>OZ025239.1:125999213-126256713 GCA_964019155.1 Osedax fenrisi | reverse complement strand
CCATATGACCACACACACATGCACCTTAGTGATAGCTACTAGACAGATGTGTGTGTGTGGTATTCATAGCTGTATATGTACACCGGCAGCTAGCACCCTATCCGGTATCGTGCATTGGGTTGCGTTTATATTCTAATCCTATATTTCCAATTTAAATAATTCAAATCCTCAACCACCCAATATAATTTAAACCATTAATAATATTAATATAATCAATTTCTCTATTAATTATATATTTATCCAAGTTCCTGATTGGGATGAAAGTACTCCACCACAATAACAATAACAATAACAATAACAATAACAATATAGAGATATAAGTAGGGCACTGCTTGTCACTCTATTTATTTATAGAATGTAAACAAATAAGCATCATAGATTTACCCTAGTTAATTAAAATATGTATTGTTTACTGATAAAAATATCACTTTATATTATCTATTTAATATAAACACTCAATAAACTAATGAATATAGTAAAATATCATTAATAAGGAATTTAATAATTTCTAAATGAAATAATATTCATTTTAAATATATTTTTCAAATATTAGTGCACCTTTTTATTTATATTAGACTGTCTATTAAGCTTTTGTCTCAATCCATCTCTACAACATCTAGCGTATCCTACTGTTATACCTCGCTACGTACCTGTTATAATAGTACATACCTATAATTATAGATTAACTATTTACGATACGTTGTGATCGAACTAGGGGCGTTGCAACAGGGGAGGGGATATGTCCCCCACATTTTAAAATCTAGGGGGACCTCCTATGTATTGGTCCCCCCCCCACTTTTACCATAAAATGTATTTGATTGGTTGGTCCCCCCTACATACACACCATCGTTCCGGCGCCCCTAGATCCAACACACATATCTGGAAATTAGAGCGCATAGTTTAGGGTGGTTCTACATCTTTGGGTTTTCGGACTGCACATTATGCTAATGAAACATTCGGCCTTACATTCACTCTGAATCGTTTTACTGGTTCATATCCTATTTTATAGAATATCTATGAAATGTATGTTTCCGCGGTTAATTATCAAAGACACAAAATTGTTTATTTATTTAATCCTATGTTTATATTATTAATTTTCATTATCGTTATCCTCGTTAAAACTAAATTAACGTTATCACGACGTGATACGATTTCTATTTCGCTCGCTTACATTTATAAATGTATTTACGCATAACTAAAGTTGTTGTAGTAGTAATTATGGACAATCACACAGAGAAGAGAATGGTTGTGGACTCTGCTGCTCCTTCGGATGATGACCTCCTGCAAGCATCATGTGATCTGCCTCCTCATCATCACCAGCAAGCATCTTGTGATCTGCCTCCCCATCATCACCTGCAAGCATCTTGTGCTCTAGTCTCCCCATCCACTAATTAAGTATTATTACGATTCTATTCCCATATTTTAAAATTAATATATATATATATATATTTGTTTTAACACATGTATTTTACATATTATTTTATTCTCATATATATATATATTTTAAAACATGTATTTTAACCATTATTTTTTATTTTATTTTAAAACATGTATTAACTGTATTCATAATACATATTTAATTTAATTTTTAATACTAATAAAATACTTAAACTATTGCCATTCAGTATTTTTATTAATTATGAAATATATATTGGATAATATTTAAAATGACTACTGTCCAAAATTACTATAAAAAAAAATAAATAATCATAATATAAATACAATGTATTTTAATAAATTTAACCTATTTCTGTTAAATTATTCATGTTATTAATAGTTAATAATTATATGTGTTTAAACAAAATAACAATATAAAACAATAATCTTTGATTAAAGTTAACTAAACTAAATTTTGAATTACAACAAAATTTAGAAATTTTATAACAACTATATATAATTAAGTATAAGTTAAAAAATAATCAAAATATTTTAGTGATTATAATTTTAAATATGCTAGTCATCCATTAAATTAGCTATTCTACTATGTTAGCCATGCATTATATTAGCTGTACTTGATGAATGTGTAGTATTCATAATAAGTACTATTTAAAAATCTACTTAATTATATATTCTATATCAATTTATTTAACTCAGATAAATATATCTACATTATTGGTGCAAGTTTTTAAATATATCAAAAATAAATTGTGTTATTTATAAATTACTAGTTAATTATGTATTAATAAATCTTTAAATAAAATTCAAAGAAAAATAACCTTTAAAATAATACCTTTAATAAATAAAATAAATATATTTATACCTCATATTCTCTACCCAATACAATAGTGATTACGATATCAATTATGTTTAGCACTTACTGGGTTAAATATAAGTACTCAAATTATTCTAAAATTAATATTTATTTGAATCTGTCATATGTGAATTATTTATTAATATCTATAATTGATAAAAATAACTTTTATTTATAGTAACAAAAATGCCCACTAAAATGCCCCATTTATTATTTTATAGAACAGTGTACTTGAATGTCTTCAATCTAGTACAACATATAGGACATATTTTAAAATAAATTCTTGTACTCATTAAATACGAGATATTTATTAGATATATTATTTGCATTATAAAAAGATTATTCAGGATTATATTTAAAATTGAGTTATTTTATTTATACTTATATTTACTATATAAAGATAAAGCTTTATCCCATACATTAACGAATGGTTAAGAGAATTGATGTCAAATTAATTATAGTTATTTATAGTCAAACCTACTTATTTTGTTAATTATTCAAATATAATTATTTTATTTTATTACTATTTAGAAGCCAAATATAAAAAACAATTACCTTACCCATGTATTTTCCATATCTTAGTTTATACTAGTGATGCAGTAAATGATGCCGTCAAATCTAAAGCATGATGCAGTCTCAGTTACCTAAAGTCTCAACTCGGCTCGGGCTCGTTTAGATCACTAGTCGCAATAGAAATGACTACTAATCTATTCAACGCTCCACATCTCCTATAGTGTGTCTACTGTCTGTGAGGGCGTTACATAATACATTACACATATCTCATCATTAGTATTGAGGTTACGCAGTGATTAAGGGTTTGCACAGACGTGTTACTATTTATAATGGTTACGCACCGAGAGTATAGTGCTTCAACAAAGTAGTAGACCAATAATTTAATATTAATGGTAATTCACAGTTATACTATTACCGCACATCGCAGCAGATCTATGTACGATAGTAAATAGGTTAATTAATTATTATATATTTGATAAATGAATTATAAAACTAGAGAAGAATAACTTAAATATAAATAGTCGTCGCGGAATAACGTAATCTAATAATAGACTACAAATGAGGAACTTCGCCTCGGAATTATTATTAATAATCCATTGTTATCAAGGTACACAATAGGTGTGAAAAAAGGTGTGAATTATCACAACCGCCAACTATTACGGCCTCGATTGACAACCGCAGCGAGCCTCGTAGATTACATCAGTATCATCATCATCATCATCATCATCAGCGTAGTAGTAGTACAAGGTAAACAGTCCTAGATATAGGCCAGTCAACAAACAGACACCACTAAATAAACACTCCCTAGTGCGTGATGATGTTGACGACGACAGTGAACCTAAACACACGAACGCACTACCCACAGTCATCATCGTCTATCTATACCTGATTGTGTATAAACGCGTATATACACGCCTGTACCCGTATTATACACGAGTGTACATACCGCTTCTAATCGATATCGACGTGTTTACTAGGTGGCGCTGCGTATTGATTGAGCTATACGACCGATATCAGACCAGCGATGCACTAGAGTGTCCTAGATAAAAGACGAGCACAAGTAAAGATTACCAGAGAGTAGGATATTATACTTTATTGCGCTATATCATCGGTGCCGCGTTATATATAATACTAGAGGGGTGGGTATTGAAAGAGTCGTAAAATAAAACTACAGTTACAATTAATTACGTTTAAAAATTGAATTGAATATATATATATGTATATATTAGTTAAAATATTATATTATATATATATATCTAAATATATGGCAATGAATAATAAATTGCAGCTTTGAGATAACTTTATATATTGCAGTTTACAATACATATAGTTCATTGTTTGTTTTCGATGTTTATAGTTCTTCGTCGAGTTCATTAATTGTTATCAGGAGTGTCTCCGGACCCACTCTTAATCTAAGGGGGGGGTAAGGGTGGGGGTTAAGGGTAGGTAATGACATGAATATACTACAATAGGCAGTGCTATGATTGCTAGTACTATTTGATTTTAAAGCACTGAAAGTGTGCAAATATAGTGTTATATAAAGTGATGAAATGTAAGCCATATTTAGATAGAGAGATAGTGCGAGTGTAGATTGAGTTTAACAATTGATCACTACAGACCGCACAGACAATAGATAGATAGCTAGGTGGCAGATAGGTGGCAGCACTAACCTGTATCCTCTGTCCATACTCCGACCAGAACGGCATTCCGACGCTAATGCAGAAGCCGGTGCGCTCGTCGAAACTCTTGCAGGTGTCATAGGGGGGCACGTACAGGTGCAGAGATACTGCGCTGTCAGATTGGGACGGGTTCTCCATTCGGTGCAGGCAGTCATTGTCTGTAGGGTAACGGGCGATCATTAGTTGTACACTTGTACTAGGAAAGTGTGTTAATTTAGTGATATGCACACAAAAAATAGTCAATTTAAGCGAATATTGGTGAAGCGATACTGTCAAAAATTAGTAAAATATTAAATTGAAAAGGATAATAGAAAAATAATATATAATGAAACTATATGAAATACTGTAGGGATCAGAGGTATCTGGGTCGCTGTGACAAACCGTGAATATAGGTAACTTGATCTGTTCCAAATTCACTGCTCTCGATAAATTGCATGTTTTTAGGATCGCTGGAACATTGTTTCCTCGTCTTGTTCGTATCTTGTTCAGCGGGCCATTCGTATCTGAGAGATGGCAGAGTCTATATAATAACGCGCTACACACACAATCCAGGTAATCTAGTAATAACGAATATATTTAGTATTCTATAGTATTAATCGTAGAAACAATAATACAGATGATATAATGTGCACACTCGTAAGGAGATAATGTAATGGGACGAGGTCAAGGTCACCTCAGTCTCACGACCTGTAGCGTTAACACATCTCATCGCGGTCTCATCTAATAAGCCGTTATTAGTAATGATAATCTGTTATTGTAGAAGAGTGGCACCTCGAATGTCTCGCATCTAGTGCAGCGTTTGTATAGGAAATGTTAACGAATAAATAGTTGTACTCGTTAGAGAATTTCATACAAAAATATTTCGTAGGATATCAGATATTGATTAGATATACGACGACGCACCGATTGGACGAGAGCGAGGTGCCTGACATCGCTAGCCTAGGTTACCATAGTAACCTGGATTCCTTGAGCTGGCCGTCGAGCATCTTAACGAAGCAGGAGGCTTCGGAGTGCGAGTGTATAGAGGAAGCTTGACCCTCGTTCCAGCACAACGCCATCAGGTTGTACTTGCCATTGCCAGTGTCCACCAGGTTTCGCGTGTATCTACAGTGGCGGGGATGAAGGTCATCAGTAGTATAGTGCGTATGATTACTATATATATATATATTATTATATATTATATATACAATATAATTGTTAAATGGACAAAGAAGGATGTTAATCGTTTGATTAAAGATGTGCATGAACGAGACGACGATTGGAGATATTGCGTTACTCCGGCGTCATTGATTACCCCTACGATTCACGAGTAAACAAGTAAGTAATATATATATATATACAATAATATATATATATATATAGATTTAGCGATGATAACAAATCACTATAGAAGTTAGGTAAGGGAGTGTACGCTATACCTGCCAGTGTGTGTACATGAACGCATCACGTAGGTATCTACTATGGATAGGTGGTATTATTTAAAAAATACTTGCGTAATATATATAATTAGTATGCTTGGAAGTGTTATTAGCGATGTGTTGATTAAACATAATAAACATAATAATAGTAGTGAAATAGTAATAACTGCTATAACAATAACTATAATGAGAGATACAGGGATTAGTGGTGACATTAGTGGCAGCAGTAGTAGTAGTATTAGTGCTAGTACTTTACACGTCACTAATAATGATAGTAATCACGTGTATTCAGATGTTTGTACTACTAGCCTTGCACTACAAACCTTGTACTAATAAATTAATGCAAAAATGTTGAATAACACGCGTTTAAATCTGAATCTATGAAATCGACACCACAAATAGGCTAATTATAGGCTAACATATACGCGATTATTGACGTATCGAATGAGTGCTGTCAACATAATTAACATAATAGAGCGCTCGAGTAACTACGCACAGACACTAAACACACTATTGACATAAAGCCTGGATGTGTACGCGCTAGGGTCAATATTTGTAAACTAAAAAGCTACAATCGAGTGCATATTTTCAAACGAGCCCCAGATTTTGAATCTTAGATATTCTGCAATGAACAATGCCGTTATTTAATCATCTAGAAATATATTCTAGATTAATCTACATTATAGCGAGGACATGACGTATGCTAATGCATATCTTGTGAACATTTTAAGATTCGATGATGTTATAGTATAGCATAATGGTCCTGGAGTAGAAATTAGAATTTGATACAATAATCAATGCAAAAAAAGTGTATTTTAATCAATGATCATGTTAGCAAATATTTATACTCTATACTTTCGATTATATGTTTGACTATGTATTCGCTTAAATAAATTATCAATCAATCAATGATGTAAATATAATTATATAAATTCATAATATAATTTAATACATATTATATTATTTGGAAATTCGACATAAATAATATAAAAAAAGCATATCGATGGCAAGCGGATATCCTGCCCTCGATTGTATCGAATAAATATTTTATACGTGAAAAATATTATAAATATTTACTAATGAAACATATATTTATGCAGATAAATGTTAATATTTTAAGTAAATATTATAGTGCAAAGGTATGCAATTATAAATAGGAAATATATGAGAGGTGGTTTTCAAATAAAATATATATAATTTTAATTATTACAGTGACTATTTTATAATAATATATGTAAACAATAAATTTGTATCACACATTTCATATTATACAAGCTAATAATCAATATTGCATAAGAACCTGTATTATAAGAGAAATAATACAATGATATCACTTAATTAAAAATATTCTAGAAATTTATATAGAACTTTTAATTGATTAAATTAATTAAACCACTGTTGACTGATATTTAATCAATATATAACCTAATTATTATATAACATCTAAGAAATATATGTACTATATTAGACTGAATTGCAAAAACAATATAATAAAAACTATAGAATTGATTTATAAAGGAGACATTATGTAATCTGTTATAATATATAAATATATATATATATACATGACTAGAATAATGTATAAATCAATATTGCTGAATATTATAGATATATGCTGGATATATATAAATTTATTATGTAAACTTTCCACAATAGAATATCAATAATGACCAATGTCATCTATAAATAGCATTAGTGTAGTCGATTATTTTATTGACACGATTAATTATAGTGGAGAATAGATATACAATTAAATGTGTAAATAAATAAAGACACACATATAATTAATGTCCATCATGATGTTAATTGCATATATATTATATAATTGAAATTCATGTAGTTTAATCTCCCAGGCTTAATGTGATAAATCTATAAAGTAGATTAAAAAGAAATATATTCGTAATATTATTATTAATAATTATTAAAAATAACATCCGAAGTAAATACATAAACTTATTAAATATTCAACGTATCGAATAGAATTTATTGAATACTATTTAATAACAAAAATAGCTTTATTTCTAAAAATGATAAATATCTATATACATATAACTGCATACCAAGTGCATGTTCTTGCACACACTATATAGACGAGTAATGTTTCATATGTCTGATGTGACATACGACAATATAGGACAATTCATTAAATAGTAAGTTTTTCTTTTCACCATTTAAACATGATGTTTGAAAATATTATTATTATCGTAGACAATTATTGATAAAAGCAATTGATGACATTCTAATGAATCATTAGAACTAATGATACCTTCGCACATATTACATGACATACTATACATATTAGTGATGTTCGTTGATAATAAATAAACGCTAATTACATAATTTGTATATGTTAAATTGCACATCAATATAGTAGCAAAATGCATGCATTAATAATGTCTACGCTTTAATGTATACTTTTAGGTATATCAATACACTACATGTACTGCATTCATAAACTATTATATCATTTTATAAACTTATTCAACTAAACATTAAACATGTATGCTTCTAGTGATATTATATAAATTATATATATATATATATATATATATATATATATATATGTATCCTATGTTAAAAGGTAGGTTGACTACCTATACGTTCTTTACAAGTATTAACAAATGTATACTACAGCTGCGTTCTACTAGTAGCAATACTTCTTTCAGCAATACTTTATGATCAAATTTAATTTATTATTATAATAATTATAACGGAAAATAATAAATTATTATATTAATTATAACGGAAAATACTAAATTATTATAAAATGCATATTATATACGTATGTTATATACATATTAACATTGTAAACTATTGATATGGATTAGTGGTGATACCATCTGTGCAATTAATTATGAAGATAGTTATTTCTATATTTAGATAGTATCTATCTTTAGAAACATTATTTGTTATTCTTTACAGCACATATTATAATATATATATATATATATATATATATATATATATATTATCATAATAATTATGTATTATGTATGATATATATATATATATAACATATAATTATGTTAATAAAATACAATACATATTATATACATAAGAATATTGATTAATATTATATATTTAAAAACAATCTGTAGGTCAAATAATTTATTATATTTAATTTATACTCAGATTTATGAATATAATTATATGTATTTATATAGTATATATCTAGTACATAGAATATAAATAATGTTATATTATATATTTAATTAAATCATAATATTAAATGCGCAGTTGGTATGTATTTTAATATAAGGTAAATCGTTAGATAGAATCTACTAGAATTTCTAGGAAAGCAGCATGCACTTATAAAAAACCAATATTAGCTCCTCCTCCAAAGTTAATACGCCGCATATTTCGTTCTAATGTTTTATTTTCCAGTAAACAAGTACGAACATATACGAAGTTGCAACTATACATTGATAATCTTACTAGTAGATAAGTAGTCAAGTACTAATAGGGAGATAACATTAATCACGTTTGAAAAATAAAATCGAAAACGAAATTTGATATTTTAAGTTAAATTTCTAGGATCCATATATATCTATTTATAGAAATTAAAAACAAATACTAAACGATTAAATACATGGGAATGTGTAATATAGATGTACTACATTATCAATACATACCTATGTGGCTGAAATTGTGCATATTTCTTCCATTCTTCTGGCTTACTCTTGTACTGGGAAAGTAGAGCTTTAACGTATTCAACGTTCACTATATTTTCATCGAATGTTTTTCGTAATTCTTTTATTAAATCATCGAGTGTATCTATTGTTGGAAGATTTTTTATATCTACTGAAATATCGTTCACAACTCGGAATGTTGATGTGGCTTCACTAGACATTGTTACTTTAGGATTAATAGATTAACTGAATCATAAAATCCCATATGAATATAAACGTGAATTTATTTATTAGACACACCTCCACGCATTAACCAATAAGAATCATATGCTAGAATTAAATAAATCTCGAAAATACATACTATTTTACTGGCTATTGGATGTTTATTTATATAATATAATTTTAAATTTAAATTTGATGTATTTATAAATACGAAATAGATGAATTTAAATAATAAGTAAAATTGTATGTTATTTAAAAACTAAACAAATAAACAATTAGTATAATAATTTCATTATATATATATATGATAAGTATTTCATGATGTGAAATTATAGTGGTATGTGCTACTAATCGAGTTAGGAACATTATAATAAATATTATAATAATTATTCGATATTTTTCAAAAATTAAATTTTAAATTTTAGCGTCTAATCGTTTAGAAAATATAGCTTATATAAATACATATGTTAGTAATACATACTTTCATAGATTTATAGTTTATCAAATAAGTAAAATACAAATGTATGCATAAGTTGAAGACTTATATCTGATATCGGCAACCAACATCATGTTTGAAATTTCACTTGTCTAACCGAGAGTTCAAGTATGGCTTATATAATGTTATATTAATATATAAGTATACCGTATTATGACATCTATCACATCTATGTATATATCCTAAACATGACATGGGTATATATGTAAAACATGACTTCACTAGGTGAATATATAAATTATAATTTACTGTGAAATATAACGTCCGCCGCGAAATATTTACCTGAACTATCGTTTAGACTTATTGGGGCCGATGTCAGTATCCAGCACATTGAAGAGGTTTTGAGTAGATGCGTACAAAAAAGTTTTATTAAATAAAAGTAAAGTTTAACAAAAAGTTATACTCACTATTATAGTGAATATAAAATATAGAATGTGTCGAAGATAAATTGTAGTGGTATTGGCCTATACAATGGAACGATGAAGATAGTTTAGTGGGAATGTATGCACTAGAGGCGCCGAATATATGACTAATAGTTTATAGGGTGGCGATTTCGGAGTGGATATTATGTATGTACATAAACATGTATATATGTGTGCATGTATGTACGTGTATGTATATGTGTATCACACACATAAACATTCACTTTATGTGATGATGATGATGATATTAGGTTTATTATGTACTAAAATAGGGTCATGTAGACACCTTCGCTCGTGCGGGAAGAAAATAATAATAAAATAATAGTAATACGATAACAATTTAATAATAATATACATTGAATATACAAAAATAATAAGTGATATAGAGGACTATTATATACTACTTATGTGATAAAACTTTAACGCGTAACATACTAATTTAACAAATACACAAAACTTAGTTATGACTCATCGCTGGTCCACATCACCTGGTTACTTATGATCATAAGTTATGACACGCCCATAACTAGAGGCGGGCATCTACACTCCGAAAGCGCGCATCGAATAAACTATTAATCGTAACAATACGGCGCCTGTAGAGCATAACACCGTTTAGTGTAGGTTCCCACATTCTTTAATATTTCAGATTAAGCGGTTATCTTTAACGCGAGGGAGATATCACCTTTCTCGTGAAGCGGGTCGTATTCTCGTAGAAGTGAAATTTGACGACGAGTGTAAGTCCGATATCAATATCATATCTAGATGAGTCTATAATTTAGGGAAAGAGTACTGTAATATGTTATTATATATCAATTGGTTCGTCTATAGAGTTATAACTTATATATTAAGATTATGATAATCTTATCCTAAATATATAATGTATAATATATATATAATATATGTATTGGGTATACTATTATATGTAGGATGTATTACCTTTGGGTAGCTTCAAGATATCTGCCAGAGTACTCTGCAGATGATTCTTCGTGGTTTGGGGTATATAGTATTATCTATTATAGATTAACGTAAGTACTATTGGTTTGACTGCTAAGATACAAGTGAAGTGTTTATCACTAATAATGTGGGCGTGTCTAATTATATATATTATATTACACCCTTATACCAAATTTTTAATCTAAAATTTATACACCTTAAATAATCACAAGTGAAGTGTTTATCACTAATAATGTGGGCGTGTCTAATTATATATTTTGTTACATATTATATTACACCCTTATACCAAATTTTTAATCTAAAATTTCTACACCTTAAATCCCATGAGGCATATGGCTCCTCATTGCTCAATCAAGCGTTGAGGTGGTCTAACCTCCCTACCTGATCTTGTAACAATTGTGTTTTTTTTCAACTGGTACTAGATCTATCCTATTACGCCTGATTGTGTTGTCATTTGATTTTATTGTGTACGTTCTTTCATTGTTATCATCGAATTTTATTACGGTTCCCATTCTGTCCATGTCTTTAATATAGACATCTTCATCGAGTGCCAATCTTCTTTTAGTTTTTGATAGTTTGTTGTCGCTGTACTGTTTTTCCTTGAGTTTCTTCTCCATGACCTTCTTTTTGAATTCAACATGATCTTTTTCGAGCATCATATTTTGATTTAGTAGATCTGGTAATGTCGTATTTAATCTACGATTCATTAACAACTCAGCTGGGGATCTACCGAAAGATAATGGTGTATTTCGATATGACAATAGACCTAAATATGGGTCTTCAGATTTCTCCATGATCTGCTTTAGCGTTTGTATAGCTCTTTCAGCTACTCCGTTGCCTTTTGGATATTTTGGTGATGATGTTAAATGTTTAAACTTGTATGTTTTGGAAAATTCTTTGAATTCTTCGCTGCTGTATTGAGTTCCGTTATCTGAGATCATGTTCTCAGGAATACCGTGTCGTGCAAATATTGATTTTAATGACGAAATTATTGTGATCGATCTCATGTCTTTCAATAACATCGTTTCAATATATCGGGAATAATAATCCACCACTATAATGTATTTTTGTTGCTTGAATTGAAATAAGTCTGAGCCTACTGTTTCCCAAGCTTTGGAAGGTACTGGTACTATCTTTACAGGTTCTCGTTGAGTCCTTGCATTTATATTGCAGTTTATACATTCCCTTATTTCCTTGTCGATATCGTTTGAGATACCAAACCAAAACACACTCTTTTTTGCCCTTTCTAGACATTTCGTGATTCCTAAGTGTCCTATATGGATATTTCTTAACATTTCTTTTCTCATACTGACAGGTATAATAGCTCTATTCTGGTACGTTAAGCAACCTTGAATCGTTGATAAATATTGTTGGCTATTATAATATTTTCGACCTAAATTATGTTTCAAATCTGATTTTGTCCATCCTTCAATAATCTTCTTCTTCAACCATGTTATCTCTGGATCATTATTCTGAGCTTTGATTATAGATTGTATTTTACATGATTCCCCAGGTACGAAAACACTACTTGCCATCTCTTCGGTTTCGATTTCTAATAGGTCGCACCCTGTATCTTTCGAAGGGTATCTTGATAATGTATCGGCAATGATATTGTTTTTACCGGGTATATATTTCATGTTTACGGCATATCTCATCAATCGTATTCTGTACCTTTGGATTCTTATAGGCACCTTCTCTATTTCTTTGCTTCCTAATAGAGTTATTAAAGGTTTATGATCGGTTTCTACGTATATGGGTGCACCTACTATATAATAGTTAAATCTTTCAAGAGCCCATACTACGCCCAACGCTTCCTTCTCTATAGTTGCGTATCTTTTCTCAGTATCACTTAGGGATCTACTGGCTGCTCCAATCATTTTTCGGTTTCCGTTTTCGTCTTCTTGTGTTAGTATCGCACCTATACCGTGATCCGATGCGTCTGTTGTCAATATTGTTTTCTTGTTAACATCGAAATACGATAATGTCTTCGTATTCTGTAACTCTTCTTTCAATATTCTGAAACTTTCTTCTTGCTTCGTATCCCAAATCCAAGAACAATCTTTCCTAAGCAATTCTCTTAATGGAGCACTGTATTCGGATATATTTGGGTTAAATCGAGAAAATTGGTTTATCATCCCAAGAAAACTCCTGACACTTTTTACGCTAGTTGGTGTTGGAATATCTATGATTCCTTGGACTTTTTGTCCAGCTTTAATTCCTTTACTGGTAATTTTAAACCCTAAGAAATCTACTTCTTCTTTACGGAATACACATTTATTTTTATTTAATGTCAATCCTGATTCTACTATTTTATTGAGTACTGTTTTTAGATTTCTATCATGTTCGTCTGCATCCATTCCCATTACTAATACGTCATCCACGTGTACGATTAGCCCCTTGCAGTCTTTTAAGATTTTAGATATTTCTTTACAAAATATTTCGGGAGCTGAGGTTAAGCCAAACGGTAATTTTTTATAATAATACCTCCCCCATGGCGTTAGGAATGTTGTCAATGCCCAGCATTTTTTTTCTAATGGAATTTGCCAAAACCCTGAATTTGCATCCAATTTTGAAAAAATGTTTCCTTTGATTTTACTTAGACTACCCTCGACCGTTGCCATAGGATGTATCTCTCGTTTCACTGCTGCATTTAACTTCGTTAAATCTGTGCAAATTCTTATTTTACCGTTTCCTTTCTTTGCAATAACCATTGGGCTACACCATTGTGTGGGACCACATGCTTCTTCGATTACTCCTAATTCGATCATTTTCTGTAGTTCGTTTTGGACTTCCGTTTGTTGATGTACTGGAACTGGTCTTGGTACATTAATTGAATATGGTTTTATTCCCTCTTTTATTTCAATTTTGTATTTCCTATTAATACTTCCTAATCCATCAAATAATTTAGGATCCAGCTGGCAATCTAGCGCATCTACTAATTTGACAATATCCAATTCTATTGATGCCTTTCTCGAGAGTAAACCTGTCATTTGTTTTTCTAAAATGAATATGTCCTCTTTTATTGTTTTACCTTTATATGTAATCAATGCTTCTAAGTATCCCTTAGCATTAATTTCAGTATTATTTGGTCCTCTTAATATTATATTAGTCTTCTTTAAATTTGGTAATAACTTATTATATGGCATTACGGATACGCTTGCGCCTGTATCTATCTTAAACTTAATAACTTTTTCGAATTGTTCACAATTTACTGTTAAATCTTTTATCCATTTATTTTGTTCAATGTTAGTTTTAATTTCGCCTAAAAATATAAAATTTTCGTCTATTTTTGAACAACAAATTTCATTTGTTTCGTATGTTCGCTGATTGTAGTTATCACTCCTTGATTTACAACACTTTGCTCAGTGTCCTAACTTGTTACAGATATTGCATTTTGTGTTGAATGCTTTACATGACCTTGGTTCATGTATTCGATCACATCTGCCGCATTTTTTTTTATTAAACTTTTGGCTTGGTTTATTATAAGTTTCGTTATTCTTATATTTATTGATTTTTTTGTTAATATAATCAATATTTTCGTATTCTTTATTATTGATTTTCTGCATTTGGTTATTACTTGTTTCTTTTATTTTTGTAGCTTGGACTACCTCTTCGGCTGTAATTTCTTTACCTTTAACTTCTTGTAGGAATCTCTGGCGTAAATTATTGTCAATCATGCCTATGATGATTCTATCTTTGATCAATGAATCTTTCAAATCTTTGAATTCGCAAGTCATAGCCAGTTTTCGTAATTCAGCATAGTAGCATTCAATATTCTCGCTTTCAAATTGATCACGTTTAAAAAATACATATCTTTCATATGTCAAGTTTCTTTTTGGAATGAAATACGCTTTAAACTTTTCTTTTATCCACTCTAAGTTTTTCTTACCAGAGGATTTTGTTTTTTTTTCATCTATCATTACTTCGATAGTTTCATCTTCAAATGAATTGTATATATCTACGCCATCTGATCCTATTGTATTTAGAAATATACCGACTTGTGACTTTTCTGATTTGTTTTCCAATTCTCTAGCATTTTCATAAATTTCATAAGATTGTATCCATCTTTTATATATTTCGGCCCCTCTGATTTTATCTACAATTAATATTTCTGGGATTCTACATTCACTCATTTTTATAATAAATGTACTAATATTATGTTATTTCTGTAAATTCTGTGTGAATATAAATATATTTATATATATATTAAACAACCTATTCTATGGTATTAAATTAATTACCCATAAGATAGTTATATACACTATTAAAATAAACAATTAATAATATCCAGTAACTTATTATGTAATAAATATACAATGTATATTTTTATATATTTAATTAATTTTTAATTAGTTTTTTTTTTTTTTTTTTTTCTAATTAATTTTTAATTAATTTACAATAACAACTTGTTATGTAATAATCTAAGTACACTGTACTTAATGTATGTCGAATCTAATAATAAGCTTGCCTTATAATTATGATTTTAATCCCAAATCTTAATACCACGTAACTAATATCACTATTTAACTATCTAGTTAAAGAACAACCGCTGTCACCATGTAATATGTTATTATATATCAATTGGTTCGTCTATAGAGTTATAACTTATATATTAAGATTATGATAATCTTATCCTAAATATATAATGTATAATATATATATAATATATGTATTGGGTATACTATTATATGTAGGATGTATTACCTTTGGGTAGCTTCAAGATATCTGCCAGAGTACTCTGCAGATGATTCTTCGTGGTTTGGGGTATATAGTATTATCTATTATAGATTAACGTAAGTACTATTGGTTTGACTGCTAAGATACAAGTGAAGTGTTTATCACTAATAATGTGGGCGTGTCTAATTATATATATTATATTACAAGTACGACGTATACGTCCTCCAGTTAAGGTCGATATCTGTAGGCAGTATACGCTGAGGGATAACTAGAGAGTAACTAGTAGGGGCGCTGCAACAGGGGGGACGGGGGGGATATGTCCCCCCAGCTTTAAAATCTAGGTGGACCTCCTATGTATTGGTCCCCCCCTACATACACACCATCGTTGCAGCGCCCCTAGTAACTAAGTGGAGTCGATGCTCGTGAACATGTCGACGAGAAGATAACATTTAAATAGATAGGTGCGCCATTTCTATCTCTAAATATGTTCTCATTATGAATGAATGAAAATAGTTTATTGAGTTCAGAGAGTCCATTTAGAAAATATAATCTCTGCTCAAAGGAGAACCAGAGATTATCTCGTAATCTATACTCACAAAGAGGATACTCTCCGATAGTAAGAAATTAAGAAACAAATAACTGGTATTAGTTTGAAGTGAACGGGGTTAGTTGTGTAGGTATACCGTATATGAGGATGATGATGATATGGTTTTATTAGGCACGCTAACAGTGTTGATGTATTGCACAGTGAATGTACAGTGTACATTGTACACAGACCCTATATTGCCCACTGTGAATGTACACAGACCCTATAGTGCACAATACTGATGTACACACGCCCTATATTGCCCACTGTGAATGTACAGTGAATGAACAGTGAATAAAATAACAAACAAACACACAACGACAATAACATATAAGCATACGTATAGCCGTAGATTTAGAATACCGGGTACTATTTCGAGTAACTATTTCCACTAAATGTTGTGTATTATAGTGTGGTATAGAGTGTTTAGAGTTAGTGAACTGTAGAGTGTAAGTAGTAATAAACATAGAAAAAGTTTCACAGAATTCCACGCCCGTCGTCTTATATCTAGTTCGCTTCGACTCATTAATTACCGATATCTATCTATATATATATATATATATAGCTTTCGGTACCACTTACCACCTCACTACTTCTATCTGTGATTAATAACTTTATGTCACCGCTTTATATAAATAGTGGCCTATATTATATCTATTAAACCGCATCGTAAAAAGTATCACTATATATTCGTCTATACACCTTATGAAGCATGTGCGACGCATGTATAATAAGTGTGGTATAACCTCGTATAACACATGTTATGTGTATATGGATTACTGTTGCAGTGTGTGTTTGTAGATCACTGTATATGGTGATACGTAATTAAAATTATGGGGCTGAAATTCTGATTGAATAGTGTGTAATTCAAAAAAACTTCAAATACAAAAGTTAATACTATTTATAATAAATAAACATTTAACATATAACTAGAATTGGCATAAGTTTTATATATTTCTTGGGAATCTTTATTTATTAGTTATTACACTGTATTTATTTTGTATTGATTTTAGTAAATTTGTATTGATTTCATTGAATTTGTATGGATTTTATTCATTTTGAATTCATGTTATTACATTTTTATTGATTTTATTAAATGAATATTATGAAAGAAAATCCATTAAAATCATTATGCATATAATATATAAATATATTCAGGCCAGAATTTTCGTTTCATGAGTATTGTAATGTATTTCTACACGCTACATATGTGATAATTAGTATAGGACACTTTCAACCAACACTGCCTGTGTGGCTCAGTTAGCTAAGGCGTCATACACACAAGCAGTAGGACACGGGTTCGAGCCTCGTCCGATCATTAAAGTAGGTCTTAAAATAATATTTAGAAGTGATCTTATATAATAGTATATATAAAAATGAATGGCTATCGTTAAAACCATAGATGCCTTAACATGAGAGCGGCATCGAATGGACATTAGAGCCATTTGGTTATAAGTAAAAACTTCATCTAATTTATAACTTCATAAAACTTATAAGTTCCTGGATGAGATGAAGGACTCTACCTAAATAACGACAACAATAACATAAGTGGTCAGTTGCCAAGTAGACAGTTTGTGACGCACAATAAATGTATAAATATAGCAGCAAACGCCTTGAGACCAGCCTATTCGACCAGGGTACGATTGTATTCCAATCAACGCGACCTTGAACACATTCGTGTGTAAATAGTATTCTCTCGTGTAATTATAGCGCCGGTGATTCATTAACGATTCGGCCGCAACTGTAGTCACTGTTGTCGTAAATGTCGGACCCGCGGGACGTATTGCGTTATTATGATCGTTATTATGATATTACACCCCCCCCCCCAACCTCGTATAGATATAATGGAATCGACCATTATATAAATACGACATGGTGTGTCGCACGCCGCGTGTGATATGTCTATATATAGATTGGATATATATATATATATATATATATAATGTATGATTTCTCGGAAATGGCCACTTGACTGTCTCACGTAAATAAACATAAAAAGTGTTCGCTTATTACAAAAGTGTTCACTTGGTGACGCCACTAGTGTATGAGAAAGCAAATCCCACAATAATCTCACAACTGGCACCACATTAAGTATGCATAAGTTAAGGCTATTGTATATTTATTTACATGCGTAAGTGGCCAATACTAAGATATCATAAGTTATATATAGTCCGCCGTATTTAGACATTGATGCGTGATGCAGTATCGCGTCAATATCAAGTATCTAATGCCATATTAAATATAATGGATGATTCCATTATATCTATACAAGATTTGGGGGGTGTAATATCATAATAATAATATAATGTTTTTGTTCAGACTAGAGGTGGCTAATGATAACAATAGTGACATCAGCCCTGGAGGTAGTGCTATTATGTCACATGACCAGGAGATGATGTAACGTCGCTGAATATAATGAGAAATGTATTCTAATCCATAAGAAACATTCACTCGAGTGTTATTGCAAAACTAACATATTTATTTAAGTTCAGCAGACAGATAGTGTTATGTTATACCCTAGTATACGTATTATACTGAACGGGTGTATACTATTTCTGCATGCATTATATATTATGTTGAGCATATTCGAATAGAGAAATAAACGATTCTTTATCGCGTATTTATTAAACAATAATTAGAAAAAAAAAAGGAAAATAGTCACGGTGTGAAATGTATGTAGGATAATGCTGTTTTCGGTCGTAATTGCGTATACGTCGACGTGAAAGCTACCGCAACGATAATAGAAACGAGTACGTTATTAAACGTTTAACATTGCCGTCGTAATGTACGATATCTCCGTAGTCATGGTTACAGCGGCGGAGAGTTCTGATTGGTCGACGGGTTCGGCTAGGCCATCAGCTGGACGTTGCCGTTGTCAGAGCCGATGAGCAGGAGACTGTTCTCCTGCAGTATGCACAGTGTTGTTAGCATACCCTTGAAGGTATCGCTTCGTAGTCTGGTGGTGTTCGTACAGGTCTGTGTGTGGATGTTAGTGGGGGTGTGTGGGTGTTAGTGGGGGTGTGTGTGTGGGTGTTAGTGGGTGTGTGTGTGTGCGATATATATATATATATTGAATTGAAAATAATTTATTGAGTACAGACAAAGTAATATAATATCTGCTCAAAGGAGAGTACCAGAGATTATCTCGTAATCTATGCTCACAAACAGGGTAGTCTCCATGTATATATCTATGGATACCATTTACTAACAATTAACTATAGATAACAATACGATGAATGACCTTGGCGTTGAGATCCTTGAACACGGAGATTTTATTGGACGTACTGCCTAGCACCAGACTGCTGTGGTAGTTCACTATGCAGTGTACGGGCTCAGATAGACCTGGTGGGGTGGAGGTGATGGGGTTTAGATACGGGGGCGGGGGGGGGGGGTGTTATCTAAAGGTGCTATGTGTGGAGGGGTTGTAAGAAGATGAGGGAGATAGGTTACTGGACAACAAATTCAAGAACGGCTTCTAATTATGTAGCATATATTCCGTTGTAGTCGCGTACAGTGCACACCTCACACCCTTGTTGCGGTAGAAATGCAAACGTTATTACAATAACTAACTATATAACTAACTTTCAAATAAAATACCTATACCTGGGGGCGCTGCAACAGTGGGGGGGGGACGGGGGGGACCTCCTATGTATCGGTCCCCCCCCACTTTTACCACATATTTATTTTGATTGGTTGGTCACCCCTACATACGAAATCGTTCCAGCGCCCCTACCTATATCGCGATAGTAAACACCGCGATATTTATATTATAATTGTTTATAACGCGCGCACTATTTATATTATATTCGTAAATAGCGCTCGTGTTATTTACATCGAGGCGGATATCGCACTCTACGCGAGCGCTGTGATTGGTCGCTGAAACCTTTAGTGGAGGAGATCAGTGCCCCCGAGTCAGCGTTCCACACGCATATCGACTGGTCGAGGGACGATGACATTAGCTGGTGGTCAGCAAACAGTTTTAACTATCGGTAGTGGCGGTGTTTGTTTATTGTTATGATTAATGTGATCTATATTATATCTGTGTTTATATTATTGATAACTATGAATTACTTTATTTATATAATTATTAATTGTAAAGTTATTATATCTATTAATATAATTATTAAATATAAAGTCACATATATTTATTAATATAATTATTAAATATAAAGTTACTATATCTATTAATATAATTATTAAATATAAAGTCACATATATTTATTAATATAATTATTAAATATAAAGTTATTATATCTATTAATATAATTATTAAATATAAAGTTACTATATTTATTACTATAATTATTAAATATAAAGTTATTACATTTATTAATATAATTATTAAATATAAAGTTACTATATTTATTACTATAATTATTAAATATAAAGTTATTATATTTATTAATATAATTATTAAATATAAATTTATTATATTTATTAATATAATTATTAAATATAAAGTTACTATATCTATTAATATAATTGACAAATATAAAGTTATTATATCTATTAATATAATAATAAAATATAAATTTATTATATTTATTAATAAAGTTATTATATTTATTAATATAATTATTAAATATAAAGTTACTATATCTATTAATATAATTGACAAATATAAAGTTATTATATCATTAATATAATAATAAAATATAAATTTATTATATTTACTAATATAATTATTAAATATGAAGTTATTATATTTATTAATATAATTATTAAATATAAAGTTACTATATCTATTAATATAATTGACAAATATAAAGTTATTATATCTATTAATATAATAATAAAATATAAATTTATTATATTTATTAATATAATTATTAAATCTAAAGTTATTATATTTATTAATATAATTATTAAATATAAATGTACTATATTTATTACTATAATTATTTAATTATAAAGTCACTATATTTATTAATATAACTATTAAATATAAAGTTATTATATTTATTAATATAATAATTAAATATAAATTTATTATATTTATTAATATAATTATTAAATATAAAGTTACTAAATCTATTAAAATAATTTACAAATATAAAGTTATTATATCTATTAATATAATAATAAAATATAAATTTATTATATTTATTAATATAATTATTAAATCTAAAGTTACAATATTTATTTAAATAATTATTAAATATAAATTTATTATATTTATTAATATAACTATTAAATATAAAGTTACTATATTTATTAATATAATAAATAAATATAAAGTTAATATATCTATTGACTCATTGATTGTATAGCAAAGTATATCTAAATATTGCTCATATTAATTGGATTACTAATTTTAAGAGATATTATTAAGATATTTTTCGATGAAGTACAATTAAATCTGGGCACTCAAACTATCGCACTTATTAAATTACCAAATATATACTATTACCAAAGCCCAAGATAAACTGTCAAGCAATCATGGCTATACAAAATTGTATTCATGGTCTAATGATTTATTAAGACACACCCACTTTGTAATGGTCATATTAATAATTGTTATTTACATACAATTTATTTAAATTTGTCATTTAATATACAATTACATATATAATTACTTAACCTAGAGACTAATTTAGTACATTTAATGTTTAATATTTATAATCATTATTAGATATAAATATTACTTTTATATTAATATAATACTAAATACTTAAAATAATGTATTATAATATAAATATTTTAATATTAATTTAAAATTATTTTCAAATTAATCATTCTAATACAACACAATTTATGTAAATTGTTTGCATATTTGTATAAATAAATATATAATATATATATACATATAATGATATATTGATATAATTATGTGAATAATTATAAATAGAGTATATAATTAGTGAAATATTAGATTATAACATTTTATTATTATGATCAACGATATATAGCTACGAGATTGATATTTTGTTATTGATGTTATTGTAATAAAATTAGTATACTTAGAAAGCTTATTTAATTCTACTATATAAGTCATATTTTAGTTTTTTAAATTTTAATTAAAACAAAAGTTATGTTCAAAAAATGGTGAAAATGTGCTTACATTTATTTTTTATGAATTATAATTATGAAAAATGGAATTTATCATAACAAGATATATTTTACTAAATTAATAATTATTAAATGCATTAATGCACCTATTTATAAATAATATTATAAATAAATGTATGCATGCATTTGATATTTCTATTGTAATAAATACATAAAATAATATGATTTTAAAATTAATTGTTATCTGGTTTCTATTTACCAAATACATTCAAATATTATGAATATCTATGATATAATTAAATACCCATGTTTCCTATACGCCTGAGTAAAGTGACATATTACGATGTACATAAGCTCAATAGGCGACAGGGTATTTCGGGCTTCGCTATTACTGCTACGCTTATTATCGTAAACTGCGTGACCTCTAGAATCTCGGTATCGTGACCTCTCCAAGAACATAGAATGATGCCCGTATGCAGGTGCATCGTGGTGATCAGTCCACTCGAGTATCCGACGGCTATTACCTTACTCTCGTGGTTGGAGGTTATGCAGCGGATTATACCTGCGGATTAGATAGGGAATAATAGAGTGAATAAGGCGAGGCGACGAATAAATGATATGATTAAAATATTGCTTTTTTAATTTAAATTTATAATTATAATATCGATAACGAATTTAATTTAATCGAACCGCCACCGCATTTATTTGTTATAATTAATAACGTTAGCGATATTATATAATTCAAGTTTGGCATTAGAATTACAAAATAGCAGCTGAATACGGTAAGTATCGTTAGCGATAATAGTCACCTGCCAGTGTCGTGGAGCATTTATAGGAATGAGTGAAAGCCTTGGCTCGGATGTCGATGAATCTAAGAGAGTTATAATAACGTCAAGTATAGGTGGCGGTACGGGTAGCATGTAGTCGAGGTATCGGGGGGTACCTAAGTATATTAGAATTACACGATATACTATGACGTGGTAGTATCGAGTTGGTTGACTTGATACCATCACTGTTAACAATTAGGGTACAGCGAATTCAATTTAAAGGGTACAGATCGTTAAAATATCACCAAAATTTGCCATGTACCCTAAATAGGGTACACGACTTTTAAACTCACTTGGGTACAATATATATATATATTTATTAGGATACATATATGTTAAATATTAGGGTACCTGACTGTTAAATACATTAGGGTACACTCTATATATTTATTAGGGTACAGCTATGTTAAATATTAGGTTACGTGATTATTAAATTTACATATCATGCAATTCAATTGATGTACATATATCGTACATTAGGGTACACGGTACACTGTTAAAAATAAGGGTATAACATTATGAAATATATGGTATAACATATGGAAATACGAGTTATACCATACAATTACGTTAAATGGTATAAGATCACATATTATATGGTATAACATTTGATTTTTTTAGTTATACCATATAGATTAATTGAAATGGTATAAGATCACAAATTATATAGTATAACATTTGTTTTTTTTAGTTATACCATATAGCTTAATTTAAATGGTATAAGATTACGAATTATATGGTATAACATTTGTAATTTGTAGTTATACCATTAGCTATTAAATATAATGGTATAACTTTATGAATAATATGGAAATACCAGTTATACCATAACATTTTAAAATTAAGTTTATATTTGATTGAAAATAAAATGTATAAGAATATAATTCATAATAGTATCC
Source organism: Osedax fenrisi (assembly GCA_964019155.1). Lineage (NCBI taxonomy): Eukaryota > Metazoa > Annelida > Polychaeta > Sabellida > Siboglinidae > Osedax > Osedax fenrisi. Next base: position 126,232,131 of record OZ025239.1, on the reverse strand, counting down.
TTCATAATATCCTTAATATAACAGTTTACTTATTGTTGTGTTAAATTATTATAGACATAGCATGTATTTCTTCTAATTGCAATTAAACTGGTTTTCAGAAACTATATAGATTCCCCATAGGGAAATATGTATACATATACATATTTCCTATATTTCATATACAAATACTTATAATTATTCGAGTATATGTATATATATATATATATATATATATATATATATATATATATATATATATATATATATATATAAATAATTCCATTTTATTTATTAACATATTCTATTTCCACTCTACACTCAACATGAGAAGCATCTATTTTTCAACACATTACAATATACATAAGGTATTTATACTACATTATATATATATATATATACAAATTATATCATATTATATATAATAATATAAAAGTTTATATAATATATTTATATATTATTTATAATATATAATTAAATTGTTAGAATATAATTATATAATTATATATATATATATATATATATATATATTTTTTTTTCGGACAATGGTTAGTTAATAACCAGAGCCAATTATCCCATTTATTAGCGAAAACATATTAATAAAAATATGACGAAGTAGGCAAGGGAGAGGCCAGGTAATTAAGGATATTACAATAATCCATTGCAGCAGTATTTGCGATAAATATTTAGACTGCCTGTCATGACACGAATACTGAGTAGCGTAATATCATGCTTCCTCAGGCCTAACGAATATAGGTCTTTAGACGTTAGGGATGAGGGTATACCACGCCAGTTCCAACAAGAGGCACTTAGTTTAGCCTGCTTTGCACCAGTAAGTTGTTTTGCGTAGGAGAGTATTTCAGATTTGTTATAGTAGTCAGTTTTGTGTCGGTAATTAGTATCGGTATCTATTGTATCAGTTGAGATTTGCGTATCTATAATATAAACAATGTCATTTCGGTAAGCCAGTAAGTCAGGTTTGCGTAAGCCAAGTTGTGTTCGTATGTGTGGTTCCAGTATAGTTGTAAATTTGTACTTATTAAGTAGAGTGATTAAAAGAGCGTTAACATAATTATGCCTATGAATAATGTTATTATAATTAAATCTACAGGTCTGCATAATATGATTTAGGCAGTCATATTTATAATTACACCCTCGCCTTAAACAGTTTGTATTTAAACTTGGAAACATACGTTTACATCTGTAATGTGTATATAGTAGACCGTGCTTTAGCTTTACCATATCTACGAAATCGCGACCAGAAAACATCTTTATAGGAGAAGTTATCCAATTATTAATAAAAGGACTATGCGTGCCTAATTCTAAACCCTTGCCATCGACAGAATTAAATAAATATATTGAATGATATTTATTTATGGAGGTGTTATCAATAAAAGTGTATTCATCGTATACTCGAGGTGTAGACCATTTTAGAATAACACTATCGGGAAGAGTTTGAATAATAGTGTCATCATTCCTTCTAATGGATGAAATCCTTTTTAGCCGCAGCACCGGTATTGCCAGAAAAAGACGAGTGATAGCTATCCCACCGACACTACTAGGTGCGTAGAATACACCGAGTGAAGTATCTGAAGGTAGTCGAAGCCAACGTCTGACGAACGCCCGAATACTTCTATCCATCGTTTTTAATGAATTTAAATAGACGTTAGAGAAAGTCAAGGTATGAAGCATACTTGGAATTAGATGATTTTTGAGCATAAACAATTTTTGTTGGGGTTTTAGAGTAGATTTAGATATTGCCAAGAGTTTCGATGTGAGGTCATCATTAATTGAATTATTTTTATTATCCAAAGCGCCTATGTTGATGCCAAGATATCTATAAGTTTCTTCTATATTTAGCGCTTTAATTGTAGAATTATCAATAGATATAAAACTATATGGGTTACATATCCATTGTTTTTTATTTGGGTTAATAATTATATTCAATGTAGCGCATTTTGATTTGTTAACGTTTAACCCACATTGAGCTAGTCTAAATAAAACATGATCAACTTGATATTGCATCATTATATCATCTTTCGCAAATAAAACCAGATCATCTGCAAATGCCATATGGCTTATTGTACTATTTCCTTGTAAATTAATACTACCTGGCATATTATCAGTTACATAATCTATAATGGAGTTAAAAAGAGCGGGAGACATTGGGTCACCTTGTTTTACTCCACGATTGACTGGTATACTAGGTGATACTCCATTTTTATATTTTAATTGAGTTGAACAATCAGAATAAGTATGCATGATATAACTTGTATACATTTTAGGAGTCCCTACTCTTTCGGCTAATGCAACAATTGAGTTGTGAGATACCGTATCAAAAGCTTTAGAAACATCCAACAAACACATCTTTAATGGGCGTAATGCATTTTTATGTTGATATATAATAGATTTAAGTAAAAAGATATTCTCAGCAATACCATCACGTCGAACAAAAGCTTTTTGCCGTGGATTAAGACTAATTGTGTTTTCAATTCTGCGTGCCAACATTTTATGGAAAAGTCTACAGAATATCGATGACATAGTTATTGGACGATAATGGGACGGCTCAGTACTGTGCTTAGTTTTAGGGATTAAAGTAGTTAGGCCTAATTTAAATGCGGAAGGTGCAGTCGATGATATGAGATAAATATTAAAGCGAGCTGTTATATTATTTAGACCAATTTTAGTTAAATCGCATTTTTTAAGACCATCTATTCCCGGGGCGCCGTCGTGTAATGTGCCGTAACATGACTTTACTTCGTTTATCGTAATTGGATGTATATATGCATTACTATTATTAACAAATAAGTGGTTGAATGGAATAGATGGCTTACTTATTAACTCACTCCAATATTTAAATTGTAAATCGATTGGCATTTCTTTAATTTCTTTTGTAATATCTTCGCCGTCGAAAATAGATTTAGCGAGCCTGGATCTATTTTTAGAATACATTTGTTGCGTTTTAGCAAATAATAAACACCTTTGTTTACGCTTAACATTTCTATTTGATTGCACGCCTATATTATCATTACATTGTGTATTGTTAGAAATAATATTGTTACGTAATATTTTTGGTTTTTTTTTAGATTGAACTATAGATGAATTAATTAATTGTTCATAATCTAGGTCTATTAGATTTTGAATATTGTCGAAATTAAAATTCTGTATATGTAATTGTAAACTAGGTAATATGTATTTGCTAGGGTGTAAATCTAAGATATATTGTAAAATATTTGTTTTATTAGTTAAATCAATATTGTTTTGTGATCTAGGACCTGTAGATAAATCATAACAATAGCTATTCGAGACATTAGAATTAATCGTTTCGCATGGTTGCGTGTCATTAATAGTGTTTATATGAATGTTGTTATTATGTAAAATGTTAGTTTGTATATTGTTAATGTAATTTGATAAATGTGGTGTATCTAAATGTATGGGCAAAGTGTCGTTAGGGTCATAGTTAGTACTGTTAGTATCAGTAATGTTATCAGTATCGTATGTATCTTCAGTATCGTTATTGGGATTGTTAGTTAGTAGATTGTCTATGTGCAAAACAGGCTGTACAATATGATTTATATTAACGTATGTCTGGAGTGATCGAACCAGAGATTTGTACTTCACAGATGACCGATGAGTTGTGATAGCCTGTAGAGACCTCTCAGTAAACTTCTCCGCTATCTCCTTATTGATTGGAAACCTCTTCGAGTCACTTTTTTTGGACAGTATATCAATTTCGATTAACGCAAGCTTTCTCGAGACGCCTTCAGACCAACGCTGTCTCGACTGGGACGTTATGTTGTTTACTATTGTATCTGTGTACTCAATATGGTATGCATGTGCATGCATACGTCGACGATGAATAGCAAGTCCACGAGTACCCTTGAACTGCTTACAACAGGTTATGCAATATCCTTCATTGGGTTGATCCATTAGGGCGTATAGAATCTATACGTAAAGTTGTATTAAACAAGGATCTAATTCAGCCAGTTAAGACTGTTATACAAAAACGGAATTAATGTATATGAATGTGAAACGCGACCGTTCACGGTGAATGACAGCGCACGAATGAATATATATATATATATATATGTTATAAAGTCAAAGTTGTAGATAGGTATATCGATTAATGTAATATACATTTAAATGCATTTAGCATTACTTAACAGAAATCGATATATCTACATAAAACTTTAAACTATATTTCGGTGTCTCGCTCTGTGTTAATTACATAGCCATAGCCATGTAAATTTTTATTTTTCTGGTATTTTATATTGTTATCGTCTGTAAAGTATATTTCGTTATTTGTCTATAGAATAAATTCCACTCGGTGAGATTGCATCATTCTTCGGTTTGCATCTCATTGGGTAGGTACTATTATTATTATTATAATTATTATTATGTTATATTATTATTATGTTCAACAGGTCTTTGCTTTGATTAATAAACTGTATTAGAACATTCACATTATTACATAAATATATATTATAAAATTATGATAACTATAACTATTGGCATATATATATGCCAATCATTAATATGCAGGAAACTGTAGAATTATTTGCAGAATTTCAAATTTCATTTAAAATATTAGAAAAACTGCCGGAGAGGAATAGTGAGTTGATGTGGATGATAAAGCATATAACGTATATACACAAATATATAGACGAATATATTGATGTACTAGGTATCGCTACTACGCAAACTGATCAAACAGGTAATTTAGTTATCTAATTAATAACATTAGTTAAATATCTATATAAAATAAATATGCAATTATATTTTATTAGTCCATGGATAGTATACTATATATCCATATATGGTCAATTATTTATTTTATTTTTAGTTCACAATGTAATTAAATTTAAATAATATTACTAATAGGTATATATAAATAATGTTAACTGTTGTACAAATATTATCAATATCCTTCTTTCCTTAATCAAATATAGATTATAAAGTGTATAATTAAATATATAATATAATATTTCCTAAAATAGATGCGGGAATCATATATTTTACGATGGGAGTTTGCGAATTATTGAAAAATGAATTTACAATGAAAATAAAGACAAGGTTACTTAATAATTACTTAATAACTATAGATTTAATATTATAGTTATTTTATGATTTTTCGTATGCTAATTCAAAAGTATAGTATACTCTATTATATATATAACTGCAGTAATTAATATAATATATTGGATTTTTCTAATTAAAATTCTAACGTATATAAAGTATACTTTATAGTATTATCATATATGATATTAACTGTATAAAGTTTCTTATAAGATACATATTTATACTATTATATAATATACAATATTATTATTCATACTCTAGTATACTATATATATATATAACTTATATAAATATTTGAATTTTAATTGCAGGAAATAATGACTCCATGGATACATGGATATATGCATATATCAGAAAAGAGGATGCTTATTATGTGTGTCGATAATTGTTTGGTTTTCGTTCAAAATAATTTATTTCGTATTTTATTAAGTGGTATTGTTAATTTTATTTGTTTCACGTAACATGTCCTACAAACATTAGTTGTTTATGTAATTTTGTATCACGTTATTTATTTAAAAATGTATCTGTTAATAAACAATATTGTTACACCAAAATATGTGGTTTTTAGAAAATAAATTATCATTATAAATGTCGATTCCATATATAAATTAATAATATAGAATAGTAAGTTATTATAAACACTGATATACATTTAAATAAAATATAGTATAACTTTTAATAAATTATGATATAACTTTATATAATATACATTTTAATAAATTATGGTATAACTTTAAATAAAATATAGTATAACTTTTAATAAATTATGCCATAATTATTATGGTATAACTTTATATAATATATGGTATAAATTTTAATAAATTATGGTATAACTTTATATCAAATATGGTATAACTTTTTATAAATTATGGTATAACTTTATATAATATATGGTATAAATTTTAATAAATGATGGTATAACTTTATATCAAATATGGTATAACTTTTTATAAAATATGGTATAACTTTATATAATATATGGTATAAATTATGGTATAACTTTATATCAAATATGGTATAACTTTTTATAAAATATGGTATAACTTTTTTAATTAGTTATACCGTAAATGGTATACCAGGGCGCCACGGGGTTATACCATTTTTTAATCAATGTTATACCATTTATTTCTAACAGTGTATCATATAATTAAGGTACAACCAGCTAATATTCTTTAGGGTACAGTTTGATCATTTTGAGGGTGCTGATCGTATTTATTCAAATTGTACCCTAATTAGGGTACGGCTATGGAGACACTACTTAAACCCTACAAAAGGCAATCGCTGTACCCTAATTTTTGCAGAGATACATGACGATATCAACATGAAGAGAGCTACATTACATGATGAGAGTTACATTACATGAAGAGAGCTACATTACATGAAGAGAGATACATTACATGAAGAGAGCTACATTACATGAAGAGAGCTACATTACATGAAGAGAGCTACATTACATGAAGAGAGCTACATTACATGAAGAGAGCTACATTACATGAAGAGAGCTACATTACATGAAGAGAGCTACATTACATGAAGAGAGCTACATTACATGAAGAGAGCTACATTACATGAAGAGAGCTACATTACATGAAGAGAGCTACATTACATGAAGAGAGCTACATTACATGAAGAGAGCTACATTACATGAAGAGAGCTACATGAAGAGAGCTACATTACATGAAGAGAGCTACATTACATGATGAGAGCTACATTACATAAAGAGAGCTACATTACATGAAGAGGGCTACATTACATGAAGAGAGCTACATTACATGAAGAGAGCTACATTACATGAAGAGAGATACATTACATGAAGAGAGCTACATAACATGAAGAGAGCTACATTACATGATGAGAGCTACATGAAGAGAGATACATTACATGAAGAGAGCTACATTACATGAAGAGAGCTACATAACATGAAGAGAGCTACATTACATGAAGAGAGATACATTACATGAAGAGAGATACATTACATGAAGAGAGATACATTACATGATGAGAGCTACATTACATGATGAGAGATACATTACATGAAGAGAGATACATTACATGAAGAGAGATACATTACATGATGAGAGCTACATTACATGATGAGAGCTACATTACATGAAGAGAGCTACATTACATGAAGAGAGATACATTACATGAAGAGAGATACATTACATGATGAGAGCTACATTACATGATGAGAGCTACATTACATGAAGAGAGCTACATTACATGAAGAGAGCTACATTACATGAAGAGAGCTACATGAAGAGAGCTACATTACATGAAGAGAGCTACATTACATGATGAGAGCTACATTACATGATGAGAGATACATTACATGAAGAGAGATACATTACATGAAGAGAGCTACATTACATGAAGAGAGCTACATTACATGAAGAGAGCTACATTACATGAAGAGAGCTACATTACATGAAGAGAGATACATTACATGAAGAGAGATACATTACATGATGAGAGCTACATTACATGATGAGAGATACATTACATGAAGAGAGCTACATTACATGAAGAGAGCTACATTACATGAAGAGAGCTACATTACATGAAGAGAGCTACATGACATAAAGAGAGATACATTACATGATGAGGTGATACATTACATGACGAGCAGCAGCAGCAGGTGGGGATACATGTAACCTCAACAAAGTGTCAGCTGTAGAGACGATGATCTGACCGTCTATCATAGCATGCATGGTAGTGATGGCGTTGTTACGGGATGAGTCATAGGATTGTATGGTCTCACCGATGAACGGGTCCCATATCTGTGTGGCGGGGCGGGGGTGAATATAGGGGTTCAGACGCAGGTAATGGTGTGTGTGCGAGTGTGTGTGTGTAAGAGTGTATACGTACATTAGTTAAATTAAAATTAGAAATCTAATTATTAAAATATTCATTATATATATTAACCGTTTGAATATTAATATAATATATGCAATTTAAATTATGTAAAAATGTTAATTATTTCATGAGATTTTGAATTTAATAAAAAAAAGCCTATCTAATTACATTGGAAAAAATAACCTGTACAAATTAATAACAAAAATTAAAATTATAAGGAATGTTTAATTTTATATATATAACTATTATTTTAAGTACAGATAGTATATTGAAACTTGATAAAAATTATCAATATAAATATAAATATATTATAAATTAAAATGTAGTAGGTTTCGACTGCAGCGCCGCTATCGCAGTTATATAACCTACTTTCAATTGTGCATCCACTTTCTCACTATATCAATGATATAAATAGGACATACTGTTGTGTATACAAATACATAAGGACATACTGTTGCGTATACAAATGCGTAAGGACATATTATTGCGTATACAAATACATAAGGACATACTGTTGCATATACAAATGCGTAAGGACATATTATTGCGTATACAAATGCGTAAGGACATACTGTTGCGTAAGGACATACTATTACGTAAGGAAATATTATTGCGTAGATAAATGCGTAAGGACATACTGATTAGGTATACAAATGCGAAGGACATACTGATTAGGTATACAAACGTGCACGGTTCCGTCACATGATGCCACGTATCGCCATGACTTCAGATATTCCACGCAGGAAACACCTTTCTTGTGTTGTTTGTAGGTGAAGGACGCTCCGACCCTGGTGAGTAATCGGGGCGTTAGTTTAGAGGTCGTCTAGAGGTTGTTTAGAGGTTACGGTTCTCTCTGAGAAGATAGGTTAGATATTCTATAATGATGTCCGGTTATCCGATCACAGACAATAGTAAACAGTCATGTATATTCAAGCTCAATCGTGTATAAGAATACTTTATATAGAGAACAATACATTAATGATATAATGATTAATTAAAATGAATATGAAATCAATAACAATATTAGTAGCAATATCAACAGTAATATCGATAGTAATATAGGTAGCTAAATATTCTCCTAAATAAACAATATGGTATTTTTATTATGGAGGTTATATATACTACTTATGTACTATATAGTTATATATACTACTTATGGGCCAGCAAAAGTAGCTCCTATATCTAACACAATTGTTCTTCTCTACTAACTATAACTGTGATATACTGATGAACGTGAATAATTTAAGTATTTTATTCGTAAAATGTTTAGCACTAATATTAAGATTTAAATTTATGAAAATTACATAAATTAATGAATTTTATGTAAAAATACATATCATATAAAATTAAGTATACATTTTAAAAACTAAAATTATAAAAATATATTTCTTAAAATATAATAAAATATAAAATTAAAATATTCTTATTATAGCATTCCTAATAATTTGTAATATGTCAAATTAATGCATTTTTCATAGATTAATTTATTGATTAATAATTATTTTTAGTATACTAGTGAATATATCTATATTCACTAGTCTATAAATAATTCTAAATATATATATATATAATGATATGGAGCAAAGAATAACTAATTGTATGTACACGCGTACGCATTCACGAAAGCTACGACATGGGTAGGTGGAGGGGGCGTGTTACTCGTGGAGGGGGCGTGTTACTCGTGGAGGGGGTGTGTTACTAGTGGAGGGGGCGTGTTACTCTGTGGAGGGGGCGTGTTACTCGTGGAGGGGGCGTGTCTAACTTTTCACAACCCTCTCCGTAGTTGCGCAATGACCACAGCTTGACGGTCTTGTCCTTGCTGGCGGTCAGGAACGAGTTCTCGTTGTTCAGCGATTGTATACGTCTGACCGGACCACTGTGACCTTCGGGTGACATTGCCGGTGACATTGCGGGTGATATTGTAATGATAATATATAGTTTATTAGGTAAACAAAAAATAAATAAATAAACAAAAATAATGAAAAAATAGATATAAATTGATACCCAAAACGACATGGTACACAAATTAACATTGGGTTTATAATTAATAAAAAACGCCTTGGTTTATGCATGCCGAAAAAATGATATACAATAGTGACGCAGCCCCACGTATATATATATATATATATATATTGGGAGGCATTAAAAAAAAAGAGAGACCATAAAAGTCTTCTAATATATATATAATATATATATTAGGTTAGAGTGAATTTGAAATAATTATGGCGGTCTGGTTATGTCTCGCGATAGTGATTTAACGTTATATGTGGAGTTCAATAATGTCAATAAATTCACATATAACGTTAAATATATATATATATCATTTTATTATATGAAAAGCCTAATAATAATGTAACCTGTAAATGTTAGGAGACGAATTTGTTTGAAATCAAATATTTTAGAACTTCGGCCTACTTCGTGTTCCCAATAGGCTAACCAGTTACCCACTAGGTGGCGTTGATCGTGATGTTTCATCGCATCGCTACGAATACAGATGATCACGTCACAGATAGTTAATAGAGATAATAGAAATACGTAGAGATTTGCACACAGTTAAATTGCTTGCTGTCGATATAAATAAACTATATACATATTTTATTTTATTATAATTTTTATCGTAGTATCATTTTCAATATATATTATTATCATCGATCTATTTTATTACACTTCAATCTTGCGTGTATATATATATATCATTAATATTGATTTATTTATATTTATTCAAGATATTGTACTGCTTAAATAGCATCGTTGCCAAATTAGCCTCGACTAACTCTGCAATGTTGTACTATATTATACATGTTCGATGTACAAACTACATTAACGCAGTAATCTCACTGTTTCATAGACGGATATTAGTTATTAATAGGAGTTATATAATAATTGAGTATTATTAGATGTTAAGGTCGCTAAGGTGATGAACACTATGCGAGCGCTTTCAATTTATGTTCTTATTGCTCGTAAGCTTGTTTCCTACAATATCATAGAATAAACTCTATATTGTTATTGTTATTTGTTATTTTAATGGAGTCCTTTCATCTCATCCAGTAACCGAAGTTAAATAGTTATAAGTTTTAAGTAAAAGGTTATAAGTAAAAGAAGTTTTCACTTATATCCGTATGGCTCTAATGTCCCTTCGAAGCCGCTCTCATGTTAAGGCAGGCTTGGTTTTAACGAGAGCCGATCATTTATGTATACACAATTATATACGGTCATTTCTAAATATTATTTAAGACATATTTTAATGGTCCGTACGAGGCTCGAACCAGCGTCCTACTGCTTGCGTGTCTGACGCCTTAGCCAACTTAGCCACACAGGCAGTTATATGTAATCAGATATAAAATAGTTCAATGATGCATCTTTTTGATTATTCTACACCGCAGCCTAATGGTGCTAAGGAATATGAAGGATATGAATCACTATGTTTACTACTAGAATGACTCATACGCGATGTAAACAATAGTATACAGTTGTTCTAGAACATTCTGTAACCTCTTCACGAGGTCATAGTCTATCTGACCCGAGGTGAAGCTGCGAGTGGGGTGTTCCATCTCGGAGGAATGATTCATAGAGGAGGCTGTAGACGTGTAGGGTGTCGGGTGTTAATGGGGTCAGTACTGGGGGTTAGTCATGGGGGTGAAATGTCAGTCATGGGGTGAAATGTCAGTCATGGGGGTGAAATGTCAGTTATATGGGTGATATTTCAGTCATGGTGATGAAATATTAGACTCAGGAATAAAATGTCAGACATGGTAGTGAAATGTTTAACTCAAAAGTGGAATATCGAAAATATATATTCTGACATTTCAATTCTGAGTGTATATCTGACATTTCACATCTATAGATGTGAAATGTCCAACACGGAGGTGTGAAATACACTCAGAATTGAAATGTCGGACTCGGGAGTGAAATGTCGGACACGAAGGAGACATACGCTGACCTGTAGATATGCTGTTGTCGTACTGGAAACAGAGATCGCGTATCTCCTCATCATTGATCAGGTATTGTTCCATGTAAATACTGCGCGGGGTTAGCGATGATGAGATGCTAGAGGAGGGTAGTGTACCTAGAACGTATGCGCCCCCCCACCCCCACCCCGCCACGTGAACGCTGATTAACATGCTAGTTAATGGATTTGTATCGTAATCATTGGATGTAGTGAGAAAGTGCACCTGCGCAATTGATGCACGCAACGCATGTAAAAGATAAATTCATTCGATAAATTAACGAAATGGTTTCAGTGATTGTGTTTGGATAGTGTCATGGTGTAGAGGTGAAATATTAAGACAGTTTCGCTGATATAGGGTAGAAAAGTGTCATATACTATTCACATTCAATCGCAACTATTCCACTGTATTTATATCGATGCTATAAATGTAATTATCAATGTAATTAAATGTACAATTCGAGATAATATATTATAAAGTTGATATTACTAAAGAGTATTGTTTCTATATAAACTGTAGATGTTCTATATATATATAATACATCTAGTATATATAGTACATATAGTATATATAGAGTAATATACTATATCGATATAAACATAGCAACTGGTCGTAGTTCTAAGTAAGTACATCTAGTATATAAGTATCATATACATATAGTATACATATAGATTAATATACTATATCGATATAAACATAGCAACGGGTCGTAGTAAGTAGGGCTAGAGATAAGCGCGTGGCTAACGATCCGGCGATCTTGCATAGAGGGATGTAGGCGGCGTGGGCCATCGAAGGCGTGAAGGTATCGATGAGCTCTCTGTTGATCAAGTTGTCCTCTTCACCTGTATAGAGAGGGGTGGGGTTACCGGGTAAGAGGATTACGTACACGACACACTTTATTGGGTTAGGTTATTAAGGAGGAGGAGAATATCGTTGACCTTTGAGAACTGTACGCTATGAAATACGCAATGTAAAACGTAGGCTATGAAATACGCAATGTAAAATGTAGGCTATGAAATACGCAATGTAAAATGTAGGCTATGAAATACGCAATGTAAAACGTAGGCTATGAAATACGCAATGTAAAATGTAGGCTATGAAATACGCAATGTAAAATGTAGGCTATGAAATACGCAATGTAAAATGTAGGCTATGAAATACGCAATGTAAAATGTAGGCTATGAAATACGCAATGTAAAATGTAGGCTATGAAATACGCAATGTAAAACGTAGGCTATGAAATACGCAATGTAAAATGTAGGCTATGAAATACGCAATGTAAAATGTAGGCTATGAAATACGCAATGTAAAATGTAGGCTATGAAATACGCAATGTAAAATGTAGGCTATGAAATACGCAATGTAAAATGTAGGCTATGAAATACGCAATGTAAAATGTAGGCTATGAAATACGCAATGTAAAATGTAGGCTATGAAATACGCAATGTAAAATGTAGGCTATGAAATACGCAATGTAAAATGTAGGCTATGAAATACGCAATGTAAAATGTAGGCTATGAAATACGCAATGTAAAATGTAGGCTATGAAATACGCAATGTAAAATGTAGGCTATGAAATACGCAATGTAAAATGTAGGCTATGAAATACGCAATGTAAAACGTAGGCTATGAAATACGCAATGTAAAATGTAGGCTATGAAATACGCAATGTAAAATGTAGGCTATGAAATACGCAATGTAAAATGTAGGCTATGAAATACGCAATGTAAAATGTAGGCTATGAAATACGCAATGTAAAATGTAGGCTATGAAATACGCAATGTAAAATGTAGGCTATGAAATACGCAATGTAAAATGTAGGCTATGAAATACGCAATGTAAAATGTAGGCTATGAAATACGCAATGTAAAATGTAGGCTATGAAATACGCAATGTAAAATGTAGGCTATGAAATACGCAATGTAAAATGTAGGCTATGAAATACGCAATGTAAAATGTAGGCTATGAAATACGCAATGTAAAACGTAGGCTATGAAATACGCAATGTAAAATGTAGGCTATGAAATACGCAATGTAAAATGTAGGCTATGAAATACGCAATGTAAAATGTAGGCTATGAAATACGCAATGTAAAATGTAGGCTATGAAATACGCAATGTAAAATGTAGGCTATGAAATACGCAATGTAAAATGTAGGCTATGAAATACGCAATGTAAAATGTAGGCTATGAAATACGCAATGTAAAATGTAGGCTATGAAATACGCAATGTAAAATGTAGGCTATGAAATACGCAATGTAAAATGTAGGCTATGAAATACGCAATGTAAAATGTAGGCTATGAAATACGCAATGTAAAATGTAGGCTATGAAATACGCAATGTAAAATGTAGGCTATGAAATACGCAATGTAAAACGTAGGCTATGAAATACGCAATGTAAAATGTAGGCTATGAAATACGCAATGTAAAATGTAGGCTATGAAATACGCAATGTAAAATGTAGGCTATGAAATACGCAATGTAAAATGTAGGCTATGAAATACGCAATGTAAAATGTAGGCTATGAAATACGCAATGTAAAATGTAGGCTATGAAATACGCAATGTAAAATGTAGGCTATGAAATACGCAATGTAAAATGTAGGCTATGAAATACGCAATGTAAAACGTAGGCTATGAAATACGCAATGTAAAATGTAGGCTATGAAATACGCAATGTAAAATGTAGGCTATGAAATACGCAATGTAAAATGTAGGCTATGAAATACGCAATGTAAAATGTAGGCTATGAAATACGCAATGTAAAATGTAGGCTATGAAATACGCAATGTAAAATGTAGGCTATGAAATACGCAATGTAAAATGTAGGCTATGAAATACGTAATGTAAAACGTAGGCTATGAAATACATAATGAATGATATTTACAACGTGCAATCTATAACGTGAACTTTATTATACGAAGTATGTACGCCGTGAAATGTAAGCTGTGAAATGTACGCTATGGAATGTTTAACGTAAAATGTATGCTACGATATGCTATACTACAATTATTATAAGCCATACACTCGAGCGCGTTGGCTAACTTCTCAGTTGTATGAAAGACGGTGGATCGCCCCCTCCTCCAGTTTTAGCATCGACGGCACTGGGTTCTGATTGGTCGAGCATAGTCCGAGCGGCTACAGGTGTTCCGATGTGGTACTCGTCTGTGATGCTGTTCTTCTTGATCTCAAAGTATATGCTGTCGTCCAGAACGTCTGCATACGGGATGAGAGAGTTAGGGTATGGTTAGTAACCTACTTGTGTGTGTGTGTGTGTGTGTGTGTGTGTGTGTGTGTGTGTGTAAGGGATGAGAGAGAGGAGATAGGCTATGCTTAGTAACCTACTTGTGTGTGTGTGTGTGTACAATGTACACAACGATGTACATAGTTTACATTTTGATATCGTGTACATTAGGTTAGAGTGAATTTTGAAATAATTATGGCCATCTGGTTATGTCTCGCGATAGTGATTTAACATTATATGTGAATTTATTGACATTATTAAACTCCACACTGTACAATGTACACTGTACAGTGTACAGTGTACAGTGTACAATCTATCTAGGCCTTAAGATGTGATGTTTGTAGCGCGGACACTGATCATTGGACAGTTGAACAGTTGCATCTACGTAATCTGTATCGACAGTAAAACTGTCCTGGGGTTGATTATAACCGGTCTAGCTAGCTCTCTAGGGGAGTTAAGCTGAATAACGCCACACCGGATAATAGCACGCTCGTCTCGTATTGTAGGTCATGATTAGTCATAAGTTATGACTCGTAAGATATGACTCGTAAGTTATGACTCGTAATTGAGGACTCGTAATTGATGACTCGTAAGTTATGACTCGTAAGTTATGACTCGTAAGTTATGACTCGTAAGTTATGACTCGTAACTAAATTAAACGTGTAGCCGCTATTAAATCCTATTGAAATACTGTACGTAAAAATGTATAAATGTATATAAACGTAGCTAGATAAGTGGACTGTCCAACTGTGTATGTTCCTAACGCCGTACATTCAACTGTACAACTGTACAAGTGTCCTGCTGCAAATATTATACACTTAATTGAGTATATTCGCTGTAAGGATTAATGGAAACTATAACTGGAAATGTGGTTATGTGAAGCGATCATTTGAATTAATCCGAGTATAAATAGATTTGAGTATAAATAGATTTGAGTATAAATAGATTTGAGTATAAATAGATTTGAGTATAAATAGATTTGAGTATAAATAGATTTGAGTATAAATAGATTTGAGTATAAATAGATTTGAGTATAAATAGATTTGAGTATAAATTGATTTGAGTATAAATAGATTTGAGTATAAATAGATTTGAGTATAAATAGATTTTAGTATAAATAGATTTTAGTATAAATAGATAGTAGTATAAATGATATAAATAGATGTTTGCATTGAACTGAACAAAAGCAACTCTGCACAACGGCCTAGTTAACCATTGTTTGGTGATTCCGTCTTATCGTCGGCGTTCAGGGATTGTGATTCTTTTTCTCTTTCCGAGTTCTTCTGCATGCTATCGAGAGAGAGAGAGCGCGGGGGTGAGGATATCGAAATAGTGTAACTACTATTACTACTACTAGATTGTTGTAGAGTTCGTAGAGGTTGTAGAGGTCGTATAGGTCGTAGAGGTTGTAGAGTTCGTAGAGGTCGATAACAAATTTACACTACGCTATACATAATGTCGTCCAGCGAACACTGTTACATGAGTGATGGTGACTGTTCATAGGGGGAGGGTAGGGGTGTACTGGATGAACAGTAGACTAGCTCTGAGGGGTGTAACCAATAATAGAAATTCTAAATAAGGAACATAATGACATAATCTAAATATAGAACATCATGCCTTATTCTAAATATAGTAATTCATTAATTATTCTAAATATAGGAATTCATGCCTTATTCTAAATATAGAACATCATTCCTTATTCTAAATATAGGACACCATGCCTTATTCTAAATATAGAACTTCATGCCTTATTCTAAATATAGGACACCATGCCTTATTCTAAATATAGGACTTCATGCCTTATTCTAAATATAGAACACATGCCTTATTCTAAATATAGTAATTCATTAATTATTCTAAATATAGGACTTCATGCCTTATTCTAAATATAGAACATCATTACTTATTCTAAATATAGGACTTCATTCCTTATTCTAAATATAGAACACTACTACTTATCGTCAAGGGTGTTATACTACGATGTAAAAGATAGTACGCGACTAAGGGAAGGATAGGATGGGAGTGTAGTATAGGATAGTATATATGGTAATGAAGGGATTGGAGGTATGCAGGATGAGAGGGAGATAGTAATGGAAAGAGGGATAAAGTAATAGAGTGAGGAAGGCAGGAAGAGGGAAAGGTATGTATAAATAGAAAGAAGAATACGGAGAGGGGGAGAGAAATAGAGGGTAGATGCAGACATACTGGGAAGGATGAAGAAAGGTGAGAAGATTTGTAGAAGATATAGAGGGATATAGGAATGGGAGGAGGGATGCAAGAAGAGTAGGTAGGAATAGAAGTAGAGATGTAGGAAGAGAGAGAGAGGAAGGTAGGAAGATAGGGAGACGTACATTTCGAGCGATTCTTTACGACTTCCATCGCCGTGAACTCGCGAGAAGGCTGCAAAGAACTTTTGGAACACAAAGGTCAACTTATGTCGGGTCTGCTCGAAGCCTAGCCGCACTGATAATAGATACATAGCGTCTATTAGGCCGTACAATGTTGCCTTACGAGAGGAGGTTCCTGATCAGTGGGAGGGAGGGGAGAGTGGGAGTATTAGAAGGGAGGGAGGGCAGAGTGGGAGTATTAGAAGGGAGGGAGAGGAGAGTGGGAGTATTAGAAGGGAGGGAGGGGAGAGTGGGAGTATTAGAAGGGAGGGAGAGGAGAGTGGGAGTATTAGAAGGGAGGGAGGGGAGAGTGGGAGTATTAGAAGGGAGGGAGAGGAGAGTGGGGGTATTAGAAGGGAGGGAGAGGAGAGTGGGGGTATTAGAAGGGAGGAGGGCAGAGTGGGGGTATTAGAAGGGAGGCAGGGCAGAGTGGGAGTATTAGAAGGGAGGGAGGGCAGAGTGGGGGTATTAGAAGGGAGGGAGGGCAGAGTGGGAGTATTAGAAGGGAGGGAGAGGAGAGTGGGGGTATTAGAAGGGAGGAGGGCAGAGTGGGAGTATTAGAAGGGAGGGAGGGCAGAGTGGGAGTATTAGAAGGGAGGGAGAGGAGAGTGGGGGTATTAGAAGGGAGGAGGGCAGAGTGGGGGTATTAGAAGGGAGGGAGGGGAGAGTGGGAGTATTAGAAGGGAGGAGGGCAGAGTGGGAGTATTAGAAGGGAGGCAGGGCAGAGTGGGAGTATTAGAAGAGAGGCAGGGCAGAGTGGGAGTATTAGAAGGGAGGCAGGGCAGAGTGGGAGTATTAGAAGGGAGGGAGAGGAGAGTGGGGGTATTAGAAGGGAGGAGGGCAGAGTGGGAGTATTAGAAGGGAGGGAAAGGAGAGTGGGAGTATTAGAAGGGAGGGAGAGGAGAGTGGAGAGAGGGAGTATTAGAAGTGAGGGAGGAGGGAGGTAAGGGCAGAGGTAAAGGATAGAGGGGTTAGAAGTGTAATAAGAAATTTATTAGATTGGATAAAAGGGAGTATTTGAGGTAGTGGGGGTAAAGGATAAGGGTGGCCCACGATGGGTAGGGAAGTATTATATGGGAGATAGAGGGAGTGTTAGAAGGATGGTGAAGGCAGTCAAAATTGTTTGCACATCAAAATGTAAAATATAACTAGAATGGAAAATAACTTTATTGATTGATAATTATAATTTATTTAAGCAAATACATAGTCGAAATTTATAATCGAAAGTATAAAGTATAAATATTTGCTAACGATAAAATAAGTTATAGTAATAAACAAAGAATAAGTTGTGAAATTAAACTGTTTTACAATTAGCATAACTTTATTAGGTTATGAAGATAAACCTACCATAGTATATACACATTAATATAGGTATAGCTTAACACAATGATCTCGTCATTACCTGGAGTAATGTATCAGTGATTTATATAAATATCACTTTTAATTTAAAACTCTTAATATATAGATGAGGATTAATGATGAATCGTAGAACTTCATAGAAGGCTATTAAGTCTCGGGTAGAGACGTCGAAAGAGTTCTCTGAGCTTTCTAGAAACTTCTAAAATCAAAACTCTAAACTGATATCAATATCAATAAGATCTCAGATTACTGTAAATATATACTGAGAACATGACTACAGTTAATTTATGATTAAAATAGTAACGATGATCATTTAATCTAGGTATATCTAGATGATGCAATCTAGGTATCTATAGATGATGATGCAATATAGGTATCTATATATAGATGATAATGCAATTCGTTATGTAATCAAACCTCTCGGAAAAGCGTAATAAGGAGAAGACACCATGCGTATTAGAGGAAGTAAGATCTCGTTAATGACACTTTCCTAATGAGTAATCGGTGTAGAGTAAATATACTCAGTGACGTTAATAATAGAAAAATTGAATATTACTGTGAAAGCCATTAGGAGGAACAACACGCATATATAATATGAACGAAACAAGAAAAACCAAAAATTCAATCTAATAGATTATTATTATTTTTATTATTATTAGTTATTTATAAATACATATTTTAAATGGATAATTCATATTTAACTCACGTTTATAAAGGTAGTGTATCCATAATAAATGTACAATGTACATTGTACATCCTCTAATGATAACTACTGTTAATTATTTTGATGAATATTAACATTCAAAGCATTAAAGATCTAGGTCGTCAGCTATTAAACCAGCTTCATCTGTAACCTGTAAGATCTCGAGTATGGTCTTGTCCGACAGGAACGGTATCATGTGAACAAACAGCAGCACACTCGCCAGGATTGCGGACTCACTCCTCAACGACAGTTTAGTCTGACAACCGGCTATCTATGATGAAGCGTAGCATATGAATAGAGTACATGAAATACATGAAATATATCAAATTCAAAATATTGAAATAAAATAAAAATATTAAACCCAAACCCAAACATTTTATTAAACAAGAAAAAGTATTATTTGTTGGGCAGAGTGCGTATAAAAGTAATAATATCGTTTAGAATGGTTATCATAACTTAAGTTATGATAATATCATAATTATGATAACTTATCATAACTTATACAACGCTAGTTAGTCAGTTCTAAACTTGCATTACAATAATGTACTCTAGCTTGTACTGTACAATATCGTACATTCAAAGACGTATATCTGTCAACTTATACGGATAGTTTACAGTTACTGCCACAGGTTATCAAAGGCTATTGAATATAACTAGGCATGAGGTTATATTTACTCTAGGTTTATAACTAGGTGTATAACTAGGTTTATAACTAGGTTTATAACTAGGTGTTCCGTGAACATTACTCCATTACTAGACATGCGGTAAACACAACCGGAATAACTATTTCTAAAGATACGACGCGTAAAGTTGTGATTGTTAAGCATGTAAAGATGGTCAGATGTACACTGGCCATTGGTCGTGCTACCGTTGTATCACGCAAGGTATCAACTGACCACTGTCCATGTATCCATCTGTCCACATGTCATGCAGCCTAAGCCACACCCCTAAGTACAATGTGTCTGCCACTCACCTGATCCTTGACGTGTTGGAAGTAATGTATAATGATGATCTGCTCTCCATACAGGACTGCCACTGCTGCTAGGCAGTCTAGTACATGATCAGTGCACTTGTGTGTGCCGCCTTGCTGTGGGTAGGGGTAGTAGTAGTGGTAGTGGTAGTAGTAGTAGTAGTAGTAGTAGTAGTAGTAGTAGTAGTGGTAGTAGTAGTGGTAGTAGTAGTAGTAGTAGTAGTAGTAGTAGTAGTAGTAGTAGTAATAGTAGTAGTAGTAGTAGTAGTAGTAGTAGTAGTAGTAGTAGTATTAGTAGTAGTAGTAGTAGTAGTAGTAGTAGTAGTAGTAGTAGTAGTAGTAGTAGTAGTAGTAGTAGTAGTAGTAGTAGTAGTAGTAGTAGTAGTAGTAGTAGTAGTAGTAGTAGTAGTAGTAGTAGTAGTAGTAGTAGTAATAGTAGTAGTAGTAGTAGTAGTAGTAGTAGTAGTAGTAGTAGTAGTAGTAGTAGTAGTAGTAGTAGTAGTAGTAGTAGTAGTAGTAGTAGTAGTAGTAGTAGTAGTAGTAGTAGTAGTAGTAGTAGTAGTAGTAGTATTGTAATATAATTTTACTTAATATTCTACAATTATTTATAATTTAATATAAAATAAAATATTTTTCTAAATTGCTATTTTATTAAATTTTTAATTAAAAATTTAATTAATGATTTATAAATTAACCAAATTCAATACTAACACTCATACATAAACACTCTCATTATTAACTAACATTACAAAGTAACAACACCTATAATATATTAATTAAATATGGTGAAATATACAACAATCGGAAGAAAAGTTAACAAGTCTAAAAGAGGAGCTTCAATGATGACAAAAAGGAGCAAGTCAATAAAACCGAAAACTATTTGTAAAATAAAACGTGGTAATCCTTCTAAAAGAGGACCCAAAAAGATGAATAAGACTGGTATAAAGAATACAAAGTCGAACAAAGTCAAGCGAAGAAATAAATCTAGATCTGCATGTAGACAGAAAAGAACTTCAGTAATGTCTAACAAAGTCAAGCGAAGAAGTAAATCAAGATCTGCATGTAGACAGAAAAGAACTTCTGTAAAGTCGAACGTAGTAAAGCGAAGAAGTAAATCTAGATCTGCATGTAGACAGAAAAGAACTTCAGTAATGTCTAACAAAGTCAAGCGAAGAAGTAAATCAAGATCTGCATGTAGACAGAAAAGAACTTCTGGAAAGTCGAACGTAGTAAAGCGAAGAAGTAAATCTAGATCTGCTTGTAGACAGAAAAGAACTTCTGTAAAGTCGATTAAAGTAAACCAAAGAAGCAATATTTCAACAAGAAAATCTTTAAGAAGTAGATCAACAAAGAACCGAAAATTGAACAAATGTAAAAGAAATGTAATAAAAAAAGGACCAAAGAGACCACGTAGTGCATACATCTTCTTTTATAAGTATGAATTTTGTCGGGCCAACGAAATCAATAAGATTACTATAATTTCTGAATTTGCAAAAAAGGCAGGAAAAATGTGGAGACAAATGAATAAAGCCGATAAAGTAAGATATAACAAGATGGCGGAAACTGACCAAAAGAGATACATGAGACTTACACGAGGTAAAAGATGCTAAAGAAGATTAAAGAGTAAAGAATGCAGAGTTATATTTCAAGACCAATGAAACAGTATAACCGAAAATAAGACATTCTATACTCTTAAAAATAAAAAGTAAGCATCAAATATGACTTTCTACATTATTGTATAAATATTTTATAAAATATGTGTAATTTATATTATAACTACTACCACTATTACTACTACAACTACTACTACTACTACTACTACTACTACTACTACTACTACTACTACTACTACTACTACTACTACTACTACTACTACTACTACTACTACTACTACTACTACTACTACTACTACTACTACTACTACTACTACTACTACTACTACTACTACTACTACTACTACTACTACTACTACTACTACTACTACTACTACTACTACTACTACTACTACTACTACTACTACTACTACTACTACTTTTTTTTAAATACATCATATAATAGTATAAAATATAAGACTAATTTAATTAATTTTAAATTTACATTATAATATTAAATTGTATTTAATATATAATAATAAGATATGTATAGATAGTATTTTGTAAATATTATTGTATTATATTATTATATATAATATTATTTTATATGTTTAATATACAAATATTTGTTATTTTATACCAAAGAATTTTCGAAACAAAGATGGTTCACTCCCTATCTAAGCTATGTAATTATTTTAATATAGTTCCAATATCAACCACGAGATGGATACACATGTATTATCAAGTTATATTTACGATTAATAATTCATAAGGTGATTATTCTAATTATCAGACTAATATACTTTTAATATTATAATAGATATATGAATTATATTTAATAAAATATATTTTCAAATTACAACATTTTCACAGTATTGTTTACATGTAAATAATAATGACTGAATCGATCTACTTTTGACCTATACAAATTCGGTAACATTTTTATGAATTCACTTTTAATATCTCTAAATAATATTTTTGCGGAACACTTACTTTTCGATATATATCAAATTTTTATACAATCTTAATTTAGGATTATATTAGGGTATTTTTTCGAATTTACATGTAAATAGATACGAAATCCAAAAATAGATTTTAGTTTTATTACCAGTCGTATTTGAGAGAGTATCATTTTTATTTCAATAATTAGGTCGAGTGAACCATCTTTGTCTATACATATATAATAAAGATAGATTACTATATTTAGAATTTAAATTAATATAAGTACAATATAATATAATTAATTAAAAAAATGAATAGTTTAACAAATCATATACAATAAAACACAATGATATAATATATTATTACATTATTTACAAATTAATTTTTTGATTTAATTTCCTATCCACTATCATCATGAATACTGTCTACATGATATCACCTTATAGCTAATTTAGGAATTCACAGGTATACCCCATCGATATAAAGAAAGTGGATAAGCAATTTAATGTAGTGTATGGCAATTTGCGATAGAGGCGCTGCAGTCGAAACCCACTACTAAATACCTACTACATTTCAAATTACTATTATTTATTTATACATATATGTGTTGATAATTACTAACAATTTTATTGTAATATCCATACTCAAAATAAAATTATATATTTAAAATACATCATATCAATATTCCTCGTAATTTTGTGTATTTAAATTGAAGATATCATACTATTTTATTGATATTTATAATGTAAATCCATTGATATAGATAGAAGTCACTGTAATATATTTCTACGAAAATCCTACTATTTTAATATTTGACATATATAATATGACTAATATCCAATCAAAATCATTGACGAAAACTAATGCCATTTTGTTAATTTATCAATAAAAGTGCCATTCGTGTATCTATTTGTACATGCATTGCGTGCGTCAATTGCTTATCCACTTTCTTTATATCGATGGTCTACCCACAGTGTGGGGGATGGCTATAGTGAGGGGGGGTGGCTACAGTGTGGGGGGGTTATAGTGGGGGGGGGGGCTACAGTGTGGGGGGGGTGGGGGCTAAGCGATTGTTACTGTCATATTGCTAGCATGGTGGAACTACTAGTTGTGTGTCTAGTAGATAGTGTGTGTATTTAGTAAAGGTGATTCATGATGTAGTGTGTAGTGTATGCCTCAAGCTAAGGCACATCCCCCTATAGCTAAAGAACCGCACCTTACAGAACACGATACACTACATGAAGTGCATGCAACACTATTACGAGGGGAGGGTTCATAGCGAACACCCTACCTCGTGGCATGCGTGTTTTAATGGGCGAGTCTATTAATACATCAGTTACCATCAGTTGATTATCACAATCAAAACTATGAATACAATCATGCACGTCGGTTACCATCAGTTGATTATCACAATCAAAACTATGAATACAATCATGCACGTTGGTTACCATCAGTTGATTATTGGAGTCGTTGAAGTAGCACAGCGTCAACATCCGGAGCAGGTTACGCGCGAAGTGCTTGGTCGACAGAACGGGGCCTATTTTGTGGAGCAGCCATTTGATAGTTTCCATGGCCACGTCGCTAACGTTGATGCGGAGGTTAGACGGAGCCTCGTCCAGCAGGAGACTGGCAAACTCTTCGGTTTCGCTTCTAACCTGCGTAGCGTGGTGGTACTTAGTTATGCAGTCGTTACTATATCTGTATATCTGTATGTTACTGTATTGCTAGTTAACTACAATATATTTGTATTTTCCCTTTCTTTTGCTGGCAGTGAGATATCTAGATACATTCATAAGAACACATATATATATATCTGTGTTCACTCTCGTTTATTACAAATCTAATTATTATTATTTTATTATATATCTATAAAAATCAGATGTTATTTTTCGTATTCATTTTTAAGTTTAGACAAAGATTTTCCGAATGAAAAATATGTCACTCTATTGAATTTGTGAAATTAATAAAAAATTTCTCCACCTGTACTGATAACTATTTATTTTAATTCTATTTTTAGTTTATATTTCATGTCAATTTGAATAAAATATTACTATTATAAATGAAAAATTATGTACATTTTTGAATACAATCACTATTTAATTTATAGTGTTTGTTTTAAGTATATAACATTATTTTATAATTAGAACCATTTTTCATAAAATAACAGCCATATTCGATAAATAAAATAAATCAATAGATCCATTTAAAATGTAAAATTATAAATATTGTATAAAATTCTATATTTTTATGTAACAATACTTTGAAAATTTGCTATTGTTTAATTATTAAAAATTATTAAATATTATTTAATTATTTAAATTATTTAAAACGATAGTATTGCCACCTGTATTTAAAACTAATCACCATTGAAATTAGTTTCACATAAATAGATACAAGTGATATATCTTTGCTTCACAAAATCATTAGTATAGACTTATACAGTATTAATCATGGATAAATGTGCACAATTCCCAAGTATAATACATGCGCAACACCGGGCCATAACTGCCTGGTCTATATAGATAATAAATAATCTAATATAATAGTTTATTATGACTTCACATGGTGATTATAGCATTACAAAACGTGCTGATTATAGGCGTCATTAGATACTAACAAAAAAAACAAACAAAAATAGAAAACGAATAAAAAATGAATTATATAAAAGAACGAATTATATAATTTATTGATGTATACTTATATACATATCTATTTATATATATATAATTGTAAAATAAAGATGGTATTATAGGCTAGTGAATGGGGGGGCTGAGGTGGGGGCTATGGGGCTAACCATGGATCTCATAGAGCACAGCTCTTCATCCTCATCTTCATCGTAATCATCATCATCTTCTCTATCGCTGTCCGAACATCTCTTAGTGACCGGGGTGGAATGACTGAGGGGAGGGGCGGGTTCTGTGGTGCTCGAGTCACCCTTATTCTGGTAGGAGGGAGAGGTATTGTAGTCACGTGACTATTGTACACGCAACACATATATTGGTATTGGTATTGTTATTTGCCTTTCATCCCATCCAGGAACTTAGATGAAGTTTTCATTTATAACCATATGGCTCTAATATCCATTCGAAGCCACCCATATGTTAAGGCATCCATGGTTTTAACGAGAAACGATCATTTTTTAATACACAATTATATAAGATCACTTCTAAATAATATTTTAAGACCCATTTTATAAAATTAATTAATGGTCCGGACGAGGCTCGAACCCGTGTCCTACTGCTTGTGTGTCTGACGCCTTAGCCTGCTGAGCCACGCAGGCATATAACATAAAGCCAGTAAACAAGTATACAACATATGGGTTCATCCTATTCATTATACTTATTAATGTTCGCCGCACATTCGATAGATATCAATATAACGAGGAGATTGTTATATATTACTATCGATTATTGTAGTTGATTATGTATATGCGTCGATATTGTCTATCAACGTGTCTATCAGCGCACTTACGCCTAGTGCATGGTATCGCGCATGCACATTCCGGCCGTCTCGCTTTACCGCCCCACGCGCAGACGGCTGCTTATATATAGCGGATCGCAGCTATGTATAATCACTTGAAGAATAAGTCCCCTAATAAACGTACATAAGCCTTGACGTTTTACTCTATATATATATATATATATATATATATATATATATATATATATATATATATATATATATATATATATACACATAACATAACAGAGATGACAATGAAAGTAGATATATATTTATTATATGAAGCCCTTTGGAAGTAATAAGATACCAAATTATTTGTTAATTATATTATAAACTAAAAAAAACTCCCCAATAGTGATTATTATCGTATGTCAGTTAGTTTACTGCTACAACTATTGAGATGACTGTTGACATCACTATTGACTGTTGACATCACTAGGCCGGTCGCGAAACGCTCGTCACCGATTGGCTAACCTCGGCGTCGACGTCTTTATAACCGGTGGCGGCCTCTATGAAGATCGAAGAGAAGCGCTGAAGGAATGTAGACATTCCGATGCCCGACATCAATAGCGCTACCCATCTGAGAAGGTCGCGTCAAGGTGAATACGATGCGGCGATGCGTGACTTAATGCGGCTGGGCTAATCGATGTTTACACTGTGCTGGTTGCGATACACGAATGCTCACACGCCTTACTATACATACTATACTATAACATACTATACTATAACATACTATACTATAACATACTATACTATAACATACTATACTATAACATACTATACTATAACATACTATACTATAACATACTATACTATACATACTATACTATAACATACTATACTATACTATAAATACTATACTATAACATACTATACTATACTATAAATACTATACTATACATACTATATTATACTATAAATACTATACTATAACTTACTATATTATACTATAAATACTATACTATACATACTATATTATACTATAAATACTATACTATAACATACTATATTATACTATAAATACTATACTATAACATACTATACTATACTATAAATACTATACTATAACATACTATACTATACTATAAATACTATACTATAACATACTATACTATACTATAAATACTATACTATAACATACTATATTATACATCCTTCCTATACACACATCTTCCTACACAGCGAATGATAATACCAGCCTGGCTAAAATTATCAATCTGTGAATGTCTGTCAGTTGGCTGAGACTTAATACAGGGTGTATTCATGGAGGCGTGGCCTATATGATATACTACATGCGTGGAGGCGTGGCTTATACGATATAATAAATGCGTGGAGGCGTGGCCTATACGATATAATACATGAGTCCACTTAGACAGTAGTTTACCACAGTGACCATAGAATTGTCAATATTTTATAGAATATCTTTATATAATATAACTTTATAATTATTTTTAATTAGAAAGAATAAAATATCCCAATAAATGTATGAAGAAGACAGATAAACCAGTCGCAGCTAGGTCAAGTGATAATTGCTAATGGGGTCAGTTGAAATATACTAAGTAGGTCATATTATATCAAATAGAGAGGTTTAAAGACATTTATTTTACAACCATGAATATATAAATGCACAATATAAAACTAACATAAAGATCCAAAATATAATATTAAATAAATAGTAGTCACAAATTTGAGTATAGTATCAGTTCGAAATAGTCGAGTATCAGTTCGAGTCAGAGTTCGAAATTTTATAATTATTGAGTTCAGTATCAGTTCGAAGTTCGAAGTCCGATTGCAATACTAAAACCTATATATTTACAACGTATACATATAATCATATATATATATATACATTCAGTTAACACATACACTCACACACACACCTACACACACGTGCTTTACCTCCTATCATACAGTTTCATGGAATCTCTGGACACATGCTCGTCCCTGTAGGCTAACAGAAGGGCGGGCAGCACGTACTTCTTTATGAGGTCAGAGGTCAATAGTTTACTCAACGGCTCAAAGAGTTCGTAGCACGCCTGCGGAGTAGGGGTAACCATGTATAACCCGACCGCAACTCTTTACACATTCGATATAACACCCCCCCATCTATTTGTAATCGTAGACTCTTCCGTAATCGGGACTACTTGCTAGAAACGTCTTGTAACTGAATATTGCTAACACTACCCATCATTCACGAACAAACGCGTATGATGACTAGGGGCGCTGGAACCATGGTGTGTATGTAGGTGGGACCAACCAATCAAAATAAATTTTGTGGTAAAAGTTGCGGGGGGATCAATACATAGGAGGTCCCCCTAGATTTTAAAGTGGGTGGGACATATCCCCCGTCCCCCCTGTTGCAGCGCCCCTAATGATGACTATATAAAGCATAGCCATGATAGCATAAGTGTTTACTAATGTACATCATTATGGCCTTCTAATACATATACTAGTATTTCGTCGATATTCTATATATAGCTATACAACAGAACCGATGCCGGTTAGAGATGACACTGAAGGTGACACCGATGTCGGTTAGAGGTGACACCGATGCCGGTTAGAGGTGACACTGATAGTGACACCGATGTCGGTTAGAGGTGACACTGATAGTGACACCGATGCCGGTTAGAGGTGACACTGAGTGACACCGATGTCGGTTAGAGGTGACACTGATAGTGACACCGATGCCGGTTAGAGGTGACACTGATAGTGACACCGATGTCGGTTAGAGGTGACACCGATAGTGACACCTAACCGACCTTGACGCAGGTCCTGACGTCCGAGAACAGGCTGCTGACGTAGGGATGCAGAAGGTCAATGTTGTCCACCATGCAGAGGTCGGGCAGAGCTTCACATATTAAGGTCACCTTGGAGCGGAGTAACGTGTCTACTTCATCCCTACGGGGCGGTGAATAGCGATGACTAATATCGATGACTAATAGCGATGACTAATAGTTATGACTAATAGTTATATTGTAATCATAACCCTTACACGTAACTTTATAAATAGTTATTCCGGTTGTGTTTACCGCATGTCTAGTAAGGGAGTCATGTTCACGAAACACCTAGTTATACAACTAGTTATACACCTAGTTATACACATAGTTATACACCTAGTTATACACCTAGCTATACACCTAGTTATACACCTAGTTATACACCTAGTTATACACCTAGTTATACACCTAGTTATACACCTAGTTATACACCTAGTTATACACCTAGTTATACAACTAGAGTAAATATAACCTCACGACGTATATTACAGCGTATGGTCGACGTTGAGGAACTTAATATGGTAGCTAAGGAAGATACTCCGAGTTAGTAGTAGCGCGTGCAGTGGTCGTGGGTTTGATTCCCGATCGAGGCAAATATGAATAGAATTTTTTGTTAATAAAATATTTAATCCGCCAAATGTCTAAACGGAATACTTCACAACACGGTTTAATGCCGCTGACATGTAATAACATCTCTACGTGGAGGCATTACATTCACCGCCTAACATCTTATTACCACTAACTATACAAGCGGTATAAGCGCAGATAACATTATTATTAGTATAGATTAGTATAGATCAGTGCTAAACAATTACAAACTATGCCTAGAAACTAAACAATTCATTAGTATTGCTAAACATAACATTTATACGGTGAGATTGGTTTGACTTTACGAGATCTCAGATATTATAATGTATACTTGTAGAGCATACTATCATTTGATAATGATTATGGTGATGATGATGATGCTGATGATGATGATACTGATAGTGATGATGGTGATGATGATGATAGTGATGCTGATGATGATGGTGATGATGATGATGATGATGAAGATGAAGCTGATGCTGATGCTGATGATGATGATAATGATGATGATGATAGTGATGATAACTGTCTGAGACGAGTGTTCCGAAGCAGCGTGGCGTCGATGGTTTCGAAGGCGTGCAGCAGCTGGTAGCAGGTCGGGAAGGAGCCGGGGAACGATGCTCGGCTGAGGCAAGCGGTCCCTACGGCGGCTAGCTGGGTGTCGACGGAACGCAGGTTATCGCTGGTGTACAGAGACGGGTACAGGAACAGCGCCGGCTTGTGTTGAACACGTTGCGTATGATGCGAGTTGTGCGACGCGTCCAGGAGGCAGTGAACGTAACGCATTAGACATCTGTGTGCGTAGGGGGCGGGAGGGCGGGGTGAGATGTTATGTAAGAGTGGGGTGGGGTGGGAGGGCGAGACCAGACCGGTGGGGTGGTGTAACACATGTATTTTGCGATTAAACAAACGATATACGTACGAGAACCGAAACTTTTCAAACGTTGTATAATATTTTGTAGTTTTTCGTAAGTCGTAATGTATACGTGTATATTAGTGAAAATCGCGAAAATCACATTTTCCGATGACCTATAATGATCTGACACAATAGCTATTCTGCGCTATTCTGCGCTATTCTACGCTATTCTACATGTTAAAGTGCTTACTGTATCTGGAAACATCTCCTTACAGAGTTAATCGTGTTCTGTACGTCTGCGTTCGTATGGAGCTGTGGTTTTAAAATGCCGGGGCCGGAAAGGGGCCATAAGAATTTTGTTAAGATAAATCTTATATCACTTACATATATGTAGTACATCAAATTATTTATAAGTATTCGAAATACAATTATTACAATTATATATATATATTAATATCTATATATCATATTATTACAATTATATATATATATTAATATCTATATATCATATTATATTATAGATAAATTATGGAAATGATTTGGGGGCATTGTATGAATTAATAGTATTTAGAGGTATTTCAACAACAAAATTAGTATGAAGGTTAATAATCTACAGTATGAGGTCAATGTTTGACCTTGGAATACGAGACGGGTTCTCCGTGTACAGGTGAACGCATCTACTGAACCGGAACGAGAGGTTACTCGTAGCAGAGGTCATCGCCTTCACTTCAGTCGGGTAGTAGAGGTCGAATATGAAACACGCGAATTCTTGAAGGTCGTGACTTTGCAGTATCAGAAACTTGTCGACTTGTTGGATTTTCTAGAGGAGGTAGGTGGCAACGTTAGGAATGATATGATTAAAGCCTACGACTACATGTAGATGACTGGTAGTTCTATCTTCGTACTGTATAATGATGATATACTATGACTATTAGCTAACCATGGATGTTATAATGATATGATGTGTTTCATTAGATTTATATTTATATTTTCATTATATTTTATTATACATTATATCTTTTAAATTATTATAACTTAATATAATAACAATATATATTAGAAGAATTTCGTTTGTTTTCTGTTTGGGTTTCTAGTTTATAATATTAATATGTGTTTTCTTCTTAAAAGGCTTCAAAATAAAATAGTATATTTTGTGTTGATGTCATCCGTTGAACAGTAATATAATTTAATTTAATAAGAAAACTCATTACTGATGTTGATCGCAGTGTCTAAACAAATTGGTTACAATGTTACAAGGTTACCTGAGACTTGATGAGAGGGGGGCAACCAGTAGTGGTGGTCAGGAAGTCGTACATATTCTCGACGTGGCGTAGCGCCTCAGAAGGGTCGTAATCGACGTCTAGTTCTATTGTTCTCGGTGTGACCTCGATACCCTGAGACGACGACGCCCTCTTATCGGTACTGCGGGGTGGAGGGAGGGTTCGATTAGTAACGCTTCGGGTGATTCTACGCAGAGAGCTAGATACGAAGAGTTGTATTGAGTTGCTTTCGTACTAAAACAGCATTCGATTGATTTAACTATAATAATATTGATATATCACGGCAATTTAAATTGATATTAAAGATAGTTAATTATAAAATATTATGATTCGCTTGATTGGAAATTTGAATTTATATTAACAATATTTAATTATAAGATATTATAATTCGCTTGATTGGCAATTTGAATGATATTAACAATATTTAATTATAAGATCGTACATATAATTCGCTAGATCGTGATTGAGTTTGTATCGACCCGTATACAGCGTGGGACGCACTACAGACGGATGTTCACTTAATACAGCATACATATTAGATATTTGCTAAAATTCACCCGCAGTATGGCCTAATCGTAGGGGCAGGTTACGGTGACCTTTGAACTCGTGAGTTTAGCATCACATTCTATACAAAATGCGTGGTTATAGATCTATGTAATATCTATCAGCTTTTTAAATATTATATTGAATAAACAAATTAGCTTGTAAATACATTCAAGTATACCACTATTTTTCATTATTAAATACATGTAAAAATCTAATCATAGAACATAGTTTGCACCCTTAATACATAATAAGGAATCTAAACAATATAGTAGATAATGTAAAAGACTTTTCATCTAGAATATACATACAAATTAGCTTGTAAATACAAATAGAGGCATCATCTGAACAGATTTAATTAATGGGAGTAAAAGTATTTAACATATTTACAATTAAAAGATAACTTTGATATTATTAGATACATAAAGATGGGTTTAGAGGTATATAATAGATACTCAATGTATTTAGAGAGTATCTAGAAGCATTTGGAAGCATTTAGAACGACTGACATGAAAGTTAAACATACATATTTATTCTAAATTTTTTATATTATTATATAATTTGATATATAATTTATATTTTAACACAATTTAATTTAATATTTTATTTTCTTTAATAAATATTCAATTCAATATAAATTAATATATATATATATATATATATATGTATACATTAACCTGGTAAGAGGATTACTGCCTACTGGTGTAGTTGGACATTGTGTATTCTGAAAACATGATCGCTGATTAACAAATTATCTTTATGAATGATAACATTCGACTCAGAGTTTAAGATAACCTATCTTATTACATGAGGGAAGCTGGTAACGGATATGACTAGTTGTGCAGCAGTGACAATGTAGGCACGTGTATGTATATCAATATTTACATATAGCCAATAGAACCATTATATATATATATATATATATATATATATATATTACTTTTGTTATTGTTATTTAATGGAGTCCTTTCATCCCATCCATGAACTTAGATGAAGTTTTCACTTATAACCATATACGGCTCTTCTAAGCCGCTCTCCATGGTTTCAACGAGAGCCGATCATTTATTTATACTCAATTATATAAAATCGCTTCTAAATATTATTGAACACCTATGTTATCGGACGAGGCTCGAACCCGCGTCCTACTCTCTGTATGCTTAGCCAACTGAGCCACACAGGCAGTTACACGTGCATAATAGTCTATGGGTGGGTGAGACACCTCTACCTGGAGGTCGCGCTTCATTCGTTTCAGTGGATGCGGTTCAGTGAACAGCTGTACGATGCCGTGATTCCTGAGGTCTTCGTGCTGGTCGACTAGCTGTAGACATACGTTCATTGACTGCACTGCCTCCTCACCGGTCAACTGGTAATCATTACATCATCATTATCATTATTACACATCATTATTACATCACTATTATATCATTATTACAGCACTATTACAGCACTATTACAACACTATTATATCATTATTACAACACTATTACATCATTATTACAGCACTATTACAGCACTATTACAGAACTATTACATCATTATTACATCATCGATATTTAATAATACTACCGCTAATAAAACATTTATTTGGCTTTTTTATTATTATTCAATATTAAGTTTACTAATATTAATATTTATGGATAATTTTTTTTCAAAATAAAATCAATATTATGAATCATCATGTTACATCAATCAGGAAGATAATTCTAGTCTCTGAAATAAAATAGACACTAGAATTACTAAAGAACTATATTTCTACGATTTAAAGATACATAAAAGATACAATGAATGAGAAGAATATTAGATCAAAAATATAAACAAATCGCATTAATGACATTATTTTCGAAATCAAATTATACAGTGATAACACGACTATTTCGTAGAGATAAGCATGAGGTCACTGACCTTGTAGCCAAAGGTCAAGTCTATCCAATGATGAAGATTCATGGACACGTAGTCACTCTCCATCTCAGACATGTGCCAGTCGAGGAAGGCTCGCACATCTTCCCCGGGGAACTGTGAGGGTAAACGTGATGGGGGGCATTAGGGGTCAAGCGCTGTTCTCGTCGCGAGGGGTAACAAGCATGGCGGGGTGTTACTATGCTTGTTGCCGTGCTTGTTGCTATGCTTGTTGCCGTGCTTGTTGCCGTGCTTGTTGCCGTGCTTATTGCCGTGCTTGTTGCTCAATACAACTATTTAGAGTAGTGGTTTCCAACCTATGGGTCGTTGGGTTTTTTGTTGGGTCATAAGCCAATTTCTAAAAATATTTATATATATAAATATATATATATTATAGTTTATATTATCATTTATGACTAAAGTTTAATAATATAAAAATAAAATTGTCGTTTGGTCATTGTATATTTTTAAATTCAATATTCATCAAAAAAAGGCTCACGATGAACAAAGGTTGGGAACCCCTGATATAGAGCGTTCGAATAGCGAATATCACTTGTTGCGTGATATTCAAAACGGAACACATTTGATGATACCAGTAACAGCCTGCAGCTAGGGGTGCTGCAACAAGGGGTGACTAGGGGCGCTGCAACAAGGGGTGACTAGGGGCGCTGCAATAAGGGGTGACTAGGGGCGCTGCAACAGGGGGGACTAGGGGCGCTGCAACAGGGGGGACTAGGGGCGCTGCAACAAGGGGTGACTAGGGGTGCTGCAACAGGAGGGACTAGGGGCGCTGCAATAAGGGGTGACTAGGGGTGCTACAACAAGGGGTGATTAGGGGTGCTGCAACAGGGGGGGACTAGGGGCGCTGCAATAAGGGGTGACTAGGGGCGCTGCAACAAGGGGTGACTAGGGGCGCTGCAACAAGGGGGGACTAGGGGTGCTGCAACAGGGGGGGACTAGGGGCGTTGCAACAAGGGGGGACTAGGGGCGCTGCAATAAGGGGTGACTAGGGGTGCTGAAACAAGGGGTGACTAGGGGTGCTGCAACAGGGGGGGACTAGGGGCGCTGCAATAAGGGGTGACTAGGGGCGCTGCAACAAGGGGTGACTAGGGGCGCTGCAACAAGGGGGGACTAGGGGTGCTGCAACAGGGGGGGACTAGGAGCGTTGCAACAAGGGGGGACTAGGGGCGCTGCAACAGGGGGTGACTAGGGGCGCTGCAACATGGGGGGGGACGGGGGGGATATGTCCCCCCACTTTAAAATCTAGGGGGACCTCCTATGTATTGGTCCCCCCCACCCCCACTTTTACCACAACATTTATGCTGATTGGTTGGTCCCCCCTACATACACACCATGGTTCCAGCGCCCCCCTACTGGCAGCACTTGTTATCGAGTGAAACAAGTGTTCGGGTAGCGAGTAGAACTTCTCGTAGATGTAATGCGGCGACTTGTTGCCGTTGTTGACCTATAGGGTCACGGTGTGGACACGCCCCTTATCATTGAGGCTAGCTTAAGGGGGTGAGGGTTGTAGCATTGAAACATGCACACCGTCCACTTGTATATTTAAACAGTGTTCCCGATGCATTACGGACCATATCATCTTTTATTATGTTTAAACGTCGACTATATTCATATATGTTATCATTTTAATGTATTTTTTTTTAATTTATTATTATTCTTGTATTTATTTATTTATTTATTTGTTTTATTATTTCAAATTGATGCATCTATCGTTTTCATTGATCAATAAACCTTTCTATTATATTATATCTATGTTTATCTATATTTATAAATGTTTATATTTATTTATATGTTTATACTATGTTTATACATTTGTAATTAAAATCTTTTATTTAGGGGTTCATAATAATTTGACACATTTTCATGTAAACAGAGAGGTAATACAAGCAGGTCTATTGTAGGTCTATTCAAAGTAATCCACTCAGAAATATATTGAATTATATATCAATGAATTGAGCAAGTTTCTTTTGTGTTATATTTATGATATAAATATATATTTATGATATATATATATATATATATATATATACAATGTAATAGAAGCTTATATATAATATATCTATATCATAATATAGTAGCCTATATTAGATATATAATATATATATATATATATATATTAGTAAATAAGTGTTCTTTATTGTGATAATAAATGATATGAACACAAACAGTTATACTACTACTGATAGATCACCTGATTATGCAAGCTGTTTATGCACAAATGTAATCATTGATGCAAAGATTCGGTTGCATGTATTACATCATACTATTTCTAAATGAGTCATGTATCTCTAAACTAAACGAAACACAATGAAATGTATTAATGAGCATTATAAAAGTGCAGACTTTACGGATGCAGAGTACGATGATAATGATGATGATGATGATGATGATGATGTTGATGATGATGATGATGATGATGATATACATGTATTAGGCATAACAATAAAGTGATAATCAATCTTCTTAGTGAACGAAAATGAACAATAAATATAATAAAAAAAAATAAAAATAAGAACAAGAATGTATTATTGAATAATATTTGAATAGAAATTATAAGAATAAAAAGAATACAATGGAAGAGGGAGATATAAACTTAGGTATATGAAGTAGGTATGCGCGGGTGGGGTTACAACCTGAAGGTCGGGAAGGTCGTCGTGGATAGACTTGAAGAGGTCAGGACAGGTGAAGAACTCAGGGATACACTCGTCGGGTGTCCACTTGTAGATACGCTGCATCGAGCTCGGGTACTCCTCGGGAACCTGAGGGTCAAGGTTGTGTAATGGTTCAAGGTCGAGCAATGGATAAAAGTTGTGTAATGGTTCAAGGTCGAGTAATGGATAAAAGTTATGTTCGAGGTCGAGTAATGGATAACAGTTGTATAATGGTTCAAGGTCTAGTAATGGATAACAGTTGTGTAATGGTTCAAGGTCGTTTTGTGGGTCATGGTCACTAATTATTAGAGGTCACGCGAATTAGTATGAAGTGTGTTTATCTTGTTATCTATCGTACTGTATTAAAGGACACGTTCCTGATTATACTATACTAGTTATACATTATACTTTAATTAAATGTTTTAACAAAAATGATTAAATGTATACTAAATTGATGTTTATATCGGCAAACAATAATTATTGTGAATAACTAGATGGAATCAATGATGCTTGATTGTTTACATTCAAATAGTGACGGGAGATGCTTTACTTATATCTATATATATATTGTTATTGTTATTGTTATTTGGTAGAGTCCTTTCATCCCATCCAGGTATTTAGATGAAGTTTTCACTTATAACCATATGGCTCTAATGTCCCTTCGAAGTTGCTCTCATGTTAAGGCATCCATGGTTTTAACGAGAGCCGATCATTTATTTATACACAATTATATAAGATGACTTCTAAATATTATTTTAAGGGTGCAAGCTCGGGTTGGGGTTTACCATGTTAATTCTAGCTCTAGCTAAAATGCTAAGGATACTAAACTAATAAAGATAATGATGACATTTTTTTTTGTATTCAATAGATATTATTCTACTATATAAAAGTATTTACTTTATATAAATATAATTTATTTAAAATGATGTAAAAAAATAGTTTAAAATAATTGAAATATTTTTTATATTTTTTTATTAAAAATGTGAAGTTTATTATAATTTATTTTAAAAATATAAAGTATAATATACTATCCTGTCAATATTAATATAGTATTACATCTTATTTATATACAGTACAAATTTCAGATAATAATATTAATAATCAAAGAAGTAGTAGGCTTTTACATATGCTTACTAAGTGCAAAAAGTAAAAACTGGAGAAAATGACATTCAAAGTTTTTTTTAAATAATAGTCTTGTCAATGTCATATGATTTTTAATTTGATTGATCTCGTAAATCACTTTATATTGATAGAAATACTCAAACATAATTTTAAATATTTTACAATGTGATAAATAAGATAATGAACATGGATAATACGTAATAAAAAAAAATTAAAAAATTAAAATATTATACATATTTTAACGTCAGCTTGCACCCTTAAGACCTATTTGATTGGTCCAGATGGGGCTTGAACCCGGGTCCTACTGCTTGTGTGTCTGACGCATTAGCAAACTGAGCCACGCAGACAGTTTTAATACTCAGAGAGAGAGATACACAGGTTGACCTACTGACCCACTTATTGCGGACGTGATTGCAGAGCGTATGTTGACTGGTACACCTCGCCTTGTAGATGTAGTAGGTAATGTCGGACAGGAAGTCTGTGACGTGATGCTTGACTTGATTGTTTACGGCTGTAACCGGGGGTTACGGGGTCAAACATGCAGTGAACACAGCTTGCTTATACATATACTATATAAACATACTATAAATGTGTATAGTGTATATATATATATGTATGTAGAGTGATCTTATAATGGATTAATGCGTTATAGATAATATCGCCAGCAATAATAGTATTTATCGTATAATACCTATCAGAAGCATAATGATTTAAGCAAATAGATTAGATAAATAGTTATCAAATTTGTCAGTCCAGAACTTGCAACAGTTGAAAAAGAATCTTACGAAATCGCTTTGAAATCACAAATTCACACAATATTATTTCGCACCAGATCACAACAACTACTATTACTAGAGGGTGCTGCATAACCACTGCTGCCATTAGAGAGAGCTATCATATCTAATTATAAATATATATATATACATATGTAAATAAATAATAATTTAAAATTGATTAGGTATTTAGTAGCAGGTTTTGAGTGCAGGGCCTCTATCGCAAAGTGCCATACACTACATTCAATCGCTTACCCACCACTACTACTACGACTACTACTACTACTACTACTACTACTACTACTACCACCACTACCACCAGATGGCACTAACCGCTGCCGGCGGGGTCGCAGTCGGTGACCCCGTAGGTCATGTCCAGTTGCGAGTCGCCCTTATTCAGGCGATACTTAGACTTGGTGAGGTCGCGTCGATGCCCGGCGAAGTCGTTGACCCACGGCAGGATGGCGTGATGGTCGGCGCTGTCCGTACGTCTCAAGGCCATGTCGTTCAGCGTCATCAGGTAGTCAAAGTTTGATAGGTCGCCGACGCTCCATTGACAGGTGGCCTCGTTAAGACTGCGAGGGTGTAAGGTAAGCGAGGGTGAGGGGGAGGAGAGGGAGAGAGAGAGATAAGGATAGAGATAGGGAGAGGGGGGAAGAGAGAGAGTGGGAGTGGGGTAAACAATACCCAGGATACCTAAGGCATAGGGTATTATGTATAGGGTTTAGAACATAGTGTATAGAGAATAGGGTAAAGGGTCAAGGACATAGGGTTTAGAGAATAGGGTTTAGATCATAGGGTCTAAAGCATAGTCTATGGGGTCTAGGGCAGAACATCTTGAGCATAAGGGATATATATTGTATAAGGTATAGATTTCAAGGCATAATGTCTAGAGTATATGGCAGAGACCTAGAGCAAAGGACAGATAAATAATAGGGTGTACATAATAACTAGGCAATAGTGTCCATCACTTGTGTATTTCATCAACTATTAGTGACATATACACACACACTCATACATGTCACTGATTCATACATGTCACTGATTCATACGTGTGGTGATTCATTGATATTATACCTTACTATACTGTAACTCTATAATTATGTAATACGCTGTAATACGCTGTAATGATGTAATAATGTAATAATATAATAATTTATTAATAATATATTAATATATTAATTTATTAACGTATTAACGTAATGATATAACAATATAATAATTGATTGAAATGTTCTATGACAGTAGTTTTTTAACGATACGTTCTAAAAATAGACTTCTATTTACGACAGATATACTAATAGTACACTTCTGTAATCAGACTTATGAATATGTTTGTAACATTTGTACTAACTAGGTTACTACTTCAATGATACACCCTAACTTGTGGGTATAAAAATGAAGAATGATACCACTATATATATATATATATAGCAATGTATAAGCCTTATCGATATTATAGCATGATAGAACACTACCATATTCCAATTCAAACTTATTGCCCATTACAAAACAGTATTGATTAATTATGTATGTAGCCATCATTTCACCATCATTGAACGCTAGCATAGCGCATTACATCATTCTCAGATGTTAGTTGTTATGTAATCATAGCCCACTCCATGCCATGCATAGCGCATTACATCATGTGCTTAGATGTTAGTTGTTATGTAATCATAGCCCACTCCATGCCATGCATAGTGCATTACATCATGTGCTTAGATGTTAGTTGTTATGTAATCATGACCCACTCCACGCCATACATAGTGTATTACATCTTGCTCAGATGTTAGTTATTATGTAATCATGACCCACTCCACGCCATGCATAGTGCATTACATCATGTTCTTAGATGTTAGTTATTATGTAATCATGACCCACTCCACGCCATACATAGTGTATTACATCATGCTTAGATGTTAGTTGTTATGTAATCATAGCCCACTCCACGCCATACATAGTGTATTACATCGTGCTCAGATGTTATGTAACAATACACCACTACATACATCGTGCTCAGATGTTATGTAACAATACACCACTACATACATCGTGCTCAGATGTTATGTAACAATACCCCACTACATACATGTCGCTAATACAACAACGCAGCGAAAGATTCACGGATATTAATGAAATAGCAGCA
Organism: Osedax fenrisi; assembly: GCA_964019155.1. Classification (NCBI taxonomy): domain Eukaryota; kingdom Metazoa; phylum Annelida; class Polychaeta; order Sabellida; family Siboglinidae; genus Osedax; species Osedax fenrisi. Next base: position 126,190,961 of record OZ025239.1, on the reverse strand, counting down.
GTAATAATATATATTGTTTATTTAGACACTAGATGATATTGCAACATTTCTACAATGATAGTGATCAAAGTTAACGACCTTGAACTCGCGACCTAATATAAACAATAACAATGTTACCATTGTCTGGCGGCATTGTTAACAGTTTACTATTACTATGATCAAGGTGGTGATCGCTAGCTTCTAATTGGATGCTATTTAAGCCACACCCCCATTCAGCTACCCATATTACATGTTGGCCCGGTTGAAATTGTTAATCCGAGTATTTCAGTCGGAATGAGAGTTTAACATATGCAGTATGTATAGAGGCCTAGCTTAGAGATGTTCTTTGTGACAAGTATATTGATCACAGCATGTAACATTCAGGGATATATTTGTGATTACACTTTTTAATTAATAGGTCTCTATAAGCTTTTACTCCCCATCTATACCTTGGTGTAAAAGGGGTTTCACACCAACTCGAACGCAATTATTAACTCTAATAATTAGAGGTTAAAGTTTAACTCTAATATTAAAATCCAATATTTAAAATAAAATAAATGCTTATCTGTAAAAAGGGTTTCACACCAACTCAAACGCTATTATTAACTCTAAAAAATTATGTGTAAAACCTCTTTAAAAAATATAGATAAACTTCAACCTCTAATAATTCGAGTTAATAATTGCGTTCGAGTTGGTGTGAAACCCCTTGAACAACCTAAATATAAATCTGATAATAATAATAATAATAATAATAATAATAATAATAATAACAAGAAACTTTTTTACTGGTCAAGGGCTAACGCACCTTGTAGAGTGGTTACTTTTTTACTAAAGCAAATTTATTACTAAAAATTTACTTTATTACTAAAAAGTAAATACTACTAAACTTTATTACTAAAAGAAATAAACTTTATTACTAAAAAAAATAAACTTTATTACTAAAAGAACTAAATTTATTCTAAAAAGTAACTACTTTATTACTAAAAGTAACTAATTTATTACTAAAGAGTAACTACTATATTAATAATAAAAAGTAACTACTTTATTTATAAAATGTAACTACTTTATTATTACTAAAAAGTAGTTACTTTATTACAAAAGAACTAAACTTTATTACTAAATATTAATTTAATATAAATAAAAGTAAGCTTAATAAATGTTAATAAATATTAATTTATTAAAACCTACAACAATTAAAACTTAACCCAACCTAACCACAACAGTGAACATATACTTTTATAGGCTCACTCGGGAAGTAATGCAGCTAAAAAAACCACCAAAAATTAAAACTTAACCCAACCTAACCACAACAGTGAAAATATACTTTTATAAGTTCACTCGGGAAGTAATGCAGCTAAAAAAACCACCAAAAATTAAAACTTAACCCAACCTAACCACAACAGTGTAAATATACATTTATAGGTTAACTCTGGAAGTAATGCAGCTAAAAAAAACCACCAAAAATTAAAACTTAACCCAACCTAACCACAACCGTGAAAATCTACTTTTATAGGCAAACTCGGGAAGTAATGCAGCTAAAAAAAACCTACCAAAATTAAAACTGAACCCAACCCAAACCCAACCCAACCCACCTAAACCCAAACTCAAACCTAAACCAAAACCCAAACCCAACCCAAACCCAAACCCAAACCCAACCCAAACCCAAACCAATAATGCAGCTAAAAAAAACCACCAAAAATTAAAACTTAACCCAACCTAACCACAACCGTGACAATATACTTTTATAGGTTAACTCGGGAAGTAATGCAGCTAAAAAAAACCACCAAAAATTAAAACTTAACCCAACCTAACCACAACCTTGACAATATACTTTTATAGGTTCACTCGGGAAGTAATGCATCTAAAAAAAACCTCCAAAAATTAAAACTTAACCCAACCCAAACCCAACCAAACCCACCTAAACTCAAACCCAAACCCAACCCAACCTAACCCAAACCCAAACCCAACCCAAACCCAACCCAACCCACCTAAATCCAAACACAAACCCATACCCAAACCAAAACCCAAACCCAAACCAAACACAAACCCAACCCAAACCCAAACCAAACCCAAGTGCCCAAGTGCCCAAGTTACCTTTTATAATTTATTCGATACAGTTAAAATTATTAAAATCGAATTATTAATATAGATTTTGATTTTGTACATGTTAAAATTATTATAAATTCAAATTTTTACATGGTGGAGATAGGAAATGTACTTTTGTAAAGTCATTCATGAGGTAAATAATCATAGTAATCTCACCGCGATTGGTTACATGTATATCTACTCATCACTCTTAACATTATAGAATAGAAATAAGAATTTTTTTTTTTTATAAATTGCAATTTTTTTTTCTTGACCATATATGAAGAAATTTGGTGAAAAATTGAAACCGAGCTGGTCACCCAATTATTCATATATTAATGGTTTTTCTCATTTTAATTTAGGTACTTTCGTACTCCGCATCCGTTGAATCTATAATCGAGACGAACGCGTTACCGGAAGTCGGTCAAATTTACCCCTCAAAAATCATGTATTTTTCACTATTTCGGCCCTGGCTCGAAGAATATTAAATATTAGATATCACAATTTATACCTCGATATTATAATTTATTATCTATTTAATAAAATTAAAATTATTGAAATCGAATCATTATCGTGGATTTTGATTTTTTACATCACCTAATACGTTTAATAATTTATTTTTATATGGCGGAGATAGGAAATAATTATTATAAACTCCATAAAACGAATAACTGAAATCTAGTACGTACGATATATATTAATACTCGTCAAAAATGATATTTTTATAATTATATCTATATATTATCGATTTTTTTACGCGATACGAATATTATAAATTTAAATTTTTACACTGTAGAGATTGGAAAAAAAATTTATAATCTCGAAATTTAACTTTAACGAAATCTAGTATTATTAGGGTTCGAGTAATATTAGTAACTGGCGAAAAATGTTCGTATATAACGTATTTTATGTCGTCCGTATACGCGATATAGACTTTCTACCTATCTCCGCCATAGAGTATCGAGAGAACAATAGAATGCCTCGATCGATGAATAGAATATTTATAAATAGAATAAATATATAAATATATAAAATTATATGTAAATCGCGTATACTAACCGTGTCCTAATTATATAATCGATATATATAAATATTATCGACGATTTATTATCTAGAGGGTATTAGATTTATAAATGTGGAAAAAATTGGTGCCGAGCGAGATTCGCTTCGCTCGTAGAAGGTCCGGTAGCTCGCTTCGCTCGCTAGCGTCATACGAAGACAATTAAGAGAAATAATATATATAGAGACTAGGTGACTTTTTTCCCGCATCAAGGGCTAACGCTCCTTGTGTTGTTACTTTTTTACTAAAGCAACTCAACTTTATTACTAAAAGAATGTTACTTTATTACTAAAATAACTAAACATTATTACTAAAAGAACTAAACTTTATTACTAAAAGAACTAAACTTTATTACTAAAAGTAACTACTTTATTACTAAAAGTAACTAATTTATTATTACTAAAAAGTAACTACTTTATTACTAAAATGTAACTACTTTATTACAAAAATGTAACTACTTTATTATTACTAAAAAGTAACTATTTTATTACTAAAATGTAACTACTTTATTACAAAAATGTAACTACTTTATTATTACTAAAAAGTAACTACTTTATTACTAAAATGTAACTACTTTATTACTAAAATATAACTACTTTATTATTACTAAAAAGTAACTACTTTATTACTAAAATGTAACTACTTTATTACTAAAAAGTAACTACTTTATTACTAAAATGTAACTACTTTATTATTACTAAAAAGTACCTACTTTATTACTAAAATGTAACTACTTTATTACTAAAATGTAACTACTTTATTACTAAAATGTAACTACTTAATTACTAAAATGTAACTACTTTATTACTAAAAAGTAACTACTTTATTACTAAAATGTAACTACTTTATTACTAAAAAGTAACTACTTTATTACTAAAAAGTAACTACTTTATTACTAAAAGTAAATAATTTATTACTAAAATGTAATTACTTAATTACTAAAATGTAACTACTTTATTATTACCAAAAGTAACCTCTTTATTACTAAAACGTAACTACTTTATTACTAAATATTAATTTATTTAATTTATTGTAAACTTAATAAATGTTAATTAATTTATTATAACCTACAAAAAAACCTGAAAATCTACTTTTATAGGCTCACTCGGGAATTAATGGGGGGTTAATGGGGAAGTAAACTCGGGAAGTAATGCAGCTAAAAAAAACCACCAAAAATTAAAACTTAACCCAACCTAACCACAACCGTGAAAATCTACTTTTATAGGCAAACTCGGGAAGTAATGCAGCTAAAAAAAACCTACCAAAATTAAAACTTAACCCAACCCAAACCCAACCCAACCCACCTAAACCCAAACCCAAACCAAAACCCAAACCCAAACCAAAACCCAAACCCAACCCAAACCAAAACCCAAACCCAAGCCAAACCCAAACCCAACCCAAACCCAAATCCAAACCCAAACCCAAACCCGGGAAGTAAACTCGGGAAGTAATGCAGCTAAAAAAAACCACCAAAAATTAAAACTTAACCCAACCTAACCACAACCGTGAAAATCTACTTTTATAGTCAAACTCGGGAAGTAATGCAGTTAAAAAAAACCTACCAACATTAAAACTTAACCCAACCCAACCCACCTAAACCCAAACCCAAACCCAAACCTAAACCAAAACCCAAACCCAACCCAAACCCAAACCAATAATGCAGCTAAAATAAACCACCAAAAATTAAAACTTAACCCAACCTAACCACAACAGTGAAAATATACTTTTATAAGCTCACTCGGGAAGTAATGCAGCTAAAAATAACCTCCAAAAATTAAAACTTAACCCAACCTAACCACAACCGTGAAAATCTACTTTTATAGGCAAACTCGGGAAGTAATGCAGCTAAAAAAAACCTACCAAAATTAAAACTTAACCCAACCCAAACTCAAACCCAAACCAAAACCCAAACCCAAACACAACCCAAACCCAAGTGCCCAAGTTACCTAGCTAAGTAGTTATATATATATATATATATATATATACATAAATATTTATATACTATAGACAATATAATAGTGACTATTTAAGTTCACTCGGGAAGTAATGCAGCTAAAAAAAACCACCAAAAATTAAAACTTAACCCAACCTAATCACAACCGTGAAAATCTATTTTTATAGGCAAACTGGGGAAGTAATGCAGCTAAAAAAAACCTCCAAAAATTAAAACTTAACCCAACCTAACCACAACCGTGAAAATATACTTTTATAGGTTCACTCGGGAAGTAATGCAGCTAAAAAAAACCTACCAAAATTAAAACTTAACCCAACCCAAACCCAACCCAACCCACCTAAACCCAAACTCAAACCCAAACCAAAACCCAAACCCAAACCCAAACCCAAACACAACCCAAACCTAAGTGCCCAAGTTACCTAGCTAAGTAGTTATATATATATATATATATATATATATATATATATATATATATATATATACATCAATATTTATATACTATAGACACTATAATAGTGACTATTTAAGTTCACTCGGGAAGTAATGCAGCTAAAAAAACCACCAAAAATTAAAAATTAACCTAACCTAACCACAACCGTGACAAATCTACTTTTATAGGCAAACTCGGGAAGTAATGCAGCTAAAAAAAACCACCAAAAATTAAAACTTAACCCAACCTAACCACAACCGTGACAAATCTACTTGTATAGGCAAACTCGGGAAGTAATGCAGCTAAAAAAAACCACCACAAATTAAAACTTAACCCAACCTAACCACAACCGCGACAAATCTACTTTTATAGGCAAACTCGGGAAGTAATGCAGCTACAAAAAACCTACCAAAATTAAAACTTAACCCAACCCAAACCCAACCCAACTCACCTAAACCCAAACCCAAACCAAAACCCAAACCCAACCCATACCCAAACCCAAACCCAACCAAAACCCAACCCAAACCCAAACCCAAACCAAACCCAAACCCAACCCAAACCCAAACCCAAATGATATTATAAAGTTAAAATTATTGAAATCGAATAATTATTATAGATTTTGATTTTTTACATGTTAAAATTATAATAAATTCAAGTTTTTACATGGTGGAGATAGGATATGTACTTTTGTAAAGTCATTTATGAGGTAAATAATCATAGTAAATGCATATCGGATGGCTACATTTATATCTACTCATCACTCTTAACATTATAGAATAGAAATTAGAATTTTTTTTTTTTATAAATTTCAAATTTTTTTCTTGACCTTTATTTGTATGATGAAATTTAGTGAAAAATTAAAACAGATCCGTACCCCAAATGCTTCATATATTAATGGTTTTTCTCATTTTATATAAGGTACTTTCGTACTCCGCATCCGTTGAATCTATAATCTCGAGGTGAACGCGTTACCGGAAGTCGGTCAATATTACCCCTCTAAAATCACGTATTTTTCACTATTTCGGCTATAGCTCGAAGAATATTAAATATTAGATATCACAATTTATACCACGATATTATTTTTTAATTATCTATGTAATAAATATAAAATTATTAAAATCGAATCATTATTGTGGATTTTGATTTTTTACATCACCTAATAATTTTAAGAATATATTTTTACATGGCGGAGATAGGAAATAATTATTATAAACTCGTTAAACCGAATAACTGCAATCTAGTACGTATGATATATATTTATAATAGTTAGTAATCTTATTGTTATAAGTATATCTATTTTATAAAGATATATTTTTGTTTGTAAAATTTTAAAATATAATTAATTAATATAAATATAATAATTAATACCGATTAATCTAATGACTTATTCGATAATATTAATATTATTTTATTAATTAGATAGTATAGTAATAATAAAATAAGTAAAATAAACTATATGATACTGTTATAAAATAAGTTATTAGAATTTCATATTTTATAAATATATAATTTGTGTTATAAAATTATAAAAATATAAATATAATTATATATATTTGTAAATAATAGTTACGCTAATGAATTATTCGTATATATTTATAGTATTTTATTATATAGATAGTATAATAATAATAAAATAAGTAAATAATGCTTATATAATATATTTATTATCACATCGAATGAATATACATATTAATAAATTTATAATTGTTGTTATAAATTTATAAATTTATAATATAATTAAATGTATTAGTTCATAATATGTACACTACTATACTTTTCGATAATATTTAAATTATTTTAGTATCTAGATATTATATTATTATTAAAATAAGTAAAAAATAATGAAATTATATTAATTATACTATAAATTATAAAGTTACAAATATGGAAATCCAATGATTATTATAGATTATCTATGTTTTACATGATACAAATATTATAAATTAAAATTTGTACATGGTGGAGATAGGAAATGTACTTTTTAAAGCCATTTATGTGGCGAATAATCATAGTAAATGCATATCGGATGGCTACATTTATATCTACTCATTACCATTAACATTATAGAATAGAAATTAGATTTTTTTTTTTTTTATAAATTGCAATTTTTTTTCTTGACCATTTGTATGATGAATTTGTCGAAAAATTAAAACCGATCCGTACCTCAAATTATTCATATATTAATGGTTTTTCTCAATTTATTATAGGAACTTTCGTACTCCGCATCCGTTGAAATTATAATCGAGGCGAACCCGTTACCGGAAGTCGGTCAAATTTACCACTCTAAAATCACGTATTTTTCACTATTTCGGCCCTAGCTCGAAGAATATTAAATATTATATATCAAAATTTATACCACGATATTGTATTTTAATTCTCTATTTAGTAAAGTTAAAATTTTTGAAATCGAATCATTATTGTGGATTTTGATTTTTTACATCACCTAATAATTTTGAGAAATTTATTTTTACATGGAGGAGATAGGAAATAATTATTATATTATCGTTAAACCAAATAACCTAAATCTAGTACGTACGATATATGTTAATAATCGTCATAATTGTTATTTTTATAATTATATCTATATATTATCGATTTTTTTACGCGAAACGAATATTATAAATTTAAATTTTGACACGGCGGAGATAGGACATTTTTTTTTATAAACTCGAAATTTTAATTAAACGAAATCTAGTATTATTGGAGTTGAAGTATTATTAGTATCGGGCGAAAAAAATGCGTATATAACGTATTTTATGTCGTCCGTATACGCGATATAAGATCGCCCGTAGAATTTGTACGTTAACGAAAATATTTCGTAATTTTTTTTTTAACGGCGGAGATAGGAATTTTTTTTTTATAAACTCGAAATTTAAATTTAACGAAATCTAGTATTATTAGAGTTCGGGTAATATTAGTATCGGGTGAAAAAAATTCGTATATAACGTATTTTATGTCGTCCGTATACGCGATATAGACTTTCTACCTATCTCCGCCATAGAGAATAGAGAGAACAATATAATGCCTCGATCGATGAATAGAATATTTATAAATAGAATAAATATATAAATATATAAATATATTACGTATAGTATATATTACTCGTTTACAAATATATCGTAATTATATCGTAATATTATTACTAATTTATTATCTATATAGTATACATTTAATATATTGCGAAAAAAATGCGTATATAACGTATTATATAACGCCCGAATACGCGCTATAAGATCGCCCGTAGAATTTTTACGTTAACGAAAATATTTCGTAATTTTTTTTTAACGGCGGAGATAGGACATTTTTTTTTATAAACTCGAAATTTAAATTGAACGAAATCTAGTATCGTAGGGGTTCGAGAAATATTAGTATCGGGCGAAAAAAATGCGTATATAACGTATTTTATGTCGTCCGTATACGCGAAATAAGATCGCCCGTAGAATTTGTACGTTAACGAAAATATTTCGTAAATTTTTTTTTAACGGCGGAGATAGGACATTTTTTTTTATAAACTCGAAATTTAAATTTAACGAAATCTAGTATTATTAGGGTTCGAGTAATATTAGTAACTGGTGAAAAAATTTCGTATATAACGTATTTTATGTCGTCCGTATACGCGATATAGAATTTCTACCTATCTCCGCCATAGAGAATCGAGAGAACAATAGATCCAATTCATCGATGAATAGAATATTTCGAAATATATAACTACGTAAATAAGGTATATAATTATAAGCGAATAATATATACTACTCGTGTACTAAGAATATAGCGGATATTTACTCATATTTTCGGTGATTTATTATCTATAGATTATTAAATTAGTATATCGCGAAAAAATTTGTGCCGAGAGAGATTCGCTTCGCTCGTAGAAGGTCGGGTTGGCTCGCTTCGCTCGCCTGTCATACGACGTAGGCGAATCGACGATTTAAGCTCTTTGTTTATATAGATAAAAGTGGTATATAATTATATGCGTATAATATATACTACTCGTGTACTAAGAATTTAGTCGATATATACTAATATTTTCGGTGATTTATTATCTAGAGATTATTAAGTTAGTATATCGCGAAAAAATTTGTGCCGAGCGAGATTCGCTTCGCTCGTAGAAGGTCGGGTTGGCTCGCTTCGCTCGCCGCTCGTCGCCGGTCATTTAACTCTTTAACACCGGTCCTACGAAAAACAGATGACGAAAAACATAGATTTAAGCCAAATCATATATATAAGACTAGGTGACTTTTTTCCCCAATCAAGGGCTAACGCTCCTTGTGTTGTTACTTTTTTACTAAAGCAACTCAACTTTATTACTAAAACGTAACTACTTTATTACTAAAAGAACTAATCTTTATTACTAAAAGAACTAAACTTTATTACAAAAAAAACTAAACTTTATTACTAAAATAAATAAATTTATAACTAAAAAGTAACTACTTTATTACTAAAATGTAACTACTTTATTACTAAAATGTAACTACTTTATTACTAAAATATAACTACTTTATTATTACTAAAAAGTAACTACTTTATTACTAAAATGTAACTACTTTATTACTAAAATGTAACTACTTTATTATTACTAAAAAGTAACTACTTTATTACTAAAATGTAACTACTTTATTACTAAAATGTAACTACTTTATTACTAAAATTTAACTACTTTATTACTAAAATGTAACTACTTTATTACTAAAATGTAACTACTTTATTATTACTAAAATGTAACTACTCTATTATTACTAAAAAGTAACTACTTTATTACTAAAATGTAACTACTTTATTACTAAAATGTAACTACTTTATTACTAAAAAGTAACTACTTTATTACTAAAAAGAAACTATTTTATTAATACCAAAAGTAACCTCTTTATAACTAAAAAGTACCTACTTTATTACTAAAATGTAACTACTTTATTACTAAAATGTAACTACTTTATTACTAAAAAGTAACTACTTTATTACTAAAAAGAAACTATTTTATTAATACCAAAAGTAACCTCTTTATAACTAAAAAGTAACTACTTTATTACTAAAATGTAACTACTTTATTATTACTAAAAAGTACCTACTTTATTACTAAAATGTAACTACTTTATTACTAAAAAGTAACTACTTTATTACTAAAATGTAACTACTTTATTACTAAAATGTAACTACTTTATTACTAAAATGTAACTACTTTATTACTAAAATGTAACTACTTTATTACTAAAAAGTAACTACTTTATTACTAAAATGTAACTACTTTATTACTAAAATGTAACTACTTTATTATTACTAAAAAGTACCTACTTTATTACTAAAATGTAACTACTTTATTACTAAAATGTAACTACTTTATTACTAAAATGTAACTACTTTATTACTAAAATGTAACTACTTTATTACTAAAATGTAACTACTTTATTACTAAAATATAACTACTTTATTATTACTAAAAAGTAACTACTTTATTACTAAAATGTAACTACTTTATTACTAAAATGTAACTACTTTATTATTACTAAAAGGTACCTACTTTATTACTAAAATGTAACTACTTTATTACTAAAATGTAACTACTTTATTACTAAAAAGTAACTACTTTATTACTAAAATGTAACTACTTTATTATTACTAAAAAGTAACTACTTTATTTCTAAAATGTAACTACTTTATTACTAAAATGTAACTACTTTATTATTACTAAAAAGTAACTACTTTATTACTAAAATGTAACTACTTTATTACTAAAATGTAACTACTTTATTACTAAAAAGTAACTACTTTATTACTAAAATGTAACTACTTTATTATTACTAAAAAGTAACTACTTTATTAATAATAAAAAGTATCTACTTTATTTATAAAATGTAACTACTTTATTATTACTAAAAGTAACCTCTTTATTACTAAAAAGTAACTACTTTATTACTAAAAGTAAATACTTTATTACTAAAAGAATGTTACTTTAGTACTAAAAGAACTAAAATTTATTACTAAAAAAAATAAACTTTATTACTAAAATGTAACTACTTTATTACTAAAATGTAACTACTTTATTATTACTAAAAAGTAACTTCTTTATTACTAAAATGTAACTACTTTATTATTACTAAAAAGTAAATTCTTTATTACAAAAATGTTACTACTTTATTATTACTAAAAGTTACCTCTTTATTACTAAAAAGTAACTACTTTATTACTAAAAAACCTACAAAAATTAAAACTTAACCCAACCTAACCACAACTGTGAAAATAACAATATAAAAAAATATGCCTTTATAGGCAAACTCGGGAAGTAATGCAGCTAAAAAAAACCTACCAAAATTAAAACTTAACCCAACCTAACCACAACCGTGAAAATCTACTTTTATAGGCAAACTCGGGAAGTAATGCAGCCTAAAAAAACCACCAAAAATTAAAAATTAACCCAACCTAACCACAACCGTGAAAATCAACTTTTATAGGCAAACTCGGGAAGTAATGCAGCTAAAAAAAACCACCAAAAATTAAAACTTAACCCAACCCAAACCCAACCCAACCCACCTAAACTCAAACCCAAACCCAAACCCAAACCAAAAGCCAAACCAAAACCCAAACCCAACCCAGACCCAAACCCAAACTCAACCTAAACCCAAACTCAACCCAAACCCAACCCAAACCCAAACCCAAACCCAAACCCAAACCCGGGAAATAATGCAGCTAAAAAAAACCACCAAAAATTAAAACTTAACCCAACTTAACCACAACCGTCAAATATACTTTTATAGGTTCCCTCGGGAAGTAATGTAGCTAAAAAAAACCACCAAAAATTAAAACTTAACCCAACCCAAACCCAACCCAACCCACCTAAATCCAAACACAAACCCAAACCCAAGCCAAACCCCAACCCAACCCAAACCCAACCCAAACCCAAACCCAAACCCAACCCAAACCCAATTGCCCAAGTTATCTTTTATAATTTATTCGATACAGTTAAAATTATTAAAATCGAATTATTAATATAGATTTTGATTTTGTACATGTTAAAATTATTATAAATTCAAATTTTTACATGGTGGAGATAGGAAATGTACTTTTGTAAAGTCATTCATGAGGTAAATAATCATAGTAACCTCACCGCGATTGGTTACATGTATATCTACTCATCACTCTTAACATTATAGAATAGAAATTAGATTTTTTTTTTTTTTATAAATTGCAATTTTTTTTCTAGACCATTTATGATGAAATTTGGTGAAAAATTGAAACCGAGCTGGACACCCAATTATTCATATATTAATGGTTTTTCTCAATTTATTATATAAACTTTCGTACTCCGCATCCGTTGAATCTATAATCGAAGCGAACGCGTTAGCGGAAGTCGGTCAAATTTACCACTCTAAAATCACGTATTTTTCACTATTTCGGCCATAACTCGAAGAATATTAAATATTAGATATCACGATTTACACCACGATATTATATTTTAATTATCTATTTAGTAAAGTTAAAATTATTGAAATCGAATCATTATCGTGGATTTTGATTTTTTACATCACCTAATAATTTTAAGAATATATTTTTACATGGCGGAGATAGGAAATAATTATTATAAACTCGTTAAACCGAATAACTGAAATCTAGTACGTACGATATATATTAATACTCGTCATAAATATTATTTTTATAATTATATCTATATATTATAGATTTTTTTACGCGATACGAATATTATAAATTTAAATTTTTACACGGTAGAGATAGGAAAAAAAATTTATAATCTCGAAATTTAACTTTAACGAAATCTAGTATTATTAAAGTTGAAGTATTATTAGTATCTGGCGAAAAAATTGCGTATATAATGTATTTTATGTCGTCCGTATACGCGATATAGACTTTCTACCTATCTCCGCCATAGAGAATAGAGAGAACAATATAATGCCTCGATCGATGAATAGAATATTTATAAATAGAATAAATATATAAATATATAAATATAGTACGTATAGTATATATTACTCGTTTACTAATTATATCGTAATTATATCGTAATATTATTACTAATTTAGTATCTATATAGTATACATTTAATATATCGCGAAAAAAATGCGTATATAACATATTTTATAACGCCCGTATACGCGCTATAAGATCGCCCGTAGAATTTTTACGTTAACGAAAATATTTCGTAAATTTTTTTTAACGGCGGAGATAGGAAAAAAAAATTTATAATCTCGAAATTTAACTTTAACGAAATCTAGTATTATTGGAGTCGAAGTATTAATAGTATCTGTCGAAAAAAATGCGTATATAACGTATTTTATGTCGTCCGTATACGCGATATAAAATCGCCCGTAGAATTTGTACGTTAACGAAAATATTTCGTAAATTTTTTTTTAACGGCAGAGATAGGACATTTTTTTTTATAAACTCGAAATTTAAATTTAACGAAATCTAGTATACTCGGGGTTAGAATAATATTAGTAACTGGTGAAATTTTTTCGTATATAACGTATTTTATGTCGTCCGTATACGCGATATAGAGATTTTTACCTATCTCCGCCATAGAGAATCGAGAGAACAATAGAATGCCTCGATCGATGAATAGAGATTAAATAAATATATAAATATATAAATATACAATATAAAGTGACATTATAATAATATTACTCGTTTACTAAGTATATAGTAATTATATAGTAATATTATTACTAATTTATTATCTATATTGTATAGATTTAATATATCGCGAAAAAAATGCGTATATAACGTAGTTTATAACGTCCGTAGAATTTTTACGTTAACGAAAATATTTGGTAAATTTTTTTTTAATGGCGGAGATAGGATATTTTTTTTTATAAACTCGAAATTTAAATTTAACGAAATCTAGTATACTCGGGGTTAGAATAATATTAATATCGGGCGAAAAAAATGCGTATATAACGTATTTTATGTCGTCCGTATACGCGATACAAACTTTTTACCCATCTCCGCCATAGAGAATCGAGAGAACAATAGATCCATTTCATCGATGAATAGAGAATATTTAAATATATAACTACGTAAAAGTAGTATATAATTATAAGCGTATAATATATACTACTCGTGTACTAAGAATTTAGTGGATATATACTAATATTAGAGCGGTTTTATTATCTAGAGATTATTAAATTAGTATATCGCGAAAAAAATTGTGCCGAGAGAGATTCGCTTCGCTCGTAGAAGGTCGGGTTGGCTCGCTTCGCTCGCCGGTCGTACGACGACGAAGACGAATAAGCCAAATAATGTATATAGGGACTAGGTGACTTTTTTCCCGAATCAAGGGCTAACGCTCCTTGTGTTGTTACTTTTTTACTAAAGCAACTTAATTACTTAAACTTTTTACTAAAAGAACTAAACTTTATTACAAAAAAAACTAAACTTTATTACTAAAATAACTAAATTTATTACTAAAAGTAACTACTTTATTACTAAAAAGTAACTACTTTATTACTAAAAAGAAACTACTTTATTAATACTAAAAAGTAACTACTTTATTACTAAAATGTAACTACTTTATTACTAAAAGTAACTACTTTATTACTAAAATGTAACTACTTTATTACTAAAATGTAACTACTTTATTATTACTAAAAAGTAACTACTTTATTACTAAAATGTAACTATTTTATTACTAAAATGTAACTACTTTATTATTACTAAAAAGTAACTACTTTATTACTAAAATGTAACTACTTTATTACTAAAATATAACTACTTTATTATTACTAAAAAGTAACTACTTTATTACTAAAATGTAACTACTTTATTACTAAAATGTAATTACTTAATTACTAAAATGTAACTAATTTATTATTACTAAAACGTAACTACTTTATTACTAAAACGTAACTACTTTATTACTAAAATGTAACTACTTTATTACTAAAAGTAACTACTTTATTACTAAAATGTAACTACTTTATTACTAAAAAGTAACTACTTTATTACTAAAAAGTAACTACTTTATTACTAAAAGTAAATAATTTATTACTAAAATGTAATTACTTAATTACTAAAATGTAACTACTTTATTATTACCAAAAGTAACCTCTTTATTACTAAAACGTAACTACTTTATTACTAAATATTAATTTATTTAATTTATTGTAAACTTAATAAATGTTAATTAATTTATTATAACCTACAAAAAAACCTGAATATCTACTTTTATAGGCAAACTTGGGAAGTAATGCAGCTAAAAAAAACCTACCAAAATTAAAACTTAATCCAACCCAAACCCAACCCAACCCACCTAAACCCAAACACAAACCCAAACCCAAACCAAAACTCAACCCAAACCCAAACCCAACCCAAACCCAAACCCAAACCCAAACCCAGGAAGTAAACTCGGGAAGTAATGCAGCTAAAAAAAACCACCAACAATTAAAACTTAACCCAACCTAACCAAAACCGTGAAAATCTACTTTTATAGGCAAACTTGGGAAGTAATGCAGCTAAAAAAAACCTACCAAAATTAAAACTTAACCCAACCCAAACCCAACCCAACCCACCTAAACTCAAACCCAAACCCAAACCCAAACCAAAAGCCAAACCAAAACCCAAACCCAACCCAGACCCAAACCCAAACTCAACCTAAACCCAAACTCAACCCAAACCCAACCCAAACCCAAACCCGGGAAATAATGCAGCTAAAAAAAACCACCAAAAATTAAAACTTAACCCAACCTAACCACAACCGTCAAATATACTTTTATAGGTTCCCTCGGGAAGTAATGTAGCTAAAAAAAACCACCAAAAATTAAAACTTAACCCAACCCAAACCCAACACAACCCACCTAAATCCAAACACAAACCCAAACCCAAGCCAAACCCCAACCCAACCCAAACCCAACCCAAACCCAAACCCAAACCCAACCCAAACCCAATTGCCCAAGTTATCTTTTATAATTTATTCGATACAGTTAAAATTATTAAAATCGAATTATTAATATAGATTTTGATTTTGTACATGTTAAAATTATTATAAATTCAAATTTTTACATGGTGGAGATAGGAAATGTACTTTTGTAAAGTCATTCATGAGGTAAATAATCATAGTAACCTCACCGCGATTGGTTACATGTATATCTACTCATCACCTTTAACATTATAGAATAGAAATTATATTTTTTTTTTTTTTTTATAAATTTCAATTTTTTTCTTGACCAGTACGATGAATTTTGGTGAAATATTAAAACCGATCCGTACCCCAAATGCTTCATATATTAATGGTTTTTCTCATTTTATATTAGGTACTTTCGTACGCCGCATCCGTTGAATCTATAATCGAGACGAACGCGTTACCGGAAGTTGGTCAAATTTACCACTCTAAAATCACGTATTTTTCACTATTTCGGCCATAACTCGAAGAATATTAAATATTATATATCACAATTTATACCACGATATTATATTTTAATTCTCTATTTAGTAAAGTTAAAATTTTTGAAATCTAATCATTATTGTGGATTTTGATTTTTTACATCACCTAATAATTTTAAGAATTTATTTTTACATGGAGGAGATAGGAAATAATTATTATATTATCGTTAAACCAAATAACCTAAATCTAGTACGTATGATATATGTTAATAATCGTCATAATTGTTATTTTTATAATTATATCTATATATTATCGATTTTTTTACGCGAAACGAATATTATAAATTTAAATTTTTACACGGCGGAGATAGGACATTTTTTTTTATAAACTCGAGATTTAAATTTAACGAAATCTAGTATCGTAGGGGTTCGAGTAATATTAGTATCGGGCGAAAAAAATTCGTATATAACGTATTTTATGTCGTCCGTATACGCGATATAGAGATTTTTACCTATCTCCGCCATAGAGAATAGAGAGAACAATATTATGCCTCGATCGATGAATAGAATATTTATAAATAGAATAAATATATAATTATATAAATATAGTACGTATAGTATATATTACTCGTTTACTAATTATATCGTAATTATATCGTAATATTATTACTAATTTAGTATCTATATAGTATAGATTTAATATATCGCGAAAAAAATGCGTATATAACGTATTTTATAACGCCCGTATACGCGCTATAAGATCGCCCGTAGAATTTTTACGTTAACGAAAATATTTCGTAAATTTTTTTTAACGGCGGAGATAGGAAAAAAAAATTTATAATCTCGAAATTTAACTTTAACGAAATCTAGTATTATTGGAGTCGAAGTATTAATAGTATCTGTCGAAAAAAATGCGTATATAACGTATTTTATGTCGTCCGTATACGCGATATAAGATCGCCCGTAGAATTTGTACGTTAACGAAAATATTTCGTAATTTTTGTTTTAACGGCGGAGATAGGACATTTTTTTTTATAAACTCGAAATTTAAATTTAACGAAATCTAGTATTATTAGGGTTCGAGTAATATTAGTAACTGGTGAACAAATTTCTTATATAACGTATTTTATGTCGTCCGTATACGCGATATAGAGATTTTTACCTATCTCCGCCATAGAGAATCGAGAGAACAATAGAATGCCTCGATCGATGAATAGAGATTATTTAAATATATAAATATATAAATATACTATATAAAGTGACATTATAATAATATTACTCGTTTACTGAGTATATAGTAATTATATAGTAATATTATTACTAATTTATTATCTATATAGTATACTTTAAATATATAGTAAAAAAAGTGCGTATATAACGTATTTTATAACGTCCGTATACGCGCTATAAGAATGGATGTAGAATTTTTACGTTAAGGAAAATATTTCGTAATTTTTTTTTTAATGGCGGAGATAGGATATTTTTTTTTATAAACTCGAAATTTAAATTTAACGAAATCTAGTATTATTAGGGTTCGGGTAATATAAGTGAATAGCAAAAAAAGTGCGTATTTAACGTATTTTATAACGTCCGTATACGCGATACAAACTTTTTACCCATCTCCGCCATAGAGAATCGAGAGAACAATAGATCCAATTCATCGATGAATAGAATATTTCGAAATATATAACTACGTAAAAGTAGTATATAATTATAAGCGAATAATATATACTACTCGTGTACTAAGAATTTAGTGGATATATACTCATATTTTCAACGATGTATTATCTAGAGATTATTAAGTTAGTATATCGCGAAAAATTTGTGCCGAGCGAGATTCGCTTCGCTCGTAGAAGGTCGGGTTGGCTCGCTTCGCTCGCCAATTGTACGACGAAGACGACGATTAAGCCAAATAATGTATATAGGGACAAGTGACTTTTTTACTGGTCAAGGGCTAACGCTCCTTGTAGGAAAACTTTTTTACTAAAGCAAATTTATTACTAAAAGTAGTTACTTTATTACTAAAAAGTAAATACTACTAAACTTTATTACTAAAAGAAATAAACTTTATTACTAAAAAAAATAAACTTTATTACTAAAAGAACTAAATTTATTCTAAAAAGTAACTACTTTATTACTAAAAGTAACTACTTTATTACTAAAAAGTAACTACTTTATTACTAAAAAGTAACTACTTTATTACTATAATGTAACTACTTTATTACTAAAAGTAGTTACTTCATTACTAAAAAGTAACTAATTTATTACTAAAAAGTAACTACTTAATACTTAAGAGTAACTACTTTATTACTAAAGAGTAACTACTTTATTTATAAAATGTAACTACTTTATTATTACTAAAAGTAACATCTTTATTACTAAAAAGTAGGTACTTTATTACAAAAGAAATACAATTTATTACCAAATATTAATGTAATACAAATAAAAGTAAGCTTAATAAATATTAATAAATATTAATTTATTAAAACTTCCACAAATTAAAACTTAACCCAACCTAACCACAACCGTGACAATATAATTTTATAGGCTCACTCGGGAAGTAATGCAGCTAAAAAAAACCTCCAAAAATTAAAAATTAACCCAACCCAAACCCAACCAAACCCACCTAAACCCAAACCCAAACCCAACCCAAACCCACCTAAACCCAAACCCAAACCAAACCCAAACCCAAACCCAACCCAACCCACCCCACCTAAACCCAAACTCAAACCTAAACCAAAACCAAACCCAAACCCAAACCCAACCCAAACCCAAACTCAACCCAAACCCAAACCAATAATGCAGCTAAAAAAAACCACAACCGTGAAATCTACTTTTATAGGCAAACTCGGGAAGTAATGCAGCTAAAAAAACCTACCAAAATTAAAACTTAACCCAAACCAAACCCAACCCACCTAAACCCAAACCCAACCCAAACCCAAACCCAAACCCAACCCAAACCCAACCCAAACCCAATCCCAACCCAAACCCAAACCCAATCCCAACCCAAACCCAAACCCGGGAAGTAATGCAAACTAAAAAAAACCACCAAAAATTAAAACTTAACCCAACCCAAACCCAACCAAACCCAAACCCAACCCAAACCCAACCCAAACCCAACCCAAACTCAAACCCAACCCAAACCCAACCCAACCCACCTAAATCCAAACACAAATCCAATCACAAACCCAAACCCAAACCAAAACCCAAACCAAAACCCAAACCCAACCCAAACCCAAACCCAACCCAAACCCAACCCAAACCCAAACACAAACCCAAGTGCCCAAGTTACCTTTTATAATTTATTCGATACAGTTAAAATTATTAAAATCGAATTATTAATATAGATTTTGATTTTATACATGTTAAAATTATTATAAATTCAAATTTTTACATGGTGGAGATAGGAAATGTACTTTTGTAAAGTCATTCATGAGGTAAATAATCATAGTAACCTCACCGCGATTGGTTACATTTATATCTAATCATTACCGTTAACATTATAGAATAGAAATTAGAATTTTTTTTTTTTTATAAATTGCAATTTTTTTTCTTGACCTTTTTCTTGACCATTTGACCAAGGTGAAAAATTGAACCGAGATAGACACCCAATTATTCATATATTAATGGTTTTTCTCAATTTATTATAGGTACTTTCGTACTCCGCATCCGTTGAAATCATAAACGAAGCGAACTCATTACCGGAAGTCGGTCAAATTTACCCCTCAAAAATAACGTATTTTTCACTATTTCGGCTGTAGCTCGAAGAATATTAAATATTAGATATCAAAATTTATACCACGATATTATATTTTAATTATCTATGTAATCAATTTAAAATTATTAAAATTGAATCATTATTGTGGATTTTCATTTTTTACATCACCTAATAATTTTAAGAATTTATTTTTACATGGAGGAGATAGGAAATAATTATTATATTATCGTTAAACCAAATAACTGAAATCTAGTATGCATGATATATATTAATACTCGTCATAAATGTTATTTTTATAATTATATCTATTTTATAAAGATATATTTTTTTTTTTAATTTTAAAATATAATTAATTAATATAAATATAATAATTAATAGCGATTAATATAATAACTTATTTGATAATATTTACATTATTTTATTATATTGATAGTATAGTAATACTAAAATAATTAAAACATATCTATATATATATCTATAAATATCAAGTAAATAGAATTTCATATTTTATAAATATATAATTTGTGTTATAAAATTATAAAATTATAAATATAATTATATATATTTGTTAATAATAGTTACCCTAATTAATTATTCTTATATATTTATATTATTTTATCATATAGATAGTATAATAATAATAAAATAAGTACAAAAAACTATATAATAATATTAAATAATAAGTTAATAGAATACAAATATTTATAAATTTATAATTTGTGTTATAAATTTATAAAATTATAATATAATTAAATGTATTAGTTAATATTATTTACACTACCATAATTTTCGAAAATATTTACATTATTTTAGTATCTAGATATTATATTATTATTAAAATAAGTAAAAAATAATGAAATTATATTAATTATACTATAAATTATAAAGTTACAAATATGGAAATCCAGTGATTATTATAGATTATCTATGTTTTACATGATAAAAATATTATAAATTCAAATTTTTACATGGTGGAGATAGGAAATGTACTTTTTAAAGCCATTTATGTGGCGAATAATCATAGTAAATGCATATCGGATGGCTACATTTATATCTACTCATTACACAGTAAAAACTAAACGTTCATTAGACACATTCAGAGTCTAATGAACGTTTAATATTATAAAATTTAACCTAAACGTTCATGAAATATAGTTGTGTAATGAACGTTTATAAATGGTGTATAAACGTTCTTTAGACATTTCAGAGTCCAATGAACCTTTAATATTATAAAATTTAACATAAACGTTCATGAAATATAGTTGTGTAATGAACGTTTATCAACGGTATATAAACGTTCTTTAGACATTTGAATTCCAATGAACCTTTAGATATATTATTAAATACAGAATTATTTAAAAAAAATTCTTGCCAATAATATTAATTTTCGCCTAGATTATTTATTTATATATAGATACAATATCATATTTTACTTTTTCTTTATTTTGTTAAATTGATTTAATTTAGCACTAATGGAATTAAGTATCAATTATTATTTTATTTCTATATTTAAGTTGATATTATGATTTAATAAATAAAGTTACTATTTTAAAATAATAAATTCTTTAAGTATCTATGTTATTTTGATATCATCATAATTTCATTTATGTATCAACTTAATTATAATAATCAACAATAATTATAATCATAATTATATTGATAATTAAGATAATATAAATTTGAAATAATGTTATAATGATTTATCAATATTAAATATTGAAACATTGTATTTAATATTAAAAATATTATTAATGTTAAATTCATGTATTAAATATAACATATATGTAATTATATAATATTGTAATATATAAGTCATTACAAGTTAAATACTAATATGAACGTATCTCCGCTAATACATATATAATTATAAGCATATTAATAATATAAAATATTCAGAATATAGAGTCTAATGAACGTTTTTGCATAAACGTTCATTATAATATAGAGTCTAATGAACGTTTATACAAAAACGTTCATTAGAATATAGAGTCTAATGAACGTTTATACACAAACGTTCATTAGAATATAGAGTCTAATGAACGTTTATGCAAAAACGTTCATTAGAATATAGAGTCTAATGAACGTTTATGCAAACACGTTCATTATAAACTGGAGTCTAATGAACGTTATAAAAGGTTCGCTATTTGGACCACCCAATGAACGTTTAAATTGAGTCTAATGAACGTTTAGTTTTTACTGTGTACCATTAACATTATAGAATAGAAATTAGATTTTTTTTTTTTTTTTTAAATATTGCAATTTTTTTTCTTGACCATTTGTACGATGAATTTTGTCGAAAAATTAAAACCGATCCGTACCCCATATGCTTCATATATTAATGGTTTTTCTCATTTTAATTTAGGTACTTTCGTACTCCGCATCCGTTGAATCTATAATCGAGACGAACGCGTTACCGGAAGTCGGTCAAATTTACCCCTCAAAAATCATGTATTTTTCACTATTTCGGCCCTGGCTCAAAGAATATTAAATATTAGATATCACAACTTATACCACGATATTATATTTTAATTATCTATGTAATAAAGTTAAAATTATTGAAATCGAATCATTATCGTGGATTTTGATTTTTTACATCACCTAATAATTTTAAGAATATATTTTTACATGGCGGAGATAGGAAATAATTATTATAAACTCGTTAAACCGAATAACTGAAATCTAGTACGTACGATATATAATAATACTCGTCATAAATGTTATTTTTATAATTACATCTATATATTATCGATTTTTTTACGCGATACGAATATTATAAATTTAAATTTTTACACGGTAGAGATAGGACATTTTTTTTTATAAACTCGAAATTTAAATTTAACGAAATCTAGTATCGTAGGCGTTCGAGTAATATTAGTATATGTCGAAAAAAATGCGTATATAACGTATTTTATGTCGTCCGTATACGCGATATAAGATCGCCCGTTGAATTTTTACAGTAACGAAAATATTTCGTAAATTTTTTTTTAACGGCGGAGATAGGAAAACAAAATTTATAATCTCGAAATTTAACTTTAACGAAATCTAGTATTATTGGAGTTGAAGTATTAATAGTATCTGTCGAAAAAAATTCGTATATAACGTATTTTATGTCGTCCGTATACGCGATATAAGATCGCCCGTAGAATTTGAACGTTAACGAAAATATTTCGTAATTTTTGTTTTAACGGCGGAGATAGGACATTTTTTTTTATAAACTCGAAATTTAAATTTAACGAAATCTAGTATTATTAGGGTTCGAGTAATATTAGTAACTGGTGAAATTTTTTCGTATATAACGTATTTTATGTCGTCCGTATACGCGATATAGAGATTTTTACCTATCTCCGCCATAGAGAATCGAGAGAACAATAGAATGCCTCGATCGATGAATAGAGATTATTTAAATATATAAATATGTAAAATTATATGTTATATCACGTATACTAACCGTGTCCTAATAATATAATCGATATATATAAATATTATCGACGATTTATTATCTAGAGGGTATTAGATTTATAAATGTGGAAAAAAATTGTGCCGAGCGAGATTCGCTTCGCTCGTAGAAGGTCTGGTTGGCGAGCGAAGCGAGCCAATTGTACCAAGACGACGACTACGACTACGACGATTAAGAGAAATAAAAATAATAATAATAATAATAATAATAATAATAATAATAATAATAATAATAATAATAATAATAATAATAATAATAATAATAATAATAATAATAATAATAATAATAATAATAATAATAATAATAATAACAATAATAATAAATACTTGTACATCTTAGAAAGTTAAAAAGAATTCGAATCATACAAACAGAACACTTCAACGCTCTCATTCACAAACAACGTATATAACCTCTTAGCATAGACGGCAGGGGTGGTGGTGTGGGCGTCGCTGTAGCACCCCGCGGCTCTACCTAGCTCGTCGTCGTGGTGGTCATCGTCGAGGTTAAAGGTCAACGGGGTGATACGGGTCCACAGCGGGGTTAGGTAGTCGAGACAAGAGGTGGCGCCCCCTACTACGTAGACATCTCTACTACGTAGACTTCCCACGGAGAGGCCCGTCTGATGACAGGTACGTATGGTCCTGAATACCTAAGTGGTCAGTGTGTGGGTGTGTGTTAGGATGTGGTATTGTAGCGGGACAGTTGGACAGTAGTACAGTAGGACAGTTAGACAGTTGGACAGTAGTACAGTAGGACAATAGACTACGTAGACTTCCCACGGAGAGGCCCGTCTGATGACATGTACGTATGGTCCTGAATACCTAAGTGGTCAGCGCGTGTGTGTGTGTGTGGTATTGTAGCGGGACAGTTGGACAGTAGACCACGTAGACAACCCACTGATAGACTACCACGCCAGTTATGGCTGCGTATCGTCCAAACACCTTAACGGTCAATGCACTCTTTGACAACACTTCCATTCAATACATCGAATGTATTAATATATTTAGCAATAAATATATGATTTCTTAACATTCTACGCACATATACACGCTCATATCGTATGCCGAAAAGAAATCGAATTTATCAGGTAAGAAAGTAGGATGTAATGATGCGCGTGTTTAGGTGTGGTATTGTAGCGGTACAGTTGGACGGTTGGACGGTGTTGTAACGAGGACAGTTTCACAGTCCACTTATGTCTATACAGTTATCATTAAATTAGTACGTAAACATTTTCGTCTACATCGTATAGCGTGAATACATCGAATCGAACTGAATAGAATAGATATTTATGTAATAAAATCATATTAATGTTCTATTATTAGATTCAATGATGACTAATCGTGACCTACGAGATGGGCGCGTTGTTGTATGCCGTGGTACGGGTCAGTATTCACGTAACTGGCTTAGTGCTAGCTGGACGGTCCACTATACATTCAAGTACACTCGGACAGCCAATACACTGCGTAGATACTAGAGTAGAGTGTACGACTGTACAGGCTATAGCTGCCACAACCATTGTGACTATTATAGATAGGCTCCTATTTATTATTAAATCAGCGTAACTTTATGCACGCATATGTATGTATATATATATATATTCTGATATATAATTCTATTAATGTGGATTATGTTCTTGTAAACTTCACAGTGACTAGGAAAGATGTAGTAAGCAAGAACCACTGGGTACACATTCGTGATATTAAACGATAAACACACTAGTATACGACACAGGGTTTTTAATGCTCCTTATTGGGTACAATACCTGCATATTTGTGTATACAAAACTATATAATTTAATACATACATACATTATAATATATATATATATATATATATATATATATACACAAACACACACACACATACCCTGAGGACTAACCTGATAGACTAGGAACAGGTAAAGAATACTAGAAGAGTTTAGAACACACACACACACTCCCCCCTTACACAAACCTGGTAAACGAGGAACAACAGTTTAGTGTGCGACGACGTCAACAGCGCCGGCGTAAACGTCAACACGTCGTACACGCTGAACTGCGGCCTACTTACTGCGAGCCTCTCACTGACGTCGTACTCCGGCCTAGTTACGAGACCGCTGCTGTTCTGCTGTACTCCGGTCACCAGGTAGAAGGCGACGGGGCTCTCTAGTAGGGCGTCCACTCGACCGAGGCAGGCGTTACCCCTTCCACCCCCACTCCCACCCCCACCACCATCACCGGGGGTAGCGATTATGTCACTCAGCGATGATGTAACCCCGGCGCCGATGACCTCGAGGTCGTAGAGTTGGCTGACGGCCACTCGGAAATCCGCGATTATCTCCTGCTCGGTGCGAGTGAAAGGGGAGGGCGTAAGGGTTAAGGGGCGTAAGGGTTAAGGGGTATAAGGATTAAGGGGTATAAGGGTTAAGGGGCGTAAGGGTTAAGGGTCGGTGTACGCGTGATTTTGAAAGTGATATATTTCGTATTAGAAATGATATTACGTACGAATCCGTAAATTTAATATATTATATTTCTAATGATATAAGGCTGGATGCGTAAAGTAGCATAAATGAGCATTTATAAACAATACAACCGTATAAAATACAAATTAAAATGGTGGTAAAATAATTATTATATTTTTTTAAAAGAAGAAACGATGTTGAAAATGAATCGTTCGATGCCCGTTGATAGAGGTATTGATCTGTACATTTTTACCAACAATAGGAGGTAATCTATATTGTTCACTGGACCAACAATATAAGGTAATCTATACTGTATACTATCTACATTTAGAGTAGAGCTAGATCGAATACATTACATCATGAAAAGAGTTTACCCATTAATATTTGAATCGGTAACAATTATTTGTAAAGCTCATTTCCCACCCTTATCTGTACCAGTTGTAATGAAATATTCGTAATACACCATCGATTTCAAGAGACTATGAGACCCACAGTCATAGTTATGTAGTCCACGCATCGTAGAGGTGACTTCGTACACATTGCCGCTGTACCCATTACTAACCTCATGAGAAATGTTCGCCCGTTTGACCTCTATATCTTGAAGGTTAATGACGGCGTGGTTGAACGACTTTGACATGTTCTCATCGGTGGTTAGCAATGCATTCTGCGAGTATTCGTAATACGATTCCACCTTTATTCATATAGGTGTATATTCATATATTAGGTTAGGTTAAGTATAACATTACTTTAATTATTGATAAAGATGATGATGATGATTAAATGTATCTATATGTATGAATTGGTATAATATACTATATGCCGTAGAGAATATGTGACTATGTGATATAAATGTAATAATAGGTTAAATAATAATAAAAAAATGATAGTGATCATGATGATAATGATGGTGTTGATGATGAAGATGATGATGATGATGATAATGGTGGTGTTGATGATAATGATGATAAGGATGATGATGATGATGATGATGATGATGATGATGGTGATAATGATGATAATGATGATGATAATTATGATGATGATAATGGTGGTGTTGATAATAATGATGATAATGATGATAATGATGATAAGGATGATGATGATCTAACCAATGATTCAAATGATTTATCTTTAGTTTTGTGTGTCGGCTTATAGAACACACTGTGATAGTGAAAGTAACACGAGGTGTATGGGGGTAGATATGTATAGGGGTAGATATGAATACGGGTAGATATGTATAGGGTAGATATGTATAAGGGAAGATATGTATAAGGGTAGATATGTATAGAGGTAGATATGTATAGGGGTAGATATGTATAGGGGTAGATATATATATATAGCAGAGTTGTTTGATTTAAATCAATTGATTTAAATCATTTGATTAAATCAATGATTTTTTTGATTTTTTTGAAGGCAAAAATCATGATTTTTTTGATTTTTTTGATTATAAATCAACTTTTTTATAATTTGATAAAATGTAATTAATAGTTTGGATTACTATTATTAACAAATCTAATAAATAAAACTGATTAAATAATATAAAATTTGTATTGATAAATTTATTTATTTATTCTATCAAAAAAATCAAAAAAATCATGATTTTTTTGATTTTTTTGATTATAAATCAACTTTTTTATAATTTGATAAAATGTAATTAATAGTTTGGATTACTATTATTAATAAATCTAATAAATAAAACTGATTAAATAATATAAAATTTGTATTGATAAATTTATTTATTTATTCTATCAAAAAAATCAAAAAAATCAAAAAAATCAAAAAAATCAAATAAATCAAAAAAATCAATGTGATTTTGATTTTTTTGATTTTTTTAAAAAAATCATGATTTTTTCCAACTATGATATATAGGGCTAGATATGTATAGGGGTAGATATGTATAGGGGTAGATAATAATAATAATAATTTAAATTATTGATTTTAAAAGTTAATGCTATCAACTTAATGAATATCACACATAAATAATGAATGTTAACAATATGTTTATCTCATGAATGACCGTGATATCTAACATATGTACAAATCAAAGATGAAAAGAAAACATTTACATAACAAAATAAATGCTAAAAGTAAATATAAAATAATTAAATGAACTAGAATATATATATATATATATTTGATTTATAATGACGTTAAATATAATGACACCCGAATAGAGATCGGGGGTAACCTCGTTAGGGCGTTCTTATTGACGACCTGCACTCGATATCTACGATGGCGGGCTGAGGTAGGGTTACCAGCCAGTGATTCATTCAGTAAAGTCTTAGCGTCTGCTTCACTCAGCGCGGCGTCGTCTAGTGTCTTTGAGTGGCGTCGAGTGATTAAATATCAGCGAGTTGCCATTAGCAACGATGATAAACGTCGGGGTCTAGACTATTGCTACTGATTTCATTCATTCATTATTATCATACTCGTATCTCTAGACTCTAGAGATATGAGTATGATATGAACATAACAATGGGTACGTAATCTATTACGTTTAATCTATTGATACGGGCGAACGTAGCGTTAACATCGACGCCCGAACATCTGTTAGAGATCTACGCGCAATCAGTAGTATATCGTCGATCATTGATGTTATAGAATGACATATATTATGACAGAATTATCATGTGACAACAATTATGTTGTTGGATAACTACGTTCATCGTCAATTTCATTAATGTAAACATATATATTTATATACATATATATATATATATATATATATATATATATATATATACATATACATTGATTTATATATATATATATTATATATAATATATACTATATATTCTATAGCATAGTGTAGTTTTATGATTAGGGTGAACCCCAGGGTAGATATAAAAGCTTATCGATTTGTTGACCCTGTTATTAATGTACGCTGTTTACAGATTTAATAAATAATCTAATAAATAATTGTATGATAATATAGACCAAAATCATAGTATACAACTGGATAAAATACATAAATATTGTAAGCATACATATACATATATAAATATATTAGTATTGAAAATTTACATATGTTAGTTACAAATTTAAATCCATATAGTGCGCTTTCATGCCTACGAATATCTTTAAGATCAATTATAAAGATTAATAACATGTAATGTATGCTAAACTAGATTTGTGATCAAGTAGGCACGGTGACCTACTTTCTAAATATAGCTTTAGAAGTGTATGATGCAACACCTACTCGACATATTAGTCGTGATGTAATATGATTACAATTTACTGGGCTATATAATTATTTTAAATCTGTGCACCGTTTTCCATAGCTACGATACTATATTATACTATCATATATTATCGTAATATAATATCTAATAATTATATATAATATATATATACATATATATATATATATATTCTCTTCCAATCATTTTATGTTTATATTCATAGAAATGTATTATAATAATGCTTTTATTATGATTATTTAAAACTATGAATACAAGAATCATTGTTTGTATCGACTGAATTAAGACATATAAAATGTTGGTCGACCTTAAACGGCATCGATATTTACCGATCTAAGCTATCTTTATTATCTGTTAACACATATATTTATTTATTTATTTATTTATTTATTTATTTATTTATTTAAATCAGACATGAAATACAGAAGTCCATAGAATATAAACGAAAATTAAAAAGAATAAACTAAAAAAAAAACAATTAATCTAAGAAACGAAATTTGAAATACTATACAAACAATGAGTTATACCACATGGTAAACAGTGGCGATGGGAACACAATATTATATTCATATAATTGAACAATTATTGAATTACACGATAATTGTATTCGTTTATATAGCGAATAATATGACTTGCGTAATTTAACAGTTAAATTATTAACATAATCGTTAAAAAACATTAAAGAGGCACTCTTTCTACGTCTGTAGTTCATAACAATACGATAAGCATTATTATAAGCTATATTAAGTTTAGCCATGCAATATCTATTTGGTATCCATATGCTACTAAGGTATATATTAGAAACAAATGTTTTAAATAGAATAATTTTTGTATCCTTAGAGCAATGATTAAAGTTATATGATATTGCATAGCTTTGTTTATATAACTGTTTAATATTACTATATATATATATATATATCAATATCATCAGATAAGTCCTCTGAAATCCAATTTCCAAGATATCTATATGATTTTACAACTTTTAGAAGTTTATTATCTATATATAATTTCACAGGTTTATGATATGATTTATCAAAATAAATTGGTAAAATAACCGATTTATCAATATTAAACGTTATGTGGTTATGGTTAGCAAACTCTTCACAACAACTTATCAACAACTGCAAACCCCTTAGTGATGGTGAAAATAATGCTATATCATCTGCATAACATAGATTACAATAATTCATTAAATAATGATATAATAAAATCTGTATCTGTTTCATCTTTTAAAATAAAATAAACAAAATCTGTTTTGACAAACAACTTTATTTTAACAGAAATTTATAATTTTATATTGATTTATGTTTCATTTTGTATCGTAATTATTGCATTATCTCTTCTGGTTTTTTTTAATGTGTTTTTGTTATAGAAAATTTGGGTTTTTTATATCTATATTTCAAATATACTATAATATAAAATTAATAATTCATTATTATTACAGATAAAGTGTGAAGTATTATTTTATTTTTGTTTGTTCGGTATTATATGTTTGTTTTATATATATTTTGTAAATATTTTTCAAATTTATTATATTACTAAACTACATTATTAATAATTTTCTATTATTTCAGATTATAGTGATAAGTATTATATTGTTTGTTTCGAAATATTATTGGTATGTTTTGTTATTAACTGTTTTTGTATAGGTATATTGGTTTATTTGTTACTTGTTTTGTTTATATATATATATATATATATATATATATATATATATGTTTCAAATTTACTATAGGTACTTACAATTAAAATATAAAATTAATAAAGTACTACCTACTATTATTACAGATTTTGGTAAGTATTACATTATTTGTTTGTTTCATTCTAGTATTTGTTTTATTCTAGTATTGGTTTATTTAATTTTAACATGTTCTGTTTATAATATATTTAAAATTTAACATTTAAATATTAAACTATATAACTAATAATGTATTACTAAAACAGGGTAACAAGATAAGAAGAGTTCTATAAAGTTAAAGTAGAATATTTCGATGCCACTTACAAAATAATGTATTTTATTTCTATTTTCGATTATTTTTACGCTATCTTTTATTTCTATTTCGATCATTTTTCGTTTATTATTACTATATGATTTATTTCTACTTTCGATTGTTTTTCGTTTATTTTTACGGTAACTGTAAAACGTTTTAATTTCTTTAATTTTTTAATTTCGTATTATTCTTTGTTTATTTCTATAACGTATGTTATCGTTAGCAAATATTTATACTTTATACTTTCGATTATATTTTCGGCTATGTATTTGCTTAAATAAATTATCAATCAATCAATAATTATTGATGATATTTCCATTTAAGCAATAACCTGAATGTATTTCATTTAATTTCTTAATCATAGGATTAGTATATAAATTAAATAACAAGGGTGAGAGAATGCCACCTTGACGAACACCCCTTGTAACAGAAAAGCTATCAGATGAATTATTACACCATTTAATATATATTCTTTGGTTTCTATACCAGTAATTTAAAAAATTAATTATGTATAAAGGAATATTATTATCTTTTAATCTTTGAAATAAAATGTAATGATTAATTTTATCAAAAGCTTTGGAAGCATCTAAAAATTCTACGAACATATTAGTGTTATTATTATTATAATCTGTTAAATATTGCTTAAGGGCAAACACACATATTTCAGTACCAAGATTTTTTTTAAAGCCAAATTGATTATCCATAGTAATTAATAATGAAGATATTCTATTATGTATCACCTTTTCAATTATCTTACAGATAATATTAGATATACATATAGGCCGATAATTAGTGGAATCATTCGACCTTTTATTTTTATTTTTAACTATAGGTAAAATATAAGATAACATTAGCTTCTGTGGGAAATACAAATGCCGCAACATATTATTAATTAGTAGCATT
Source organism: Osedax fenrisi (assembly GCA_964019155.1). Lineage (NCBI taxonomy): Eukaryota > Metazoa > Annelida > Polychaeta > Sabellida > Siboglinidae > Osedax > Osedax fenrisi. Next base: position 126,158,419 of record OZ025239.1, on the reverse strand, counting down.
ATTAATTCAATTACAAAACTATTCGCGTGAGAAATATGTTCTATAGATATTCCATCAGGGCCTATAGCTTTACCCCCTTTAATTGATTTAATTATAGATGAAATTTCAGCATAGTTAGTATATTCAATGTCATTAACATTAATAGTATTGTAAGGATAAGGTATATCAGTAGTACTGTTAAATAAATTATTAAAAGAATTATACCAGAATTTAGTAATATTAACTATACCATATTCATTTTCAATGTTATTTGGTGCGGAAGAGTTTTTTTTCTTCAGATTGTTTGAAATCACCTTCCAAAAATTATTACGATTTTTAATTAATTTTAAGGCAATCTTATTAGATTCTGATTGATTATATATCAATTTACTACATCGCAATTCGTATTTGAAATTTGTTCTCGAATTAACCATATCATAGCATAATCAATATATATATATATTATAGATAAACTAACATATTATCATATATTCTTAGTGAAAGATATGTACATTGTAATTCTGTTATAAAATCCTGGTTAAATCATTTCTAAAGGTAATTCTATGTATAGTATCTTATATATTTAACTTATATATATATATAGTATTCAATATATGTATGTGTTTATTTTTTAAAGATATTTAAATTATAATAATCTAATAGTGATAATCATTAATAGTTATAATAATGTTATATATTAAATATATACAAATATAATATGTGTATCTATATAATAATCACTTCTTATAAGTTGTGTTTTAATGGTATATCATATAGGACCTATATGTATACCTATAAATACTTATATGATATAGGTATACTTAGTATAATACTAATATATAATAATTATACCATTAAAGTGTATCTGTCAGTTACACATTAATATAATGCAATAACTTTTCCAATCTAAAATGACTTCAAATTAAGATTTAAATCCGTTCTATTGTAAAAACAATAGTTTTTGTGTGGCCCAGTATATTGCTATTATATTATATGAACACTAAACAACGTTATAATATATAGAACCACTTGTTTATAAAAAAGTATAACAATTAATTCTCTCATAAATCGATATGGCATAGTTATGTCAGAAATATGAGTGCTGTATTTAATAATTAAATTCTGATAATTATTATCATAATAATTATCATAAATAAATATTACTAAACATACTTTAAGCATCGAAAAACTGTATTTAACTTAAACCTATAGTTTTTTTAGTAATTATGATTAATATAATGATATTATCATAATTCTAAGCTGCTTAGAATATAAGTATTATATACAAATATTATCTTTATATATATATATTTATTAAATAATGTAATATATAATTATTATAATTATAATAATAATAATTATTACACTAGAATAAAATATGACATATATTACAATAAAAACTATGATATTATTATAATAATTATATTATATTATATAATAAGTATGTCATAATAATATGTCATAATTTAATTATGATAAATAATTCCTATAAATAATTATTATAATAACTTATTAAATAAGTATTATAATAATTATTATTATTATAATAATTATTATAATAATTATAATTATTATTATAATAATTATAGTTGTATGTATACTTTATAAACTAACGATGCATTCATATATATTTAAAGAAGACAACTTTATTAAATTTTCATCTAGATTCAAATCCTTTGATAATTGTAAATTCATTATATAATATGTTACAGATTGTAACTTAAAATATTACATAAACATTAAAATATTATTTTCAACCTATATATTCAAAATTTAATAAACTTTCAAATTTATATTTACCAAAGATTATAAATTAAAAAACGAGTCAAACTGTTATTAAACCATTGACGTATACAATTTAATATAATTAATATATATTAATTTTATTTATATATAATTTATTTATTTATATTTATGTATAGCATATTTAAATGTATTACCAAGTCCTTTGGATATTCGATGTGTGGTCATGATTCTTAAGTATAGTTATAATCCTAGAGAAGTAGAAATGTCTATTCTATCGCTTTAACAATTATATAAATATATTGATATCTATAAATGGAGGCACAGTAATTATTATTTGATAGTAGGAATTGTCTTATAATAATGTAATATACTATATTATACAAATTCACTATTTGAATGAATATGTATAGCAGTTTCTAATAAGTTATATGATTATCTGAATGCTGAGGTGGTATAAATTTGTCCATGAATTATCTATAACATACACCCAGAGTTTCTCGAGGAATAATATTCATCATTTTTATGATACCCTCTCCACAATATTCTCTCGTTACTAGGGGCTCTGCAACAGGGGGGATGGGGGATATGTCCCCCCCCCCCTACTTTAAAATCTAGGGGGACCTCATATACATTGGCCCCCACCCCACTTTTACCACAACATTTATTTTGATTAGTTGGTCCCCCCCTAGTAGGGGGCCCCTACATACAAAATCGTTCCAGCGCCCCTACTCGTTACCCGTATATATGCTGATGATCTGAAATTATATATTTATTTTCTAAACGACTCTAATCCTCGATATTATAAATCTGTAGTCTCTGGTGGATTAATTGAAATTAAATCGTGATACTCGAGTACTATTGATCAGTCTAATATTGATTTCCTAAAATATGCAAAACTCTTTTTATATTTAAATCTCTTCCTTCATAATGTATCACCCATTTCGAACTATCATTTCTAAATATAAATATATATATATATATATATATATGTGCAATTTGTTATACTATATCTTATTACTCTACATCATTTTCAAGAAGTTTTCAGACAAAGTAAAATCACTATATTATTGATACCTGAGGAGGTATGTAAATTACATAATGTAATATATACTAGGTATATATGCAAACTATATATGTATATTATATATGCAAACTCTTTTTATTTATATCAGTATAAAGACATCATTGACTAATATTAAAATAATAAAGCCAATTCTCAATACAAGTCAATTAAAAATATATGCCAGTACATATATCCATTAGATTACGTATTATATTCATGTCATAACTCAATAATATCCTATATGCTGGAGTAATATAACTATATATAAATTGAATAAATGGGCGTGTCCTAAAATATTGTGTGCTTTAAAATAATATAATACGTTTTGACAGATTTGAGTATATAATATTTATTGAAATTATATTAAAATAACGATTTGTTAATTATCCTCCCCATATAACTGTTAAATATATTTTAAAAGTAAATGATTAATTGTATTCGGTTAGTTTTCATACATATCTTAATTATTATTATTATAAAATAGATTTGTTTGTCTTAGTTACGCATCAACGAATCTGTTTATTTATATTTCATTTTTTTAAAATAAGATATGTAGGATATCTGATATATGTAATCACTTATTATTGTATGATATCAAATACATTAATTATATTTAATACAATCATATTATTATTTTATATTTAAGATTATCATTAATTAATTAATTATATTTAATACAATCATATTATTATTTTATATTTAAGATTATTATTATTTAAAAGTATAGTTAATTTTTAACTTAATATATCAAATATTATATTTAATTATTAAATATAAATATTAAATTAATATAATGAATAGTATAATAATAAGTATAATAATTATTATAATTATAATGATTTAAAAATTATATATGGATTATGATTAAATATGCCGCTTTGAGTTTTCATAGGCTCACTTTGGGATGTAATTCAGCTAAAAACAAGTAGAACAAAAATAAACCAATTTTATATATACTATAAAATACATTATTATAATGATTATATATTTATACAGGGTCTTCGCCCCTTAGATATATATGTATATATACTATTAGTAATTAATTAACTCGCATTTCAAATTTAAACTTTAACCCAACTCGTCCTTTTTGATTATCTCCTTTATATCCTTTATATATATATATACATATTTACTTATGTAAGTTTATTTATTATTTATTTATATTTCAGTTATTAAGTAAGCTATTATAATACTAATTATATAATAATAATTAGATCATTATATATATTTGTATATCATAATGATTATGAATTTCTCCAATTATTATATTAGACTCATAATTTATTTATTTATATTTGACTAAAAATGCATTCACTTCATATGATATTAATGTTATTATTCTTTTATGAAATATAAAGATTAGGAATTATCATCAAATGAATCATGAAACACGAGAAATAGATATAACACTACATTTATTTATAATTATCATAATGATATAGATATAATTAATTAATCATTAATTTTTGAATAAATGTAATTAAATGTTATTAAATATAAAATAGATTAATACACCGAAACAGTCTACTATACACAAGTATACCCAGCAAACAAAATATTCAATGCTTTTGGACGCAATGCGCCTACAATTTATGAATTTACGCCCATAAATAAGTCTCAAATGCGCCTAAAAGCCTCAATAAATTGTTTGCTGGGTATCTATGCATTATTTTATCAAGAACTTGAAGTAGGGTTATATATTGTAAGAAATCTATTTTTAATTGTAATTTTCTTTAGCTAATTATTTTATCAAATATTCAGAAACCATATTCTATCATATCGTATTCTAGTATTACATTTTATATTATACATTATTTAAATCATTTTAAAGTAAATAAAACTATATTTATATCTATATCACTTCGATGACCTGTATAGTGACTACATTCCTTATAAGGAATATATATGCATACATACAGTGTTATAATTCAATACATGAAGTAAATATTTATAAATGTTAAATATTTTATAAAATATAATAATAATTCAATTAAAACGATTAGCGATTGCCTTTTACAGCCATATTATAATTCATGAGTACCTAACCTTTATACGAGTATCGGGCCAGGGGTAAACAAATTATGATTCTCAGTCTATTAACGTAACATAATTCTTTGTGATAAGCTCGTCGTTAAAAAGAAAGTATATCTTTCGTTCACAACGATGAATGAACTATATGCTATATACAAATCGTATTCTAGTATTACATTTAACCAGAATGTAATGTCTCTCCCAGATATTATTAATTTTGTATTAACTATAGTTTAGATTATAATCTGTAAGGTAGGATAATGAAATAAGGATAATATAATGCAATATATCACAAATAAATATGTTATATTTTTTTATCAAAACTGAATGCAAATGTAAATTCACTCATTCATTCTATTATTAGCTCTAGTTCTATTATTAGCTTTAGTTATATTATTAGGCCTAATTATATTATTAGCTCTAGTTCTATTATCTATAGTTATATTATTAACTCTAGTTCTATTATTAGATCTAATTCTATTATTAACTTTAGTTCTATATTTAGGTATAATTCTATTATTAGCTCTAGTTCTATTTTTAGCTATAGTTCTATATTTAGCTCTAGTTCTATTATTAGCTTTAGTTCTATATTTAGCTATAGTTCTATTTTTAGTTCTAGTTCAATTTTTATTTCTAGTTCTATATTTAGCTTTAGTTCTATTTTTATCTCTAATTCTATTGTTATCTTTAGTTCTATTATTAGCTATAGTTCCATTTTTATTTCTAGTTCTATATTTAGCTTTAGTTATATTATAGCTCTAGTTCTATTTTTATCTCTAGTTCTATTGTTATCTTTAGTTCTATTATTAGCTATAGTTCTATTTTTAGTTCTAGTTCTATATTTAGCTCTAGTTCTATTATTAGCTTTAGTTCTATTATTAGCTATAGTTCCATTTTTAGCTCTAGTTCTATTTTAGTTCTAGTTCAATTTTTATTTCTAGTTCTATTGATTGAGTGACAATTTATTTAAGCAAATACATAGCAGAAAATATAATCGAAAGTATAAAGTATAAATATTTGCTAACGATAGCATACGTTATAGAAATAAACAAAGAATAATACGAAATTAAAAAATTAAAGAAATTAAAACATTTTACAGTTACAGTAAAAATAAACGAAAAACAATCGAAAGTAGAAATAAATCATATAATAAAAATAATCGAAAAATGATCAAAATAGAAATAAAAGATAGCGTAAAAATAATCGAAAATAGAAATAAAATACATTATTTTGTAAGTGGCATAGAAATATACAATTTCTACTTTAACTTTATAGAATTCTTCTTATCTTTGTACCCTGTTTTAGTAATACATTATTAGTTATATAGTTTAATATTTAAATATTAAATTTTAAATATATTATAAACAGTACATGTTAAAAATCAAATAAACCAATACTAGAATGAAACAAACAAATAATGTAATACTTACCAACATCTATAATAATAGTAGGTAGTACTTTATTAATTTTATATTTTAATTGTATAATAAATTTGAAAAACAGAACAAGTTACAAATAAAATAAACCAATATACCTATACACAAACAGTTAATAACAAAACATACCAATAATATTACGAAACAAAAAATATAATACTTATCACTATAACCTGAAATAATAGAAAATTATTAATATTGTAGTTTAGTAATATAATACATTTGAAACATATTTACAATATATATATAAAACAAACATATATGTAATACCGAACAAACAAAAATAAAACAATACTTCCCACTTTATCTGTAATAATAATGAATAATAATTTTATATTATAGTATATTTGAAATATAGATATAAAAAACCCGAATTTTCTATAACAAAAACACATTAAAAAAAAAAAACCAGATAAGAGATAATGAAATAATTAAGATACAAAATGAAACTTAAATCAATATAAAATTATAAATTTCTGTTAAAAAAAAGTTGTTTGTCAAAACAGATTTTGTTTATTTTATTTTTAAAAGATGAAACAGATACAGATTTTATGATATCATTATTTAATGAATTCCATATATTAACTGATCTATTATTAATTATATTTTTAATTGTATTATCATAATTATGTATTACATTTAATTTTTTACAATTACCTCTAGTTCTACAATTATTCGAAATGTTAAGAATATCAGATATATTTATATCTGTATAATTATTTGAAATTTTAAAAATTGTAGTTAGATCTATTTTTAATCTTCTAAGTTCAAGTGATTCTAATTTAAAATATACCAATCTCTCTATATATGATTTATAATTAATATTTGATGAATTTGTATATCCTACGCATCTTGTAATTAATCGTCTAGTAAATAATCTTTGCACTCTTTCAATTTGGTCTATGAGCCTACGAAATTTACTAACCTTTGAAAAAGGTGACCAAATTATGGATGCATATTCTAAAATTGGTCTGCAATAAATTTGATATGCATTTAATAATGCTCTAGGGGATTTTGTAGTAATGCATCTAAAAATTGAATTCAGAGAAAAATAAGCTTTTTTACAAATATAATCAATATGTTTATTAAATAAAAGGTTATTTTCAAATATTATTCCTAAATCTTTATAAAAAGTAACATTTTCTAATTGAATATTATTTATAAAATATGTTGATGGAGTTACCCTCCCTAAAGTCATAACTGCACATTTTGATAATGAAATATTTAATTGCCATTTATTTGCCCATTGTGAAAATAAATTTAAATTATTTTGTAAAAGAAATCTTTCACTCTCAGATGCGTAAGAAAAATATAATTTTGTATCATCGGCAAATAAATCAATATGAATTTTTGAAGAGAATATACTAGGAAGATCATTAATATATAATAAAAATAAAATTGGACCTAACATCGATCCTTGTGGTACTCCAGATTTTACAATAGAACTATTTGAAAAAGAATTTTAAACCCGTGTAATTTGAGATCTATTCGATACAAAATTATAAAACCATTTTATTATTTTATTAGATATACCGTATGATTTTAATTTAAATAATAGTTTTTCATGAGAAACAACATCAAAAGCTTTTGCAAAATCAATATATATTATATCTACACATTTTTTATTATTCAATTCATTATACCAACATTTTAAACATTTTGTTAATTGTAATTCTGTGGATTTTCCACTTATAAAATCATATTGATATTTTGTTAATAAATTATTAGATTTTAAATAAAAAATTAATTGTTTAGAAATAATACGTTCTAATACTCTACACATTACACATGTTATTGAAATAGGCCTATATTTATTTGAATTTGATGGTTCACCCTTTTTAAAAATTGGTGTGATTATAGATTTTTTCCAAATTTTCGGTATATTACCCGATAATAAAGATGAATTAAAAATAATATATAAAGGCCTACATAATTCATTAGATAATAATTTAACATAGAAGATGGTATCCCATCAGTTCCGAAAGTATGTGTAATTTTTAATCTATTTAAAAATATTTTAATTATTTCAAGATTTAAATCAATATTATCAAATTTTTGTTTAGTTAAATTATAAAATTTGGGTAAATTTCCATTATCATTTTGTTGAATTGAACTAAAATATGAATTTAACGTATTTGCTTTGTCGAGATCTGAAAATAAATCTATTGTTATCTTTAGTTCTATTATTAGCTATAGTTCTATTTTTAGCTCTAGTTCTATTTTTAGTTCTAATTCTATTTTTAGCTCTAGTTCTATATTTAGCTCTAGTTATATTATTAGCTATAGTTCTATTTTTAGCTCTATTTCTATTTTTAGTTCTAGTTATATATTTAGCTCTATTATTAGCTATAGTTCTATTTTTAGCTCTATTTCTATTTTTAGTTCTAGTTCTATATTTAGCTCTATTATTAGCTTTAGTTCTATATTTAGCTCTAGTTCTATTATTAGCTTATAGTCATATTATTACACTATGTAGAAGTTGTTACACATATGTGTCAGTAACATAATCGTATCAGCTCATTTGTTTATTAAAAAATCAGTTTCTATATTATTTATAAAATATAATATTTTGTTTTATAAATATAAAATGTTACATGCAATGATTTGTATTGTATATATATATATATATATATATATATATATATATATATAGATACAGCTAATGTTATATATGTTTATTACAAATTGCATCTTATCTTTGAGTACAATTACTTTTAATTATTTAAGCAAAGTCTGCACATTTAAATTCAGTGATTTCAATGTTCTTTATTATCGATGATAATTGATATCCTCAAAAATAAATCTAAATCAACAAAATTCTAGAATATTTAATTTAAAAGAAACTATGATATATCATATCCTTTCAGTACTATTTTCCATTTATCATGATTGTATTAAATAGTGATATATATAAAATGCATAATACATTATTTATGGATATTAGTATAACTTTACCCGATGGGAATATTGAACTTTATTTACTAGATAATTCTAGTAAATACAAATAGATCAGTTAATGATACGATACAGAATATATACATATATAGTATACTATAATAAAGTATTACTTAACATTTAATATATTATATTTTAATAACAAATTAAATTCTAGAAATAATCAATAAAATAAAAAATTATTTAATTTAAAAAATATTTATTATAATTGTACTAATAAAATAGTATATTTAGTGGCTATATTTGGTATATATAACATGTAAAATGTATTTGAATAAAGTAATTAAAATATTAAAATAATTATATCTCTGATAATTTATGATATATGATAGAGATGGATAAGATATCTGAATAAGTTATTTAAATCAAGTATGCTAATTATTTTATATAATATACAATATTTGTCATACTTAAAGTTTGAAATATTGTAATAATTAATCTAGTAACAAATGTTCATCATAAATTAATCATGAAATGTAAGTCATAATATAATTTACAAATAATCCACACAAATTAGACTGGTATTATGTTTTATTATAAAAATATTAGTAATATTATCATTAATTAGATATAGACACATTAGAATTCACGACAAAAATGATCCCCTTTGAATAATTGATAATGAATGATGTGATGTGATGTCATGGACAAGGGTCGCAGTAGGGGTATCAATAATGCAACATTCATATGATATTGTTAACCATGTGATGTGTATTATAATTGTGAAACCCGTCCTCCAGGGTTTAAAATGTCCTAGATGTAATTGTAATGTTAATAATAATACACATTATTATGGTAATGTTTGTTATCGTATTTATTCAAATATGATATTATTAATCTATGAGAACAATAATAGGGATAAAAATAACGGAAAAAAACATAACGTGAAATATGTAACAAGAAAAAATAGCAGTATAAAAATAACAGGAACAAAATAACAGGAATAAAAATAATAAATATATAAAAAATTTTATTAAATATATTTGAATATATTATATAACCGAATATATATATATAACAAAATATATTCGGGTAATCTGCTGATACATCATTGACATGTTGATACATATCTTGTGAATATAATATATGATAACAGGCTGAGGCTAATTATAAATATTAACTCCCTTCTAATATTTGTAATACTATCTCACATATTTCCTGTTCTTTTTTCCCGTTATTTTTGTTACTTTTATTTTTTTCTTCCATTATTTGTTTTTCTATTATTTGTTTTCCAAGCACCGATATTTTATTCTATCACGAATATATTTCCTCCGAATTATACAAATCATTCTTAAATAAATGAATTATAAACCTCAATTATAGTGTTAATGTGAATGATAATAATAGTGCGGAGATATTAAACGTGTTAATTTGAGTTATTATTACACTAGTGACATAAAACAATAAGTGGAAAGTTACGATTACTATATTAGCTAATATATACTAATATAAACTATATTAGCTAATATATGGTAGTACTAGTACTACAGATAGTACCAACTTTAAACCAGAGTGAATACTTCTATTTAAATTCGTGTTCATATATTACGAGTAAAGTTTTACAGACGGTTAGAATATTGATCAATTACGACCGATACGGTAAAGTGCATAAGAAATCAGCTTTAGATTTTCCGATTAATATTCGCTAATATAATGTGTTTTATTATTGTCGCTACCCGCAGAGTTTTACTTGACCTTAACGCATTATTAAATCACTATGTAGATTACGCACTGCTAATGACCTTGTTCGTGATCTTGCTATTAACATTGCTAATGACCTTAAGGTTATATATCAATTGACCAATTGACCTTTCTATATATTGACCTTTGTTCATACCTATATTAATATTATTGTAATACCTTATTTATTAAAGTTTGGATGCATCATAAGAGAATAATTACATATATGCAATGTGATGAACAATACAATGACATATTATAAATAGATTTTAAATTTTGAATCTCTATAATAAGCTATTATTATCACAATATAAATTGTTATTGTTATTGTTATTTTGGTGGAGTCCTTTCATCCCATCCAGAAACTTAGATGAAGTTTTAACTTATAACCATATGGCTGTAATCAAGACCTCCTATAACCTCGGTTATAGGAGGTCTTGCTGTAATATCCCTTCGAAACCGATCTCATTGATTACATTGTTTTTCTTTTAATCTGTTATAGCAGTGGTTTCCAGATTAGATCTACAGTATTGATTATTACATTAACAATTGGTGTAATCAACTAATTGACTATAGTGATGGTAGCTTATTAACTAACACAATAGCATTGTTTGTAATATTATGAATGAATGAGTTGTGATAGTGGTGTAGTGCCAACACAGTAATCATTGTTATCGTTTCATTATGGCTCAATAATTATTGATAATTATTATAATTAATAACTATTATCGGAAAAATGCATTATTACCAATATATTATATTTTACCAATATTTTTTATTTTATGTTTTTAAATTATATTTATTATATTTAATAATATCGCATTTAAAATTTTAATTTATATATAATATTGACTTTATGCATACACATATATATATATATATATGGTGAACAGAAAAAAAAAGAGGAAAAAAAATAAGAAAAAAAAGAGGAAAAAAATTACAAGAAAAAAAATAATGGAAAAAAAATAACAGTAAAAATAAAAATGTAATTCAATCAATAATAAAAAAATTATCAGGTTTTCTGAAATAACTAATTCTGATATTTGTTTTTTAAAAAAATACAATAATTTTGCATATAAATATTGAAAATATATTATAGAAATTTCTGTGATATATGATGTTCTTATATATATGTATATATTACGGATTGATATTTTGGGTCTGTTTGGTTTAATTGGTGTTGTGATACTTCAAGTAACTTGCTTGGTTAAGTTTTAATTTTACCTGCATTAAATCCCTAAATGAGCCTTTAAAGTGTGTACTTATCATAATATATAATAAGGAAATAATATATTGTATAAAAATTCTAATAATATCCATGGATATTAATAGATATTACGGAAAAAAAATAAATGCTTTAGAATTAATCAAATATATACATATCGGATATTTTTTTCTTGTTATTTTTTTTCCTTTATTTTTATGCCTGTTATTTTTTTTCTTAGATTCATATATATATATATATATATATATATGTATATATGTGTAGATATTGCTGAGTTTAAATATTGATTAAAGGTAGAACATGTAGTAATCAGATGCTTAGAGTGTTATGTTCATACTATGGACAGATGGTAGGTTTACCTTTATATCTATAGCACGTATCAACTGTCCTCGTATTTGTTGTAGAGTCACGTGTCCGTCTTGTAGGTCACCATTACTCATGATGATATCTAAAAATAGATTGTCTACGTCGTGTAACCACTTTACAATTCGGTTAAACAACAACTTTAATTACAATTTATAAAATAAATAAACATAAATATTCGTTAAATATATTCATTAATTCATAGATAAATAAGTGGACTATTCGACCATCCACACCACAAACATAACACGCTTATGCTGAGGTCATCGACTACTTATTAACTGAATACATATTAGCCACACTTCCATATACCACACCCCTTATTAACACTTAGCCAGGCTGATCCAGTCAATATATGCTAACGCAGCTTTAAGTCTCTTAAGCTGAGCCTATTCTTATGATTATCCGCACGCATTGCGAACATTCGTTACTTATAATCTCGGTTTCCACAGATTAAACGCGTTAGATATTTACAACTCTACGCTTTAAGAGCGAACACTCGCGAGCTTAAGAAAGGGGAGCTATGGATGTAATACGTGACTTGCGGACGATCGGAGACCTATAATCCACGGCTCCTCCGTTGTAGCATGCGTCCTCTTCCCCAGCACACACGTAGCTGTGAGACCTCACCTCCGAACCACATAACCCCTGACCTCCGCGTGACCTTACCCCTGACCTCCGCTGAGCTCATACCTAACCGCTGACCTCCTCACTAACCACTAACCTCCGCTGACCTCCTACCTAACCGCTGACCTCCACTCTAACTCAGATGAAAGAGGTGCGCTTCGCCGACGACAACACGGTCAGCGCCGAACACATCGTCAAGGTCGTCTACGTGTCGGTGGTCTGCGTGATAGCGGCCATCACACTGAACTCCGTCCTCATCTATAAACTCATATGGTTACTATACAGTGTTTGTGCTATTACACTGAGGTGCGGCTAAACGGCTATATCGAGATGTGTACATTCATAAACTATAGTATATAGTCGGTATACATTGTACACTGTAATGCCATCAATGACTGACTATAAACATACATATCTATAAACTCATATGGTTACTATACAGCGTGTTTGTGCTATTACGCCGTGGTGTGGTTCAACGGCTATATCGAGATGTGTACATCCATATGCTCATATAGTTGGTATATACTGTATATATCAGGTCTGTTAGTCTTCGAATATACATATGCGTATGCATATCTATAAACACATACGCAATGCTATACATATGGTATGCACACAACCATGCTTGTTGTCCTCTCCATGGTAATACTCTGTATTATTGCTTTATTAGCTTTACTGGTTACATATACCTTTATGGCTTCGATTATCATTAGATATATGGCATTGAATTCGTATTTGTTAATAGTGAATGAGTTTAATGAGCCGATACTTACTTAACTTTAACTAAAACTGCCTGTGTGGCTCAGTGGCTAAGGCGTCAGACACACAAGCAGTAGGACACGGGTTCGAGCCTCGTCCGGACCATTAATTAATTTTATAAAATGGGTCTTAAAATATTATTTAGAAGTGATCTTATATAATTGTGTATAAATAAATGATCGGCTCTCGTTAGAACCATGGATGCCTTAACATGAGAGCGGCTTCGAACGGACATTAGAGCCATATATATGGTTATAAGTGAAAACTTCATCTACGTTCCTGGATGGGATGAAAGGACTCCACCAAATAAAAATAAAAATAACTTAATCTGAAGTCACGGGTCATAAGTTATATATCATAATCATTATATCCGTTATTTATACTGTATAATATACACGTGTATATAAATTATAGTCATAATACATCATAATATTATACGATAATTATCGTTAGCAAATATTCATACTTTATACTAAAATATCGTTAGTATACGCGCTCGAAACATCCGTATTTGCGAATATTCGCTCACAACATCCGTATTTGCGAATATCTACTATGTTTGATCTATATATGAATATATTCTCACATTGCCCTGATGAATCGCAAGTGATGAGCTCACCTTAAAAAGATAGTGGTATTCATCATTATTTCATAGATAGATAGATAGATGATGATTATGATTTTATTTAAACACTAATTCAATTATAAAATTCTTATAGTGTGACGATAATACATAAAATACACTAAATAAAAGTAATAATTGGAATAAATAATGGAACCACTAGTACTGTCTTTACACCTAGTACTAGGGGAGTGGATTGGTCCATTCGCGTTTATTGTGATTATTCGGAAGGGTGTAATATCATAATGAGATGTATGTATCACGCTCGTTTATAAGACAAAGATAACGTTAATTATATGATGTATTGTTAAAATGTATTATTTGTGTGTGTGTGTGTGTGTGTGTGTGTGATATTCATAGTGTCCATAGTACCAACTTGATACCATTAATAGGTAATTACCTTGATTATAATCAATAAATGTATTACTATTATTATTATTGTTTACATTTAGATTAAACTAGTTATGTTATGTGCATTTGATGCAATACATTCACCCTACCCCCCAACCTCCACTCGTAAGGAAAAGAGAAACTCGTTTCCGCGCTTAATATTAACGCAAGATAATATTCACTGGAGCACTTGCACTTGAACTAATACATTCACTGATATATATAAGCTAAACTTCATCTAAGTTCTTGGACAGGATGAAAGGACTCCATCAAAATAAAATAACACTATATATATATATAAGTATACTATATATTATGTACTATGATTATAATATATACATCGTGTATTGATTGATATTTTAGTATAAAGTATGAATATTGGCTAACGATAATGTATTATGACTATAATCTATATACACATGTATATTATACAATATAAATAACGGATATAATGATTATGATCAATATAACTTATGACCCGTGCCATCCGCCCTTTCCTACACGAAGATGAGGGACTCATACCTGAGCTTATTATGCAAGTAAGCTTAATACTTACACTAGCGATTGTACTCGATCGGATACATTTGAGATAAATAGATCCGCTATATCTGTTAGGGGGGTATCCCACTACCAGTATTTTTGTTAGAAAGTGATTTTGAGCAAGTTGTAGTGGGATACCCCCTTTAAAGTTACTATATTTCCGGAAAGTAAGATGGTATCCCACTACAATTGTAGTTAACTCGCTAAAAAATCACTTTATAACAAACATTTCCGCACAATATTCCATAAATACTGGTAGCGGAATACCCCCCTTTATATATATATATTCAAATAATATATGTATTATGATACAATACATTCACCACGTCACAGGAAGATATCGTACCTGAACTTAATATTCAAGCAATCTTAATAATTACACTAGCGATTGTACTCGATCAGATACATTTCATATCAATATATCGGGGTATCCCACTACCAGTATTTCTGGAAATGATATCAGGAAATATTTGCTAAAAGTGATTTTTTAGTAAGTTGTTGTGGGACACCCCCTATAAAGTTACTATATTTATCAAATTGCCGGAAATTAAGAGGGTATCCTACTAAAATTGTAATTAACTTGCTAGAAAATCACTTTATAGCAAACATTTCCGGAAATACTGGTAGCGGGATAGCCCCTTTATATATATATATACAAATAATATATGTATTATGATCGGATACATTCCCCCCCGCGCACAGGAAGATGAGGAACTCGTACCTGCGGGGTACGTTGATCGTGAAGCTAGTGATCTCATTGGCCGCCGCCAATATCGCGTCGTGTTCGGTGAACGGTTCGGTGTTGTTGTCGAGCGTTCTCGCCTCCAGGTGGCGCTACGGTCAACACGCTTGCGACCTTCACGCCGCCGCCATCGAGTTCGACGCCCTGTTCACCTCGCTGCTAGTCATGGTAGGTCGTCAAGGTCGTTGTAGTAGTAGTTAGAGGTCGTTTTCACCTCACTGCTAGTCATGGTAGGTCGTCAAGGTCGTTGTAGTAGTAGTTAGAGGTCGTGTTCACCTCACTGCTAGTCATGGTAGGTCGTCAAGGTCGTTGTAGTAGTAGTTAGAGGTCGTGTTCACCTCACTGCTAGTCATGGTAGGTCAAGGTCGTTGTAGAAGGGCTATGTCAAGGTCACAGTAGTAGTTAGACGCCTTGTTCACCTCGCTGCTAGTCATGGTAGGTCAAGGTCGTTGTAGTAGTTAGACGCCCTGTTCACCTCACTGCTAGTCATGGTACGTCAAGGTCGTTGTATTAGGGATATGTCAAGGTCGTAGTAGTAGTTAGAAGCCCTATTCACCTCACTGCTAGTCATGATAGGTCAAGGTCGTTGTATTAGGGTTATGTCAAGGTCGTAGTTCGACTCCCTGCTAGTCATGGTACGTCAAGGTCGTTGTATTAGGGATATGTCAAGGTCGTAGTAGTAGTTAGAAGCCCTGTTCACCTCACTGCTAGTCATGATAAGTCAAGGTCGTTTTAGTATGGCTATGTCAAGGTCGTAGTAGCAGTTAGCCACCCTATTCACCTCACTTTAGTCATGATAGGTCAAGGTCGTTGTAGTAGAGATATGTCAAGGTCGTAGTAGTAGTTAGACGCCCTGTTCACCTCACTGCTAGTCATGGTAGGTCAAGGTCGTAGTAGTAGGGTTATATCAAGATCATAGTAGTAGGGTTATGTCAAGGTCATAGTAGTAGTTAGAGTTTGTGTTCACCTCACTGCTAGTCATGGTAGGTCAAAGTCGTAGTAGAAGGGCTATGTCAAGATCTTAGTAGTAGGGTTATGTCAAGGTCATAGTAGTAGTTAGAGGTTGTGTTCACATCACGGTATGTCGAGGTCATTGTAGTACTAGGTCGTGTTATAGTGAAACGCGCACATGTCTTTCAGGTGTGAGGCTTTCACTCGTATAGACTAGTTTACTGCTATATTATAATATTCATTACTGTACTATTAACTATATAATACTATTTATTATTATATTATCTTATACTACTACTACAACCGTATAAAATGGTAAATAACAGCCTGTATGGCTCAGTGGCTAAGGCGTCAGACACACAATCAGTAAGATGCGGGTTTAAGCCCCGTCAGGACCATTGAAATAGGTCTTAAAATATTATTTAGAAGTGATCCTATATGATTATGTTTAAATAAAGATCGGCTCTCATTAAAAACATGGAGCTTAGAAAGGACATTATAGCCATATAAGTGACAACTTCATCTAAGTTCCTGGATGGAATGGAAGGACTCAAACAAATAAAATAACAATATGCTATTAATGACCTTGAACTACAACATGTGGGTTGATAGGTGGGCATCGCTAAAAGCAAGCAATCAGGGATGGTTGCACTCTTAACAATATATCACTATTATTGAATTTGGTTTCGGTATCGAAAATTTATATCTTGGTATCAATTCAAAATTATCAATTTACCTAAATAAACAATTAATATATCATAAATACGCGAAATATCATATAGAATATAATAATATTTAATAATAATCAGTAATCATATTATTAATAATGACTAGGGGCGCTAGAACGATGGTGTGTATGTAGGTGGGGACAAACCAATCAAAATAAATGTTGTGGTAAAATTGGGGGGGACCAATACATAGGAGGTCCCCTAGATTTTAAAGTGGGGGGGAAAAAATCCCCCCATTCCCCCCTGTTGCAGCGCCCCTAATAATGATTGCTATTACAGATACACGATACTCTATATATGATAATACAGTTATATCGTACTATAATAATCACCTGCAAAATATGTTTCTAAAGTATATTTTATATTATAAAATATATTTTATTCTATAATTTGTAAAAGCAAATATTTCAATATTTGGGTACTATGAAATTACTTTTAAATATCTAAAAAATCTTATTGTATATGTAGTATAATATTATAATAAGGTATACTACCAAAGATTTTGCGTTGAAGCAAGGATATAACACTCCCTATGTACATAACATGATTACTATTCATGCTTCCTGCTGGTAGCTGTAGTTTTGAAATCACTGAAATAGATTTACAATATTTACAATTCTCTATTAAATTACATGCAATATAAATTAGCTTTTACTCGCCACATAGATATGTATAGCATTTCAATCCATCATATCCTATTGCTTTGTTTTATATTAGTAATGAAAAAGTAGTTTCATCATATAAATAATAATTAAAAGCATATTATTTTACATTTTAAAAGTATATAGTTTGATACAAAGTTACATTATACACAACACATAGTTCTTAAAATTGACTCTATATAGGTGCGCTGTTGATTTTTGTATACAAAATCAAATAACATCATTTCGAGTGAGTGTTATATATTTCCTTAGAAAAATCTGTGGGACTATTACAAAAATATAATTATAAGAACTATTCAAATAAAGCAATCTATATATATCTTAATAATTAAATTGCGTGTATACAGTTTTGTTATTGTGTTCTCCTACTTGGTATACATATTTGATCAGGTATTGATTTTAATCTAGGTGATGACTAATGAGTCACATTTATTTAGTTTATTAATTATTCAAACTTCATTCTGATTATCTTTTTTACTTACATAGTTATTATACATATAATTATAAATTAACTGTACTGAAAACCATATATATGTAGTACGACCAAGAAGGTGCTTGCACGAGTATAGTATCAATGGTTTTATTAGCAATTCGCAAACAAAAGACCTGCATAAGTGTTGTCGTAGTTGTACAATTTAAACATTTTAGTTACCTTAGCCAAACTAGTGCAAGTGTCAATTATTAGTATATATATATATATATATTATTAATATATATCACGTACACTCCTTATCCGTCAACTTATTATCTAGGAGTCCCTATTATTAATCAGTTATATTTAAATGTGTGTGTTGTGCGCGCACTCTCTAAATTCTATATCTTATTTCCACTCTACTACACATATAATCTGTTTAGTATGAAATAGATAACCTTTTACTATATACGTATTACATATAATATATATTATTCGCGATTTGAAAATTAACAATGTTATTGATTTGATTATAAAAAAATCTATCTACATATGGTTATATATAATGTTAATATTACTAAATGTAATATATTAAAGGTAATATATTACTAAATTCAAATAAATATTACTAATTAATGATCCGTACGCATAAATATTAACGATTATGCTACCTATTAACGAAACGTCCGTCCGTCAGATAATCTGCATAGAGCGTCACCTGGCGTGCAACCGTAAGAGCAACTCGTTCGGTCACAACCTGTTCACGAAATCGTCCACGTGCGGCATCCTAATCGTGGTGACGGCGTCGCTCGCGCCCATCGTAACCGTGGAAACCGTACTGGTGTACGTCGCGGCGCCCGCTTACCCCGTTGCATACACATGTCGACAAGCGTTGACGGCGCCCCAGTATTGTCTACTAGGGGCGGGCGTTGCGCTACCCTATCTGATCTCGGTGTGCGCGTTGCTAAGGACTCTTACGATGCGTACGTCCCGTTGGTGTCGGTCGAAGGCTACGTCGTGGTACGTGCTCGCGCTACTGGTCGCCATGCCGATAGTGAACGTACCCTACTTGGTGGTCGGACACTTGCGGGGGCGGGATAGGGGCGCCGGGGCCGTGGCTACCCTGTTGAAGTTCTCGCACCCCATCGTTCTGCCGGTGTTCACGATGATCTGGAGACGGTACCACATCAAGAAGTTTAAGCTGAATCGCGCGAAGATACGCGACGACTGCTGCCGCATCGAAGGGTTGACGTTGTACGCGAGTCGGAACGGGTTGAAGCTGATCGACGGGGGCGGGGGCTACGGGGTCTACCACTTCAACAGCGGCAGCGGAACCAGCGAGGACACCCAGTCGACGGGTTCCGGTAACCGCGGCGGCAACAAAGACACTAGAAACGGTCACAATCGAATACACGACAACACCGGCGAGGACGATAAAACGAGGCTGAAGAACATCAAGAAGACTAGAAAACTGCGCATACGATCGGTTAAGGCGCGCGAGATTAAAGTCACGACGGAGGACGGGGCTACGTCTAGCGGGGTGCTAACTCAGACTACGTCTCTGAATACGCTGTCGGAACTGAACGAGAGTACTCTGCTAGACGAAATAGAACATTGCAAGCAAATAGAAGATATTATATCGATACATAAAACTCCAGTTAGTTAATTTTATAAACTTGTATTGTACATATTTGTTATGGGGATCACTTCGAAGGATTGGTTTTCATTTTGTACACCTTATTTGGTCAACAATATTTGATTTTTATTATAAGTTTATTAAGGGCTGGTGAAACTTATAAATATGTACCCTGCTGGATAGCATATTTTGTTTACTAAAAGTATGATACTAATGAAATAAATTAGAGAATGATAATATTGTGTTATCCTATTAAATATAGCTAAATCTATATATATTAAGTTGATAAGAATGATACCTACAAAATACTAATTTCAAACAAATTCCAGTATTTTTCTGTAACTAAGTTTAAATTTTATGTCAGTTAATATATATAGATATTTATAATGATTGTGTTAAAAGTTTCATATAAATTTATAAAAAGTAGATCAACAGTTTGAAGCTTCAAATATTCAAAATTAAGTTTAGAATAAGAGCAATAATATCGATATTTAAATTTTTTTAATATCGTTTAAATCTTTATTTGTATATGGTTGTATTTATAAAATACATTAATTAAATTAATACTTAATTTAACACATTTAATTACTTTTATACATCAAGCCTTATATCATTATAAAGATAATATATATTTAATGATTTTTATATATCATTTTTAAATCAAAATTCATGTTTCATCGGCTTTTAAAAGCAATATATTTATATTTTTAAAATACCTATATATCATCATCTATTTAGTATTTATAAACTGACATTTTTATAGATTTATCGAATTAAGGAGCCTTCCAAAAATTATAAATTGAGTAAAAAAAATATCAAGATATAAACTTCTAGTTGTTTATTATATCTTGTAAAGGACTATGTTTATAATGTATAAATAAGGCACTTATTATTAATGTAGAATAACATATATGTTAAAGATAATGAATAATATTTTACAGTAAAATAATTGTTGATAACAAATAAAAATTAACGCTTATTAATTAAATATAATTATTTAACAGGTGGAAAATGAATAAAGAGTATCAACAGTATTATTTATCAAGAACTATATATATATATAATCATAAATTCTACAATATGACTTTATTGTATTAATTATGAATCAATAATCATAATTTTAAAGTAATAACATTAATATTAATAATGCCATTATTATGTCATAATTATTTTTAATATTTTATTTCATTTTGTATTATTATTATTATTATTATTATTATTATTATATAATCCTTTTAAGTGCGCCTATTTTATTTTATAGCATTTTTATAATATTACTTTTGTATACAATTACATTATAGTCATTATTTAATAAAACTCTTATATATGTAAATAGAATGTTTATATTTTTTTATTTACGGGTTTATAAATATTAAAAGATACACAGTATATCAATATAAGTGGTATCTTTAATATTTAAATAATCATTTTTCTTATTCTATGCAATCTTGGATCCAGTTAATTCTTCCAATTCTCTCAATTGAGCTGTAAGAATGGTATAAATATTAATTACATTAAAGTGTAAATATATTATTGAAATATCAATTACATCTATCAAGAGTTATAATATATAATATTTGTTAATTATATATAAATAATGAATTACTAATAAAACAAACAATTTGTAGTTATGGGTTAAAATTGTAAACAAGAATAGTAATAATTTATAATAAAATCGACAACATTTATTAATTTATCAGGAATATATTTATAATACTATATATTTTGATATAATTTAAATTGTAAAAATAAATAAATTTGAAAAATTATATATTAGAATATTAGTCTGTAGTTTTTAAAAGTATAGCAAGATAAAAATAAAATATTAAAAAAACTTTAGAAAATATTACAATTTAAAAATCATTACTAAAACTTAATAGTAAATTTAAAAATATTATAAATTTTCTATTTTTTTTTTTAAATATAAATAATTTAAATGTTTATAGAATTCAGTTATAATTTATGTAATCATAAGCGGACTTCACATAACAAAATATGATATTAAGTTTAATGACTGTTATATTAAAACATTGAAATAAACTATATAGAACATAAAATTGGTACTAATGATTTAGTACAAAGATGTTGAAAAACATATCTGAATATGTCATCTGAACATCCGATTATTTATCAGATGTATTTTTAGAACAGGTTAATCTTATTATTTTTAGAATAAAATAATTGTTCAAATGTCTGAATTTCTGATAACTTTGATTAATTGTAAATGTTATCGGAACATCCGATCATATTTTGTAGCGAAGAGATCGTTTTATGGGCAATATTAAGATTAATAGTAAGTTGATCATTCAAAAAGTGAAATAAATGTTATTTAAACTTACTTATAATGATGATATAAAAATGTAATATATCTATTAGGTAAATTATAGATTATATATAAAATATGGATTTAAATAGCATATTATAAATAATAATAATAAAGTAAATTAATTTTATTATTTAGATATAAAAATTTAAATAATATTACAAATAAAATAGTCACATAAAAACAATATTGAGTCAAATTTAATATTGATATTATCTGAAAAATAATGAAAAATCATAATGATAACTCAAGAAATATTCTACATTAAACTATTTAATAGAATTGATATTGTTAAAATTTCTAATAAAATTATAACTTACATATTTTATTTCAATATATATATTCTATATACCAATAAGATTTACTATAATGTAATAAAATACGTATTCTTAAATGTACTACTATCAAAGATTTTCCGAAGAAAATATGGTTCACTCGACCGATTTATTGAAATAAAAACGACACTTGCGTAAATGCGATGGGTATATGAACTAACATTTATTTTTGGATTCATATCAGTTTACATGTAAATTCGAAAAATAAAACCCTAATATAATCTAAAATCTTAAAGATATGTATAACAATTTGATATATATCGAAAAGTAAGTATTCCGCAAAAATATTATTTGGAGATATCAAAAGTGAATTCATAAAAATGTTACCCAATTTGTATAGGTCAAAAGTAGATTGATTCAGTCATTGTTATTTACATTTAAACTATGAATGCCGTGAAAATGTCGTAGTTTTAAAATCTATTTTTTAAAATATAATTCACATATATATTATAATATTAAAACTTTTAATATTTTTAATATATTTAAAATATTATTTTAATTTAAAAGTATATTAATCGGATAATTAGATTAATTACCTTATAAATTAATAATATT
Organism: Osedax fenrisi; assembly: GCA_964019155.1. Taxonomy (NCBI): domain Eukaryota; kingdom Metazoa; phylum Annelida; class Polychaeta; order Sabellida; family Siboglinidae; genus Osedax; species Osedax fenrisi. Next base: position 126,134,659 of record OZ025239.1, on the reverse strand, counting down.
AAATATAACTTAAAATAATACATGTGTATCCATCTAGTAGTTGGTATGAGAACTATATTAAAATAATTACATAGCTTAGATTGGAGTGAACCATCTTTGCTTCGAAAATCTTTGCTACTATTATTTGATAACCTTATATCACACTTACATTTAACATTTTAATTATGATTATTTAATATTATTGTTATATATCTTATATAGGATATCAATTTACTCTCAAATAGTATAATATAAATATATAAAATAACTATATATTATATATGTAAATTACATCTTTTATACCACTACATAAAGTGACTTTTACTAATATGATTATTTTATTTAATACTACAAATGCTAGATACAAAATAATTTTATAATAAATTAATATCAATAATAAAAAGTTATAAATTTTAAATATTAATTATTAAAATTTGATATTAAACTATTTTAATAGCTATTCCAATAAATACATACCATGGTAAGAGGCATCTTTCTCAGCTTGTTTGCGAGCATTTATTTTATCACGAATGACATTTTCTCTAGCTTGAATTTCAACTTCCTGTTTAGCTAAATAATCTATAAAAATAAAAATATAAATGAATAAAATGTTCATATCAATATATAATACAATTAATATTTAAAATTAAGTATGACTAACTGTAATGGAAATGTCCATATGCAACTCCAGTAATTAAAGCACCATATCTGCATGCCTGTATTTTATTTTAAATAATTAGAAGGTTATATAGATTTATTTATTAAATTATAATTTTATATAATTTATAATAGTCATTTTAATTGACAACTAAATTAATATTAATAATCAAAATAACTAATAACTAAACTAATAACTAAATAATTTAAAAAATCGATGGTAGATTAAAATCATTAATATTTAGTAAATACTATTGTGAATAGTATCAACTAGGGTTGTACAAATTTCATTCTTCGAGTCTGAAATATCCGAGTACATACATTTGATTATAGAGTATTAAAAATTAAAATTAAAAAAAACTACATAATACCAATAAGTAAAATCAATTAACTATATGGAATTATTTCATAATTGTAGTAAGATTTATTTAAATAAATACTATATTCAGATTTATTTAATTTAAAAATCAGTCACGTTATCATTTGACTATCAAGGTAAGCTTGAACTTAGGATTTATAATGTTTTCTATAATTATAAAGGATTGATTTGGATGTGAAGGCTTCGAAGCTTTAGATTTTAACGATTCGCTGAAATCTATTTATGATTTTAATATTTATGAAGCCTCAAATTATTATGAATTGATAGCTTCGAAGTAAGAACCTATTTAAAAGTTTAATTAAAACCTATAAGTATTTAAAATTTGACAACACTTGTATCAACCCATGTAGTATATAATCATAATTTGCAATTCATATATATAGGTATATTATATATTTTATATATACATACATATATATTTATATATATATATAATGATTATAAGGGAGACGATCAAAAAGGACGAGTTGAGGATAAAATGTTACATTTGAAATACAGGTTAATAGTATTTGAGTTATTAATTTGTATTGATATTTGTTCAACAAATTGTTGGTTATTTGGTTTAATTAGTCAGTTTTATCCTGCTTGGTTTTTTTAGCTGCCTTACTGTAATTATTACATCCCAAAGTGAGCCTATACAAATTTATTTCACATTTAAAATTTAACCTTTGCAACTCAACTCGTCCTTTTTGATCATAACCCAATTATAATACTATTATTATAATTATAAAAATTATTATTAAAAATTATGATATATTTATCTTATTATGTATTATAGATTATATTATATACTAATAATAGTAATTGAACAGTTTTTACTTATGTTTAAAGAAAATTAAGATACAATTTATATATGAAATGATAGATAAATAAATATTTAAGTCATTTGGTAAACTAAAATAGATTTTGTTTAATGTTATAAATCCTAAAACTATAACTTATTAAAAGTAACGTATAGAAATATATTAAACATTAAATACATATATATTTGTATTATGATAATAAATGTATTACTATAAATTATCATTAAATATATGAATATAATATTGAAATAATAAATATGCAATAATCAAATGAATATATTATTTTGAATTATATTCGATGACCTTGCAACTTATAGTACGATTTATATATATATTGAAAACATAAATAAGTTTTTAATAAACATTATTCATTTTAATAAGATTACATATAAACTCAAATTAAATTAATATATAAAATACTAATATAAACCCTAATAAAAGGTGAAACGGCTTTAGGAACAAGTGCTGCAGACATTTTGTTGATACTGAATACGAATAGTTCACTATGTACTCACTAGGTTAAATATAATATAGAATATAGAATACAGAACAACTTGGATAAAATAATTCGAGGCATTTATCAATTTGTGATAATTAAATACTGGAACCATAGATTTATAGTAAACTATAAATCTATGACTGGAACATTTAAATTAGTTATCTACATTAATTTTATTAAATGATAAACTTATATTATAATTTATAAAATTATACATATGCGTGCACCTGCTATTAACCTTCACCCCCTTCATCCTATTATCCGCAAAAACTAACCTTCCACCATAAATTAATAAAGTAACGATTTTCAGCATGTATTTTACATTATAATATTATTCGAATATCCGCCACCGCTACACATTTTAAAAGTACAAATTTGATAATTTTTCGATTAAGCGCCAGTTCTATTTAATTTGTGAACAATCATGACGAATTTCATTATTTTCATAGAATATTTAAAAGTATATCTAGGGTGCAATCTATATATATATATATATATATATATATATATATATATATATATATATATATATATATATACTATTTATGAATATATGTTAATTAAGTATATTAATTAAATTAAATTATTAATTAAATTTATATGAATACAAATATGGATGATTTATTTATTTAATTGTATTAAAAAATGAATATTAAAATATAAAAAATTATAAGTATGAATTATAAAATATAACGAAATTATTCATTTTAAATTAATTTTTTATATTAATATTATAAGTTTAAAAAATCCATATAATATAATTTAAACCTAATTTTCATCTTCCGCTTGACATATTCACTAAATAATTATTAATTTATAAACCATATTTTATAATTAATGTATACTTATTATATATTTTTTAATGTATGGTTATGTCAGGTTAATTCCCTATTATTATAATAATTATATCTTTATATCTATATTTGGATTTTTATAAATATCTATTTTCATGATTCCCGTTTATATATGTACCGTTTTTACCTGTAACCATAACATAGGATAGCTGCATAATATTTATATTTCATAAAAATGATATGGCACGAACAGAAGAAATGGAACGTGCTGCTATAACTGCACTTTCGGTTGCGTTTTCGCCTGTGATCGTAATTGTTTCATTCGTAATAGCAATTCTAAGTTTAGGAATATTCCCATCGGCCAGAGAACTATACGTTAAAGCCCTTTTACGTATATTTGAGGTATATTAATTAAAATTATAATGATAATTATTTAAATTTTTTATTTAATGATAATCATAATTATAATATTATATATACTCCAATCTAAATATAATTAATTTTTATTGTACTAATATGAAATAATAAATAGTAATTTATTATTAATAACCTCTGAGTATAAATCGAATTTATAATTATATATTTATAAAATATATTAAATTATTAAATAATTTATATTAAATATAATATAATATTATATTAAATATTTAGATAATTTTTATTAAATATGTGAATTCTATTTATATAGAATATGTATTAAATTAATAATTAAGTATATTATAAATTATAAATTATAATTTATAATATATTAAATTTAAAATTATAATACATTATTTATTTAATATTATATTTAACTAATAAAGTTACGTTCACACCAATTAATATAACCCGATATGATATCGCCGATATCAGCCATATTTTTATAGCAGATATATGATCTAGCTATGTATACTAAATTTGAAAGTTAATTATTATCATACTTGTTATAAATCACTGGATTCGCCTTAAGATTATATCTTAGATTATTACATACAAAAATGTCTATTTCAAAATATTTCTAAGACAAATATAAAAAAAATTATGACTTTTTAAAGTCTAAAAAATCTACATATAAGGTATGTGATAAGTGTCGCTTTTTGCGATAATAAAAAATCTATATTAATAATGGTTTGATTGTTTACTATTTTAACAGTATATTTTACGTTACATAGGTAGCAATATTAGCTATCCAACACTACCACATTTATTATGATTTGAAAGAATCAGGGTTAAACTAACGCGTGATAGTTAAAATGTAAATATCCCAAGGCGGAGGTCGCGTATACACAGAAATGAATATATATATATATCGAAAGTCGAATTTTATGATAAACTTAAATTCAATTCAATGATTCAACTCACGCTTTGTTTTGAACCATCACCATTTGAAAATTATTTATTATAAAACGAACTTAATTAACCATATTTTATCGAAATGCTCAAAAATCTATAACACATTTTTGTATGAAAAACACGAATATTTATTAAATTTAGTTCACGTACTTAGATAGTCGAACATAAAAAGTGTGCATTTTCCATGTGTACGGCTTTAATTACAGGCTGCCAGTATCGGGTATTAAATACGCACCAATGTTTTACAAAATGTGGAAATATAGCATGATACAGTTTACTTTAACCTCTATTAAAACAATGGCCGTGATATATAAGTAAATGTCATATATATATATATATTATATTTATTAAATATATTATATATATAATTTGTTTAAATTCTATACAATTCTATTATTAATTTAGTAACTAGTCCATAGTGATCATTATAAGGAACACTCCACTGTCCTAAATAAATCATACATAATATATTTACCAATAAGTAATTAGGCCGTGTTTGTTTGTGTTAATGTGGCTTTATATTACTTATAATAATAAGTATAATAATTACATTTAATATTAAATATATATAATAATATTGTTATATATATATTCTATATTATATAATTATTATAACAATATAGAATGCCAGTAATCTCGGACGACTAATTTATTAATATCGGACAAAGTATTTAAATATTATTATAATATTTATAATTTAATTATTAAATACTAATTCCAAATATAATATATACATGTATATAAATAATGTCTATATTATGTAGTATATAATATATACTATACTATACAAATATATATATAGTATATACAAATATTTTTCTAATGAAAGATATTACACTTATGCGAAATTAGGGAATTCGTAACTAATTTCAGATAATTGTGCAGTTTATAAATTTGTATAAAACTATACACTTTTAAAATGTAAAATAATATGCTTTTAATTATTAGTTATATTTAATTTAATTTAATTAATTTTAAAAATTATTTGTGCCATAGCAATCAAGCGTCTAAGTAAAGAGAAAAAACAATATAACCAAACATAAACGAAAATATTATAAGTTATATTATTATAATATTATAATATTATTATATAACTAATAATAATGAACAATAGGAATACAGAAAGTACTCGACATTTATATAAATAGTAAATAAAATTGTAAATAGTGATACAAATAGTGATCAGGGAAATTAAGATGCAATAGTAAATAGATATGATGAAAACTAAGTGTTCATTACTAATATATGACAAAACAATAGGATAGGTAGGTTTTAAATGCTATACATATCTATGTGACGAGTAAAAGCTAATTTATATTGCATGTAATTTAATGGAACAATGAAAATATTGCCGTATAGAAACCGCGGCAAACCTAAATCTATTTCAGTGATTTGGATACTACTGCTAGCTGTGGTTAACTACTAATTACATTGCGTAGATAGTTAGGATAGGAGTGTTATAACATAGATAAATCTCTTTGATTCGGCACATATTTGCTATACGCGAGAATCTTTTGAAGAAGTTACAATATTTGTAATAGCTGTATCTCGATTAAAAGCAACATTTTTTAAATAATATTATTCATAGTTTAACTATAGAGGGCGCTGTTGATATCGGAATAATAGCGGAACATATAGTAAACATTGTCATTTTATAACGTGATTAACAATCCTCGTGCGTATCGTATATACAACTCGTTATTTATATTGTATGATGGATGAGTATACACAGTATAGCCACGTAAATATTATACTTTTGATAATAGAATACAATAATAACGATTTGATATCGAGTGTCGCCCCCTATAATGCAACTCTATTAATTCTTGATTTTAGTTCGCCGTAACACTTTCATATCAAAGTTATATACAATACCTATACAATAAACAAAATTGAATAAATCTACCTTAATAAATTACCTATTCCGAGATTATTGACTAACATAATATATACATACATATATACATATATGTATATAATATATACTATATATTATAAATAATATAATAATAAATTATTAAATAATATATTAGATATAATTATAATAATATTGATTATGCATTATCATAACGACTACGAGAGAAACAGATTGATAATAGGCACAACACATGTACATTTCACAATTAGTTTATTATGACGACTATTATAAATTATATATATCATTCAAAATAAAATAAATGATACCCAATATTATATTACGCCGTGTTGTGTTATTGGTATACACTATACACTATATAGTATTCATTACTGTAATGTTATCGATATTGTATTAGTAATCTATTAAATGTAATATATATATATTTGGGGGGGGAGGTGATCTGCGAAGTAGCAACACAAAGTATATAATACGATTTGTGAGGCGGGAGGGCGCCTATCTGACAGTGCCAGCAATAACTTACAATGCCAATGAATTAACATAAACAATAGGTTATATATATATATATATATCAGATTAATTTAGATTGGTTTGGTTTGATTTGGTTTAGTTTTAATATCTCTAGGCTTTTAGTTGTATTGCATCCCGAGTGAGCCTATAAAGCATAACAAATTAGGAAATCTCTCAACCTTCTAGTTAGATATACATATTATACATAGTATACATAGTATAATAATGATATATAATATAATATAACTCATCCCTAATATATAACTGTACGGATACATTATTATCTACTTACACAGTAATAGCTGCGAGACCTACCTGACACACTTTCTTTATGTTTTACTTCGCATACAAACCTATATATTTAAATATTATTTATGAAATAAATAACAATCTAGTAATTCATTACATTAATTAAAAAAAATTATAAAATCATTTAAACAATATAAATTTCATAAATGAAATCCAACAAGTTAATTTATATTTTAATTACTATTACCACTACTACTACTACTACTACTACTACTACTACTACTACTACTACTACTACTACTACTACTACTACTACTACTACTACTACTACTACTACTACTACTACTACTACTACTACTACTACTACTACTACTACTACTACTACTACTACTACTACTACTACTACTACTACTACTACTACTACTACTACTACTACTACTACTACTACTACTACTACTACTACTACTACTACTACTACTACTACTACTACTACTACTACTACTACTACTACTACTACTACTACTACTACTACTACTACTACTACTACTACTACTACTACTACTACTACTACTACTACTACTACTACCACTACTAATTTCCTTAATTCCTCAATTAATATTAATAACATTGTTATAATTATAATTTCTATTAACAAGTCAATTAATCATTTCTGTTGTCATACACACTACTTGTTAAACTCTGTGCAATATCTGTGTCCGTTAATCAGAACAGTGTCCCATATATTGACTGTATTCGTAGCTTTATTGTGAATCTATAGTCATATTTTATGTAAAATTGCATATTTTCTGTTATAAGTGAAATACACATAATAAATTACTATTGATATTTGTTATTAAATTAGGTTGTAAACAATTACAAATAATGTATATTTCTATGTATTATTTATTAATGAAGTATTTGGAAAAATATGATTATAAAAAGGTGTATAAGGTATAATGAATAGGGTCTATAATGTATACTGTATTCATATTTAAATATAATAATAATTAAACTAAATTACTATTAAAGGTGTTTCACATCAACTCGAATGCAATTATTAACTCTAATAATTAGATGTAAAACCCCTTTTACTGATATTTAAATATTTAAATAATATAGTTAAACTTTAACCTTTAATAATTAGAGTTAATAATTGCGTTCGAGTTGGTGTGAAACCCCTTTTATAGATAAATAATTGTTATTAAAAAAAATATACCTACTATATTACATAATAACTAAATAATTGATGTTATTGAATGTATGTTATATATAGATTCAGTTTTAAATAATGTTATTAATCGTATTTGAAATTGTCATACTATTTCACTGTATACAATTAACAATTGTAATAATTAGTTTTGTTTACATAATATAAAAAAAGTATACAACATTTTCATTGATTTAAACAAATACCACTGTTATGTTGTAATACTCTGCTTTATTACGCAATACTTCAACTGATATTCTACTACACAATCGTATGAGGTATAATCAATAGCATCTCTGAATTCAATTCAATGACATCTAAGTACATTACCGCAACATTCTACACATGTCAAATCTGTGTAACTTTCGAGTACAATTCAGTGATTGTTTTACTAGAGTACATGACTTATATATACTCTTGCACACACACACACACACACACACACACACACACACACACACACATACACACACACACACACACACACACACACACACACACACACACACACATACATACACACACCCATACACAAACACTCATTTGCACACTCACACACACTCCCACAGACATGTGCACATACACACACTCACACAGACACACATACTCATACACATATACACACACACATACACACACACATAAATAAAACATGCGAAACAGTTTAAAGTCCTTTGTACTCTCTCCTCCGTACCCATGGAGTATACCATTCTAAAAAGTGCTAATCTATCTAATACATTGTTTATAGTATAATTATATATAAGTATTCGTTTATATAACACACACACACACACACACATATATATATATATATATATATATATAGTTATAATTATATATATATAATAGTTATAATTATAGTTATAATAGTTATATATATATATATCATATCATATCTACATCATATCATATTTATTCGTTGATTTATTATATAATTCCCTATTTATATAATTTTGTTCTATTACCGCATTCTCATAATTAGTATTACCAGTTCTTATTTATAGTCACTGTATTCGTATATAATAGTATTTATATATGTCTGGTTTAAAATAAATAATAATATATATGTATATATATATATATATAATTATATATATATATATATATAAATATATATAAATATATATATATATATATATATAATTATATATATATATATATAATTATATATATATATATATATATATAAATATATATATATATATAAATATATACACACAAGATGACACGTGTACTAATATTTACAGTGGGGAAGAATAAAGATCGAGAACCATGAAAGAGTCAAGTCCTACAATTTCGAACAGTCAGGTAACACCGCTCGCGACCTTTACGCGACCTTTACCCTCGCGACCTTCAGGCGTTAACCTCTTCGCCCTACCGCCGTAGACAGGAGAACAGTGTCCGAGTCTCTGGACATCTCCGCTGACCAGCAGGACGACAGCACCGGATTCCACCTGTCCGACGCCATGGACTTCTGCAAGAACGGAATACAGGTAATCTGTCCCCGCCGTCGCTGTGCGTGTATAGCGGGACAGTTAGTCGGATGGTCACATGGACAGTTAGTCAGATGGACAGTTGGCCAGTTGGACAGTTGTTCAGGTGGACAGTTGGCCAGTTGGTTAGATGGACAGTCACACCACGGCGTAGACACTCGTCCGATAACCCGTCCATCTGCTACATCAGTACACCGTAACCCTGCGCTCGTAGACACACTCTCGCCCACGACGCACCCTACTCATCACCGTCGCTCCCTGGTGAGCAACACGTGCGTATTCGTTGGTAGCGATGATTAGTAACAACCGCTGATTCGCCCGAGCACGCCACAGTTTACATGTACGTAGCTATTCGTACTGGGAGAGAGTTTGCCCAGAAGTGTACGTACAGTTACTATGAATGTGAACCGCTCGAACAAAAGTTAATCACGCACACCTTAATATAACTATCGATTAGCTATAGCTATAGTAAACTATAGTATATTGTTGTATAGTATAGTATATTGTAGTATATTGTTGTATACTATAGTATATTGTAGTATATTATAGCTATAGTAGAGCTATAGCTGTACTCGTGTCTAGATGTACTAGTACGTTAGTCTAATCAACGATACGACGCATTGATTGCCAGTCAGGTGTTGATAACGCTTATTAGAACAACGACCTTCACCCCCACTACAGTACTACCCCTCCCCGATAGCGTGTAGCCAGATATCGACTGCTTAAAGTTCCGTTTATTCTAGAACATTTACTCAATATCGGTCAAGCATAAAGTCAAGCAAACTATATTAATGTATATACATATTTGCCGATATCTAGATGTGTATAAACAACAATTTACGGGGCTATAGTAATATAGTCAATATTATTTATAAACATATTACAATCAATCTTATCTATTAAGCTTAGTTTCTAATAATTTCAATGCTAGAGGTAAACTTCAATTCGCAATTAATACATTTCATAATATTTACTATTAATGCTATTAGAAATGCATCTTCATTGAGGCATTATGTATCACTCCAATATACTATGTTAATGATAGTAGAATTGCATATCGCTCTTCCTATACACACATATTCAGCTAATAGTGATGAATATATTTAGTTTAAAAAGCATATCGCGTGTATGTTCTGCTAAAGGACATTATACTTCAGACGTGATATCTGGCCCCACACATAGCACTACACATAGCACTACACATAGCACTACACACAGCACTACACACAGCACTACACACAGCACTACACATAGCACTACACATAGGGCTACACACAGCACTACACACAGCACTACACACAGCACTACACATAGCACTACACATAGGGCTACACATAGCACTACACACAGCACTACACATAGCACTACACATAGCACTACACATAGCACTACACCTAGCACTACACATAGCACTACACATAGGGCTACACATAGCGCTACACATAGGGCACTACACATAGGGCTACACACATCACTACACACATCACTACACATAGGGCACTACACATAGCACTACACCTAGCACTACACATAGGGCCTGATAGCGGACCCGATGTAGGTGCACGCACTCTGCTTTAGATTATTAAAAAGACAATTCATTGTCTGAGTCTATATTTAGATCCATTATTTTAAGGTTAACGTTGCAATTTTACTGTTATATAACACTCTACATTATTACTGCTGATAGCCCGAGATCAATCGTAGCAGTTATGTAATATCTATAATGATTATTGCATATATATATATATATATAATTATGTATATTTCCGGTTCCAATAAACTATATTAAATATGTCTTATTATACCTTCATATATACACACCCACACTTACACAAACATACTCAATCATACACACACTCACCCCCCCCCACACACACACACACCCACCCCCACACCCACACTCACACACCCTCACCCACACCCACACCCACCCCCACACCCACACTCACACCCTCACACACACCCACACTCACACCCCCCCACACTCACACACTCACACCCCCTCACACATTACAGACTATAGTTGATGACGAAGTGACCAAGAGATTCGATGCTGCAGGTTTGTAGTACACCTATTTACATGTATTGCTGCCACCACTACCGCCACCACTGTTGCCACCACTGTTGCCACCACTACCACTACCGCCACTACCACTGCCACCACTACTACTGCCACCACTACTGCCACCACCGCTGCCAACACTACCGCCACCACTACCGCCACCACCACCGCCACCACCACTGCCACCACTACCACTACCTATATCTCAAGTTGTACACAACAACTAGACACATAGCCTATGTGCACACATACACACACAAGTATTACTAATATTCACAACCGCTATTAATGAATCAATAATCAATATTTGCGAGATGACCTTGGGTAATTTATTAATCGTACATTATTTAAATACTAGTTTCCCCATTAAATGTCTGTATGACGCAATAGACATTTCTTTTTCATAGTCGACTACTTTCTGCAATATATTTTAAATAGTGCTTTAATTATTAATTATTATTTAATATAGGATATAAATATATAAAACTATTTAAAAAACAATGATTATAATGCCATAATAGTTATGTCAGAATTATATTTGAATTAGTTAATTAATAAATATTTAATTAGTTATCCTAACAAGTTAATAAGTTATCATATAAAAACTATTAACTATATTTTTTAATATAATATATTTTATGAGTAATATATAAAATGTTTTTATATAAAATACATTATAGCATATAGAATTTTGTATGTTTTCAATATAAATAAATATATTTTAATATATATAATATATATTATATATATATATATATATATATATATAATTATTATGGATTTGGTATTAATTATCATGTAATACATTTAAATTATAAATATATGTGAATAACAAATAGGAATATTGGTTAATAATGGTATGCCATAAAACAAGGTAGTTTACAAGGATTTCCTTATGATGATTGAATAACCACTCTATTCATATTCAATAATTTAATATAATGATTTACTATAAATAATTTGTAATGAAATGTAGTGTATTCTGGGAGTAGATGAATTAAGCTGTCATATTACTTATTGATTATATTAAATTAAATATTATATTAATAAATAATACATTTTATATGACTCGTCGAACTAAGGAAATACTAGTATTTATATAATATAAAAATTTAAATAATATTTTAAATTTGTATCATCAATATACATTATGGTGTATTTATCTTTATAGAGAGAGGCTATTTTTAATTGTGAATTACATTTATAATTATATAACATCACGAATATAATTGTTATTCGCATATTTACAATGTATCTAATGTATTCAATTGTTTATTATTAAAGTTTATTTATTGGCATACATTATCGTAATTCTAACATTTACATTATAATTAGTGATTGTATGTAAGAATGCTTCCACGTGTATTTTAGTAAAGTATTTTTATATATCTATATATATTTATTTTTCTCTTTAGATGCATATAGATGCATACATATATTAATGTATCATTATTTAATAAAATTATTGCATTAAGGGCTGTTCACATCAGCAATCTATTCCTGCAATCGGCTGAAAGAATTGCGCAACTGTAAAATTATTTATTTTTTCTGCGTCCATTACTCGTCCTTAATCGCTTGTATACTGGTGTGTGTGTTTTCCTCACTGACCGCGTACATATTCTAATTAGAATATTCTATTTAGCGAAGGAACCAGAAAAAATAATGAATTTTACAGTTGCGCAATTTTGTCAGCCGATTGCAGGAATAGATTGCTCGCGTGAATATGTTATGTGGAGAGAACCCCTTCACTCGAAAACAAAGAATTATATAATATTGATGAATATATTATAATGAATATAGATGCGAACTATTGTTTAACGAACGAATTCCATTTTAGTATATTTCGAATGTCTACCAAATAGTAAAAAGATGTTCACACATTTATATATATATTATATAATATATATTAGATAATATATACATATAATGATATACATCTACATGTAATGATATACATACACTCATGTTTACAATTAGTGCGAACACGTAGTTCACCGATACGCTTCTAATTACATAGCACCAACCTACGCGCACTTAATTATAGCTATCCTTAATGGACACGCTCGCTTATTACCTACGCTACTATTGACCTCTGTACGACCTCTACGCTCAGAATTATCATCGTGGAACCTGTTGACGAGGACGAACGCTAACTATCAGTTCATCTCGTTGAGGCTGACTGTGATGTGGATGGTCGGCTTCGTGACCCGGTACCTCGTCTTCTTCCCCGCTAGGTTAGTCATCATCATCACCATCATCATCATCATCATCATCATCATCATCATCATCATCATCATCACCATCAGCATCATTATCATCGTCAGCATTATCATCTTCATCATCATCATCATCATCATTGTCATCATCAGCATTATCATCATCATCACCATCGTCATCATCATCATCATCATCATTATCATCAGCACCATCACCATCAACAACATCATCAGCATCTTCATCATCATCATCATCATCATCATCACCATCAGCATCATTATCATCATCAGCATTATCATCATCATCATCATCATTGTCATCATCAGCATTATCATCATCATCACCATCGTCATCATCATCATCATCATCAGCACCATCACCATCAACATCATCAACTATCTCACTTATCTAAAGATCCTATTAGTTTTTTGAAATCTGATATAATAATCATTAACTCTAGATTCCTATTGGCTGTATTCGGTATACTTTTCATAATCATTGGTACTTGTATAATAGGCTATCTTCCAGAAGGCAGGTTCGCTACAACTACTTTATGTTTCTTTGTGTACCTTTTAACAATTTTAACTTTTAATTTAATAATGTATTTGTTGTAATTATTATAATTATAATTGTAATTATATAAATGTAATTATATAAGTGTAATTATACTTATATATGTATTGTCAGAATAATAAAGGATAATTGTCTCGATAAGCTGTATTTCTATCATTACCCGGTTGTTAAAACCAAATCTTATAATAATAATAATAATTATAATTATATTGTTAATATTTATAATTATATATGTTATAAGATTGTGTAATTACTTAATTCATTGTTACTTCATTTCTGTTGATGTCAGATTCAAAAGATGGACTAACGTCAAGGTATCCATGATATGTTTCCACATGATGATGCTGTCTTTCGGAGCGATCATAAAGTTCCATAATCCGTTAGCACGAAATGCGCATTTAAATAAGTACAAATTAATAATCAATTATAATTATAATAATTATTATTCGGATATAGATATGGTGTATTTTTTTATCTACTTTAATTTTAATAAAATGTTTAACAATTTGGCGTTAATTTATGAAACAATTGTTTTAAAACGTGATATATATATATATATAGTATATATAAATAGTATATATATATATATATATATATATATATATATATATATATATATATATATAATATTTTATATACATTATAGACTATAAATTAAATGTACAATTAATTTAAAAAATTAATTATTTAAAATAACTACATAAAGTATATATTTTGTTAGATAATTATATTTGATAATAATTATTCGAGATTAGAAACTGTCATTTATCGTAATTAAAATTATAATTGTATTAATTATCATTGTACGTAAGTAGGTGTAGTGTAACATAGCACGAGTAGACGAGTATGTGTGTGTTGAATATGTACTTATGAATAAATACACTTTTGTTCGTATATAATATTTATTTCCATTTAAATGTTATTTTTGTCATTTAGTTATTAATTATTTTATGCTATTTATCTTACCATCGTGAAATTATAATAGTACTTTTGCAATCATATATATATATATATATATATATATGATATACATTAATAATAAAATATAATTACTAATACCTTTAATACCTACATTTATGATTAATGATATTGAGATGCATTATATGATGAATACATACTCACAGCTATCTATATCTATATCTATATATTATACAGCTATAGTTAACTATGGCAACATTGTAACTATTTGATATTATGAAATGCTTTATTACATAAGCAATGTAAATATTTGCATTCATATATATACACACACACATATATATATATATATATATATATATATATATATATATATATATATTACTATTATACTTTTTATTTTGAATGAATATCACTCAATTCCCATTTTTATGTAAAATATAAAAATAATATACATTTTATTGAACTAATATTAGTGTGAATATATGCGTTCTATTTATGAAATATTATAATTAAGCTAATGACTGGTATTGTATTAGGTAATAACAATAAAGATTGTTTTATACTAACTCCAATAGATAGACATTTATATTAGGTGTCATACTAATTTTGGGGAAATATATCGTTAAAATAATCATCTTGTTGTGATATCCACTGACCCGTTACCATTAATTTTTAAACTCAATAACTTTACTATTACATAACACACGGTCACGCATGGTTACACAGCGAGAATAGAGCAAAGAATGGAGGAATCTGTGTGGCCAATCACACGTCTCCAATAGATATCATCATTCTCGGTTCTGATAACTGTTATGCTATGGTTAGTTATCATCATCATCGTCATCATCAACATCACCATCATCATCATTACCATCATCATCATCATCATCATCATCATCATCACCATTACCATCAACATCATCATTACCATCAACATCATCATTACCATCATCATTGTGAAATTATTGAAATTATCGTTGTGAAATTAATTACAATATTTTCCGACGTAAAGTAAAATTGTTTTTACTTCATTAATATTAATATTGTTTTATATTTATTTATCTAAATTATTTAAATCAACATGTTATATTTATTTATTTTTATCTGTTTCATTTTATCACACACTGTTGAGTAATGTAATTCGTTTTATATTTTTACGGTGTTTAAATAAACAATCAAATCAAATCAAATCACTGTCATTATCACTTTGACTACCAGATCGGTCAAACTCAAGGAGGGCTAATGGGGCTCATTCAGAGAGCCATGTGTCGCGCAGAGCATCATATCTTCTTCCAGAGGTCCGAAGTGAAAGATCGTCTGGCCGTCGGAAATAGGTAGTGTACTTTAGTCTAGTTATAGCGTTGCGCTTTGGTCTAGTTGTAGATTTGGGCTTTGGTCTGATTATAGTATTGCACATTGGTCCGGTTATATTATTGCACTTTGGTCTGGTTATAGTATTACACTTTGGTCTGATTATAGTAAACGCTTTGGTATAGTTATAGAATTTGCGATTTCGTCTTGTCATAAAATTGCCTAATTATAGAATCGACTAAATTCTACATCTAATTATATAATTAATTATGTAGCGCTCGATTAACCCCTTAACTACCCCATTAACCCCTTAACTACCAGCTAACACTTTAACCCCTAAACTACCCCTAACACCTTAACCCCTAAACTACCCCCTACCCCCGTGTCCCCCCAGATTACGTGAACACGTCAAGTCGAACAAGTTGCCGATACTGATATTCCCCGAGGGAACCTGCATCAACAACACGTCGATCATGATGTTCAAGAAGGGAAGCTTCGAAGGGGGAGGTATCATCTACCCTGCAGCCATCAAGGTAAAGTGGCTCCCCCTAGAATTATCCGACATATTTAATTTGTAATTAAAACCAACTCGTATTTATATATTTCATAATATTAATATGATATTTATGATATTCTTTAATTATAATTTACGGCTCACTTGTATACAATGAATTCGATAAGATATAAAATATAATAAAATAAATATTTAAAATTGTTTACCACGATTTATGGTATGTCATAAATCTAATTTATTTAAAATTTGTTAATTTAAATTAAGTTATCCTTTAAAATGAATAATTTATACGAGAACATCGTTTACTCAAATGTCTACGTTAAATGTGCACGTGATAAACCTCAGTACGTTAAGTTACGTCTACATTTACAAAGATAATAATCATTCACTCGTTAATGTATGCATATACATAATTATGTTCTGTATGATTTACGCATGTATGTAAGGTTATTTGTATTTAGAATAACTAGATTATTCGTAGAATCACGTAACAACTGCTAGGTTAATATATTAAGGTATATATATCTATAGGTTAATTATATAGTATATCTATATCGTATAGTATTAACTATGCGCAACCCAATCTTTATGATCTTATCTATCACTTGTATTATGCAACACTTTGATATTCACGTGTGTTTGTAATATTATAAAGTATTATTTTTATTTAATCTATAGATTGCTAGTACCGTAGCACTCTGATGTATTACCAAAACATATTATAATAATAACATAAATATATAAAACATAATAATACAAAATTATACACAATATATATAATATACATATAATATATATAATATACACAAATAATTCTGTGTTACTACACAATACGACCTTCACTCATTACACCTCACACCTCGCACAGTACGACCCCCGTTTCGCCGACCCCTTCTGGAACAGTTCCGAGACCTCGCTCAGCACGCACATGTTGATGATACTGACCAGTTGGGCTTTAGTGGTGGACGTCTGGTACCTGCCCCCCGAAACCCAGGAGGTAAGTAATAGATATTACAAATCGTATACACTCCTTCATAGCGTACGCATGCTTTATCGTAGTACGTATTGTAGTTATTCCTCTATTAATGGGGGTTGCTAAAGCGCGATGCTTGCATGGTTAAGGGCATGTCACACGCAATGGGTGAATTATCAAATATTTTAAAAATTGTATTTATTTTTTGCTCCATATTAATAATTAGTGTTTTTTAATATCTGTAAATATTTTAAGCCATGAATTCAATCAAAATATAGCATAAAAAGTAGTTTTTTGACCATACTTTCAAAAATAATTGTATTACTATTTTATTTATTTAGTATTCCCGACTATTTTATTTTAGTTAATAATGTTTTATAACTTGTATATTGACGATTTATATGAAATAAAAATGAGATTGTTTACATTGAATTATTCTATATCATTGCACACATAAATACTATATCATGTGATCATACTGGCCAATTAAAGAGCAGAAAGGTGATACTATATCTATTTTCTTAGAAAACTCTAGTTTTACATAGATTTTATTTTGTTTACATTACTGTTTATTCTTATATATTATATATACTTATGTATATTATAAATATATTATTTATTACATAATATAAATTATTATTATTCAATTAGTTATTCTTATTTTATAGTTGTTTTGAATATGAATTGAAATAGATAAAATCAATTGCTGTTTAACTTCAAATGCTGTTTACTCAGAATAATAAATTAGCGCTAGGTATGTGTGTATAAATGTAGGTAACTCAAAAACTATTATATGTATCATACTAATTTAGTTAGCATTGTATAAAAAAACAAATATATAATTAATCCTATACCATAAATATTTGTATATGTATAATAGAAAAAATATAAATTTCTATAGAATATACATATTAGAAAATATAGAGTTTTTTATGTATATATTTATATATGAATAATATATATTATGAATAATGTTACGGTATAGAATTAATTATATATTTGTTTTTTTATACAATGCTAACTAAATTAGTATGATACATATAATAGTTTTTGAGTTACCTACATTTATACACACATACCTAGCGCTAATTTATTATTCTGAGTAAACACCATTTGAAGTTAAACAGCAATTGATTTTATCTATTTCAATTCATATTTAAAACAACTATAAAATAAGAATAGGATTATGCGTGTGAATGTAATTAATATAATAAAAAAAAACGAGCTCAATTCATTGAATGCTGTATGCCTAACTCTGAATAGACCCATTATTTGCTGTCTCAATACATGTAAATATTATATATAAATAGTATATATTAGTAATCATCATACAAATAATAATTAATCATATTATTTTACATTATAAACAACACATTTGTACGAAAATTCATCTTGTGTAGGTGATGATGTTAATGTTGTAAAAATGTTTGTGGATACTTACTTACAAATATATTACAATATATTTATTTATTAATATTTTAATTTTAGTATTATTTGTAATAATGTATTCAATATTAATATTAGTTTAGATTTAAAAAAATGTCAAACTACATTATTTAGTATGTAATGCTCGTTTGGTTATTCTAATATACGCAATGATTTTACATCTAATGAAAATGTCAACTGAGATATCATACGATTCTATAACTTTTATTGTTTATCATTTCAACTTTACAATTTATAGAATTAATCGATCGATCAGGTCGCGCTTGCCCTGCAGTATATAATTAATGTTAATAATATGAATCATTATATGAATCAGTTATAAAAAAGCAAAGAATATGTATGATATATTTACACAGTTTATTTCAGAATAATGTTTATTTTTACATTTATAAATAATAATAGTAATTCGTATTAGGTAATATTGATATATATTAATATGTAGATTTATATTATTACTATATAGCTGTGTAACTGTTATATTTAATGTATACATATTCAATATAAGTTATATCAATAATAATACGTCTGCTCCCCATTTCTGAGATGGTAAATGTTTGGTAATGTACTTCAAAATAGATTATTAAATTTACGAATTCAGTCTGAATTGATCTATTTGTAAATTCGGTTTGATTTGAAAGATGTTTTTATATATTATTTATATCTAATCGACATTCTATAATATTATTGTAGTATTACGATTGTAATATAATTTGTGCATTGATTTGTATTCCTGTAATATGATAAATTCAATCAAGTATAAATATGAACCTAATTACAAGCAAGAGTAATTGCTTTTTCTAATTATTTTCAATTATTTATGACATTCTGTAAATAAATTATTACCAATTTTCAACATATCGAATAGAAATATATAATTATATTTTTCAATTTAAGAATAATTATAGTAGTTGTATATAAAAGTAAACATAAATACTATGTTAGGAATTTTTAAAATAATTTTATATATTATATATTATATATTTTTACATATTATGAACCTTTTAAAGCTTATTGGAGTATAGAAACATCAATAAAGAATGCATATTAAATTGGAATTACATATATACCAATCCTCAGTAACATCTGATATCCTCGTGTTTTAAATATTTCCTCAACTCCACATTATATAGGAGGAATATCGATAATCATATTAATATAATGTAATATTTATTTAATAAAGATATTATGTTGCGTATACCTTCCACTAGTTTTCCCAGTTTCACTAGTTCTCCCACCTTCACTAGTATTCCCACTAACACCAAATTACTTTCGTAGGAGAATGAATCCTCTGTACAGTTTGCAAATAGAGTTAAAGCAAACATTGCCAGAATGGGCGGCTTAGTGGATCTCGAATGGTAAGCATCAGATTAAACATACTGTGCGAATAGTTAATAAGCGAATGCAATGATAACAATAATAATTTATTAATTAGTAATTTTTCTTTTTTTTTTCTCGTTTCTATTACATATGAACGATTGGTTCTCCTAAAAGGCTTTAAAATATTGTTTATATGTTATATTTGATCATTTAGTGATGACTATGATATATGTTATTGACTATGTTGAGTAACTATTTCGTTACGTAGGGATGGAGGTTTAAAGAGAAGCAGCCCGAAACCGTCGATGAAGAAACATCAACAGGAAGTGTACAGCAAAAATCTAAAAAACGAATAAATTACTACGCAGATTTTTTCTATTAATATATATATATAGATATGTGAATTACGTCTAGAAATCGTGTACATATTTAATTGTCTTTCACGTCGTGTACATAATGTGTACATAATCATCATCAAATAAACACTCATTAATTATTAGTAATAATAACGTTGCATATTCCTAACATTGTGTTCGTTGTGTCCACTACACACACATATTAATTATTATTACTACTACTATTTCTATTGTTTTATTACCGTTATGACTACGTTATTAATGTTATGACCGCGTCGCAATATTTATAAATAATAAACCGGTGAAATAAACATGTTTTCAATTGTTTTAATAATGAGAATTAGTGGCGCGCGCGTACCTAATTTGGAATGTTCTATATATGGAATAGTAAAACGATGAATAGTAATAATAATAATAATACATTATAATAGTTTTGATATGTAAACAATAATAATAATAATGATAATAAAGAAGAAGATGTTGATATCACATAACAATTAACACATAACACGGCGTGGTTAGATACGCTTCAAGAAGCCGAGCCCCCAATCAGGGGGTGTGGTCAGAGTTTCCATGGCAACGTTGGACGGCACAAACGGAAGCACCACTCCAAACGAATGCTTATTGTCCATATATAGAGTGGCATTATCTGGGGAGGAGAATAGATTAGGTTAAAAAGCACGACTATGCTACTGTTACTACTACTATTATAGGATACCAAATCATTTCGTACCATCAAAAAAGACAAATCGTACCATATGTATAAGTCAAATTGATTTTTGTATGTTACAAAATGACTGGTATTATTAACTACCACCACTACTACCATTACATATACCTCTACCACTACCACTACTACTACTACTACTATTATATATAGTATATTATCTCGTAGGAACCTGTATCTGTTCTGATGTTGTCAAGATGATCGCTGATAGTTTTAATGAACTCTTTAGGCACCCGCACCTCAAACTCATCCACTGGAGTGTACAGATTAAGTAGCTTGACGATCTAATGGAGAGGAGGAGGAGGGCAAGGATGATGTAATAGTGATGATGCAATAGTGATGCAATAGCTAACCTGAGAGTTAGTCATGTCGCTGCACATGGTGACGATTGTGTTCACATCTTCGTTAGTCTTGGTGGACTGTAGCAGTTTAGAGGCCTATGGGGGAGTGGGGGGTGAAGGAGGGGGTGGGGGTGCAGCAGGTTTGTGAGATGAGGAGGAGAAGCAGCAGTTTAGAGGCCTATAGGGGTAGTGGGGAGGTGAAGGAGGGGGTAGGGGTGCAGCAGGTTTGTGAGATGAGGAGGAGAAGCAACAGTTTAGAGGCCTATGGGGGAGTGGGGGGTGAACAGGGGGAGGGGTAGGGGTGCGGCAGGTTTGTGAGATGAGGAGAAGAAGCACCAGTTTAGAGGCCTATGGGGGAGTGGGGGGTGAACAGGGGGAGGGGTAGGGGTGCAGCAGGTTTGTGAGATGAGGAGAAACAGCAGTTTAGCAGCTTACATGAGGAGATGGAGAAGATGAGGAGGAAAAGGATGATGAGATGTGTTGGTGGGCTGCAGTAGTTTAGATGCTTACGGCATGATGTAGAGAAGAGGTGGGATGGAGATGATGATGATGGGGAACCTGTATAATAGGCTGGATGACTTGAATAGCACCGCTGTCTTTCAATCCATTGTCGTGTATCCATTGTTCTACTCGGCTCATGTTGTACCTGTGACAGACGGACAGAGATGTGAGAGAGAGAGATAGGCTGGATGATGAGGAGGAGGACATTACCTTATCTGCATGCCTTTTGACCAATGACACATGTCCTTTCTCAGCAGGAGGTTGTTGAATGAATATGCACATATGAAGTAGAATAACTGTAGTAGGGGGGCATGGTTAATTAATGGGGGGCTAGTGGGGTAAGGTTGGGGTGGGGTTACTTAATGAGGGGGCTAGTGGGGGTAAGGTTGGGGTTGGGTTACTTAATGGGGGGTTAGTGGGGGTAAGGTTGGGGTGGGGGGGGCTAGTGGGGGTAAGGTTGGGGTTGGGTTACTTAATGAGGGGGCTAGTGGGGGTAAGGTTGGGGTGGGGTTATTTAGTGGGGGGACTAGTGGGGGTAAGGTTGGGGTGGGGTTACTTAGTGGGGGTAAGGTTGGGGTGGGGGTGGCTAGTGGGGGTAAGGTTGGGGTAGGGTTACTTAGTGGGGGGGCTGGTGGGGGCATGGTTACATAATGAATACTATTAATACTGTCTGGGGGTAACATTAAGGTAACTTTATTAACTATACTTATTAACTGGTAACATTACTATCGTAATTACTAATGTAACATTTGTTAGACAGGTGGCGGTTATGGATGGCAAATGTAGGGGGGGAGGAGGGCTGGGATGGGGTTGAGGTTACGGTACCTGTTTCATAATCTGATCGATGAGTTCTTTGTCAATGGAATGATTCCTCAGGATGAGGAGTACTTTCTTGAGCTAAACGGAAGGAAGGAAGCGAGGTTAGCGCTAAGATAAACATTGAAAATTGTTTACGAAGTACACAAAATTAAAAGTTAACATTGAAAATGGTTTACGAAATAGTGAACAAATTAGTAGTTGATCGTATCAAACTTGTGTCAAGAGATTAGACAGTTGATTCTCTTTAGATTCTTCACCCCTTCCTCGGATGCCGGATGGTTTCGCGGCCGACAGATTCGGAATAGATTCCGTTTCCACTACGGCATTCACTGCGAGTAAGTGGGTTACAGTTAACGATAAGGGTAAACAGGAAGTCACTAATAGGTATAGAACTATGTGTAGAATAGATACAAACGGGTGACGTCAAACAAATTATCATCATATCCATCGTTAATATTATTTAAAAATATATATACGATATATTTTATATAAAGGGACAATATATGACCATAACATTAAAAATATATACATACTTTATATATATACCATTCTTTGTGCTATAATAATAGCAGATATTATATACAACGATGAATATCAATATAAATGATTTCAATATGTAATCGAATATTTGAAAAATATAAATTTGTGAATACGAGGTTGTCTTTTCAAAATAATTTAGTATTTCTACAAAATTATCATTCAAATATTTGTATTACTATCATATTTAATCTATTGGATTATAAATTTATAACTTTTAAAAGTAACATCTATCAAATGAATATTTAATAGTAATAAATTGATAATAGTTAAATCGTATAAACATGATAACCCAGTAAATGATGCCCAATAAATATTGAGTCTATGATTTAATGGGATGTCACACTCGACGGCAAATATCGTGCATAAAAATGTTCATATATAGGGATAGATATATAGAACTAATATAAATATGATGCTACAATTTTTGGAATTTTGACAAACAAATTTGTATTTCATTATCTAGAATACCTATAAAAACAAAGGAAATAATTTAATAAAATATAATATTATATAAAATGTATATTTTATTATTAATTTTGAATATTTATAAAAACTTACCAACATTTGCATACATAATTGTTTATATTTATATATCTACATATCCACATAATAGAACACAAGCTTAAAATTAAAGATCTATAGTTATATAAATGATTAGTATATCTCACAAACTGTGATCTCTGATACAACTTGAATACTAGTGATTGTGAGAAAATAATTATTTTGAAATAAGTGCATTTTAAAATAGGCATTTCTAATAATTTTTATAATTTTATTTATTTTATAGAGAGTACAATTTAAAAATAAAGAGATTTATATATATATATATATATATATATATATATATATATATATATATATATATATATATATATATATATATACATATATGTATTATACATTAAATAAAAACATAAAAATGATAAATATATAATACAATTAACAACAATAATAAAAGGTTTAAAATCATTGAATATCTTGAATATCTATAGAAATCATTTCATTTAATGTACGGTTAAAGATTATTTCTATTTAAAAATTCACACAATATAAATAATATATAACTGAATCTAAATTCGTAAAAAGATATAAATCAGATAAATTCAAAAACTACAATATTTCTAGTGCGAAAATCCCTTAAACATGGATACTTCTATACTAATATAATTTATTTATATATATTTGAATATTACAAAATAAAATAATGATAAATATAAATAGATATAAAACTTCAATTTCATAATATTTAAACATTAATTCAGTAAGGATTTTACATTGTTTTCTTTAAAATATATATTTGAGTTTATTCGAATTTGAAATAAAATCATTATCAAAAATTCGTAAAAATTCATGATATTTATGTTAGTATTTTAAAAATGTGGAAAATAAAAAGTAAATACTAATGTTAATTAATGCTAGTGTTTACATGACAACGTATAGATATAGTTTGTGTAGTTTGTATACGTAAGGTAAACAAGGAGAGATAAAGATTTAATACCACACTATTGCACGGGTAAACAATGATTAAGATATTAATATACCACAATACAATGAATTATCACACGACTAATGAATCAGAGTTGCGTGACTAACCAATCAGGGGCTTTAGTTTCATGTAGATTAGTTTGATGAGGCCCTGGAATATCCAGATTGTGAGATCGCTTAGTATGGGTCTGTATTCACTGAGGTTAAATACGCGGAGACACTGGGTCATTTGTTTACTGGTGTTCTTCGAAACGAAAGGCTGTGATATAGGTGGCACTAGTAGTAGTGGTTGTCAGGTAGTAGTAGTAGTAGTAGTAGTAGTACTAATAGTAGTAGTAGTAGTAGTAGTAGTAGTAGTAGTACTAATAGTAGTAGTAGTAGTAGTAGTACTAATAGTAGTAGTAGTAGTAGTAGTAGTAGTAGTAGTAGTAGTAGTAGTAGTAGTAGTAGTAGTAGTAGTAGTAGTAGTAGTAGTAGTAGTAGTAGTAGTAGTAGTAGTAGTAGTAGTAGTAGTAGTAGTAGTAGTAGTAGTAGTAGTAGTAGTAGTAGTAGTAGTAGTAGTAGCAGTAGTAGTAGTAGTAGTAGTAGTAGTAGTAGTAGCAGTAGCAGTAGCAGTAGCAGTAGCAGTAGTAGTAGTAGTAGTAGTAGTAGTAGTAGTAGTAGTAGTAGCAGTAGCAGTAGCAGTAGCAGTAGCAGTAGCAGTAGTAGTAGTAGTAGTAGTAGTAGTAGTATTAGTAGTAGCAAAGTAGTAGTATTAGTAACATAAATAGTTGGTCATAGGTGGAAGCACTAGTATAGGAGTCGCTAGTAGTAGTAACTTTATCTCCGCTGTATTGCTTGAGGATGTGCAGAAGACGGCAGGTATTACTTAGCCACATAGTCATTGTCTCTACTTCACTGCGATGCTCCTGTGAGTCATGTGAGTCATGTGATAGTGTCATGTGATACACATAACATATATTGTAGATAGTCATGCACTGATGTAACACAAGATTAGCTATAAAAATTCTCCGTTGTGGTTATATTTAGTTAAAGTTTGCGTAGTTTAAGTGTTAGTTTTGTGTAACATCCCAACGTACCATCTGTATTCTTACAGATACAGATGGTATGTTGTGACATTGGTACGTTGGTACTCTGGGATGTTGGTACTTTGGGATGTTGGTACATTGGGATGGTACGTTGAAAATGTAGTACCAACTGAATATACATGTAGATGAATACAGATGAGACGTTGGTGCAACAAACGCAGCCTAAGGAATAATAGATATTCTATTTATAGAACACATCTCGTGTAGGCTAACTAAATACATAACTAAAGGTTTCTTTCAATTCGATAATTGTTCAACTAACCACTTTCACGGAATACATAATATCTAAAATAAACATATTTACGAGTGTATCGTTTAATTATATGAATAATAGTGTTTGCTACTGGATTAAAAGTCATAGCGGTTATAACTCCTAACTTCTGTGCATGATATTGTATAGCAACGATACAATCTGTGCACTGCTACACCGCGATAAACAGCTGCATTACGAGAGGCTGGCGATACACAATTAAAACTACGTTAATGGAGGCCACACATATATTTATGTATGTGTAAATATATACATGCCCACACAATATGCACGCGATCAGTCGCAGTTTACAGATCAAACATCAGCGATTGTTATGGCCACCTAGCGTTAAACATGAGCGTTACCTTGACAACGCTCTGTATCGTGTTGATGACATTGGTTAGCAACGACCTTGCCTTGTCATCGTTGTCCTCTACCTCGGTGTGACGGATGCACATGAAGATGATGTACATGGGCAGACCGGAGATCTGCTGTAGAGCTCGTTGGGGTTGCAGGTCTGCGAGGGGGTGGTACGATACATGCGTGTGTAAGAATTGGGCGGTTAGGGGTAATATATAGGGGAAATTAGGTTTTATTCACTAATTATTTTAGTGATTTTTAATTTAGATTTATTTTCACAACCAATGAATCTCACTTATGTAATCTGATTTATAAGTACGCTAGCAAATATTACATGTACTTCAGGATGGCGGCTGTTAAAATGCTGTTAAAAGGCTGTTAAACTAATTCTATTACATTTCTCATGACTCATCATTGATATATCATCGTCTCATTATAAGCGCAGTACATCAAGCAAGGAAAGAGTTTACATATAAACAACTGTGGGGAATATGTATGTATATGATACTCTAGGTTAGCAATCTATAAGCTAGTATACTAGCGTATGTTATCATATTATTGATGTGGTGTGACCACCTCACAGCTACTAGACTTAGTTCAGCAATACACAAGAGAGCTACGATGAATCTAGGAAACCTTTAATGAGGTGCTTAATGAGCATTTGTTCCTGTTGGATGTTGTATTCAAACATGCCGAGGTATTGACGAGGCTGTGAGGTTCTGGTCACGAAGGGCATCTCTTGGGAGAATGTCACTCCCGTCAGAGAGCTATCTAAATCTGTATGTGGGGGTGGTGTGTGAGTGGAGGGGGGTGTGGGGTGTGTGGGGTGGTGTGTGGTGTGTGAGTGGGGGTGGTCTGGGGGTGTGTGGGTGGAGGGGGGTGTGTGAGTAGAGGGTGATGTCAGGGTGATGTGAAGGTATGTCAGGGTGTGTGAGTGGGGGATGTAGGAGTGTATGTATTGTAGCATTACTAAAGGGGAGTAGCCTATCACTGAGAGAAGAATGACTCATAGAGTGGGGATAACTTGAAACCTTGTTTGGATTGCAGTTTGTTATGTAATATTTTCTTAAGTTTAGATACAACTTCATGATTTCTATCACGTAGATCCTGAATGAATAGAGCACAGGTGAATGGGATGCAAAGATGTAATGATGCGCGCACTAATGATGAACGTCTACGTAATGTCCACTTAGCGTATACGTAATGTCTACTTAATGTCTACGTAATCTAACCAAGTTTTCATTCACTACTCGCGTGATTTCACTTTGAAGCGCTTCACTTATTTGAACATCGGTTTTGGCCGAGAGATTCTAAGGTAAATATTCAAATGTAAAATGTGAAAGGTTAGCAGTCGATCGTTTACTAATTACACATCGCGAGCGTGCAAACCTTAGAGATGATTTCGTTTTGCCGCTTATTTTCGGCGTTCAATTTATCGACTCGGGACGTCAGAGAGGAAGCTCTCGTATCGCTCTGTAACTTCTGTTTCAGCATCTCCTTCTCCATTAGCCTGTACGATAGGGAGGAGGCGTGGCTTACATAGGGGCGTGGCTAGTGTAAGCGACGTAAACATAGAGGTGTGTCTATAGTAGATCTCTGTCTATTATAGGATAGCTGTACGTCTTGATGGGAGTTAGATTTAAATAAGGACGTGACATAATATAATAATAATATAATTTATTGAATATAGAAAATAGATATTCAAAATGACATAAAACAGGAGACAAAAACTAATAATAAAAAATAAGTAAATGTATATTATTGATTTAAACATACACCATAGTTAAGTCCGTATATGTTAATGATATGTTAATGATATGCCGTCAGGGCCGCCACAGATCTCAGCTTTAAGGAAAGGGTGAATCAAACATCAACCAATCGTATCGCGCAACTACAAACTTGTTGAGTTCGCATTGAGTGCTGTACGCCAAACTGAGTTCTCCGTCTTCGTTGATCAATTCGTTGTTACCGTAGCAACGGGCAATTACATCATCTTCTTTGTCGGCTGTGGCGGAATGATGAATACTTCATTATTGTTTAATTTAGTCATATTTCAATATTAAC
Source organism: Osedax fenrisi (assembly GCA_964019155.1). Taxonomy (NCBI): domain Eukaryota; kingdom Metazoa; phylum Annelida; class Polychaeta; order Sabellida; family Siboglinidae; genus Osedax; species Osedax fenrisi. The sequence continues at coordinate 126,105,016 of OZ025239.1, read as the reverse complement.
AATATTCGTTCAACGTTCATTGTTAAATATTATAATACGCAAAAAGCTTTACTATATTAAATCTGATATGATATAAATATGCTACTTCACAATATCAATATATAACAAATAATACGTGTTATAGAAATTTATTTAAAAAAAAGATATAATAAATAATAAGGAATAATTTAATTTAAGTTTAACTTTAAATATCTATAAATAATATTTATTATTAAAATAATTAATAAAAATTATATTAATATTTACAAATATATTTCACACAATTATGAGTGCAATAATAATTATTATTACAATTATTAATAATAAACAAAAATAAGGACAATAAACTATAAGAAAATATTATAAAATATAGAGAAGTCCTTATCAATATTATATCAATATTATATCAATATATATATAAGTAAATATGACAGTAAATGATCCTGGCAAGATTTTAAAATTTAATTGATTTTCAAAAATTTTCAAATTCAGTGTATATGTAAAATATGTAAAAAAAATTTAAAATATAAGGAAGAGATATTTTTTAAAAGCTTATAAACTCTCTTACTTTTTTAATAATATATCACTAATACATAATAGTTAATGTTTGTGTATGTTGTTATCACATAGTAATAAAAAATATGCATATATATATAAATTATTTTTAATTTTATTATATAAAAAGAATTTTTTTATATGAATTTAAATATAATTTTTATTTTGTATTCGTTCCAGTGTTTTATTATAGTTTATATATATCATATTAGATGATATATGTATTGTATGATATGAATACTAAAATATTTCTAATGTGTTATTATATTTTATAAATGAAAAATAATATTATTCACATTATATAATAAAATAATAATAATAATTATAAAATAATTTAAATATAAATTAATTTATTTGATATTTATTGGTTAAAATAGATATAAAATGTGTATTTTAAGTTATATTTGAAGTAGAAACTAAATTTAAAAGATTAATCTTTATAATTATATTTCATATGCTTAAAATTTATAATAATTTGTTTACTACTTAATTATATTGTCCAAAATAAAATTTATGAATTAATTATTGAAAATATATGTTTCTATTAATTTAATATTTATTGAATCATTTATTGGAAAGATTCGTTGTAATTATCAAATATATATATATATATATATAATAATATTGATGTTATATTTGTGAACATGTTACTTTAATATTTATAACAAATGAAGTTAACGCTATGCAATAAAGTGTTCTATTACATAATAACTGTCATATTACATAATAACTGTTCTATTACATAATAAAGTGTTACATAATAACCATTGGCCGAGCTGTTATTCCTATGGTTTGATAACAAAGTACGAAGTTGAACGCATTCTTGTCTCTTCACTGCTAACTCATCGACAATAGAACCAAATTGATCTAATAATCGTTATGCAATTAGTACGTAATAAACTTTGGTGATGTAACTTTATAATAAGTTTTGAATAAATTAGACTAAGTGGCATAGACATTTTATTTTCTTTATTTTTAATACTATATTATTCTATATATATTTCAATAACATATATTACCGATGAATATGTCTACTTTATATTATATCGATTATATATATTAGCTTAAATTAAAATCATTCGATAAGCATGGTATAGATAAATACAATAATAACATATTCGTATATGCATTTACACTATAAAGAGTGTTTAGCACTTTGTTTTGTGCATACTAAAGTTATATCATCATATCATGTGTGCAACTAGGGGCGCTGCAACAGGGGGGGGTAAAGTCACCCGAAACACCGGTACAAACTCATTAGTTCTTTAGCCGCAAAACCAGCATTTTCCGCAGTTTTATCTAAGTCGTCCGCAATTCCCTTACGCAGTAAGAGAATCTCTTCCTTGAGGCGGTGGTTTTCTATATTGATATTCTGCTTCTGTAAACAACAAATCATAGGTTATTTTATATATATACTCATGTATCATTAGTTAAGTAGAGGCTAATGTTTCGTGTACACCAAATATATGTGTTAAATTATTATATGAATAATAGTGGAAATAGTTTTTTGTTCCGACAATAATCTGAGGTTAAAAATGTCACAATCAGATATCATTAATAATCATAATTAAATAATGAGTCACTTATAATTATAATGATTCACTACAAAGACATAATAAGATAAGTTACGCTCACATAATTATGTATATATGTAATTTCTACAGAGATGATATTGATGTAGGATTAAAATAAACGTCAACTTTAATTTTATTAATATACATATTAGATAGAGAGAGAGAGAGAGAGAGAGAGAGAGAGATTGAGAGAGAGAGAGAGAGAGAGAGAGAGAGAGAGAGAGAGAGAGAGAGAGAGAGAGAGAGAGAGAAAGAGAGATAGATGATGACTCACCTCATATTTAGTGTATACTTCATGATCTGTATCTTCATCTTCGCTCGTTAAACCGAAACTGTCGTCCAGTATCTGTTCGAGGTAGCCGACCTTATGCTGTAACCTTGAGATGAGGTCAACATCTTGAGAGGTCAGCGGCTAATGGAGGTAAGGTGACGAGGATGTTATCACAAGAGTATCACAAGAGAGAGACATGATGGCCTCCACTAGATAGCAGCCCTCTCGTAGGGGTGATCCAGGTAAACTGATCAGTTGATCACTAAGTGCACGCGTACTTAGGCTAATGTTGACCTTTTGAACTGTAGCGGTGGGTATCTGCTGTTGCTGATGCTGCTGAACTCCTGCAGATGGTAATCTCCTCCTTCCGGAACCATAGCCTAGATCATCGGGAATCTGCGCAGTAATAGTAGAGGAAATTAGTGAGGAGGAGGATGAGGAGGAGGAGGGGGTGTAGGAGAAAGAGAAGGAGGAAGAGGAATAGAAGGAGGAGAAAGAGGAGGAGGAGAAGGAGGAGAAAGAGGAGGAGGAGAAGGAAGATAATGATGATCACTAACATTGCTGACGTTTGAACTAATCATGGAATCCAGACTAACTTCACTCAGAGATCTACATAGGTAATGTGTGTATGTGCATTATATTCACTTCATGATTATAAATACAACAACAACATCTAATTTATCACAACAAAATCACCATGTATCTACTTTATGATTAGTATCACACCTTATATTTTTGTATTAATGTTATTATAAATATCATCTACTTGTAGATTTATATTTATTTAATATATTTATTCACTATTTGATTGTTAATTTGAAGTATTGAATTAATTTCTTATTATATCTTTTTACGCTTCATTGATTTCACAAATAAACAATACATTATATTATAAATTCACATGCATACAATTTATATTCATCTAGTAATGTTCAATATCTAGAACATTTAAATACACATTTATATTTTCATTCATAAAATTACATTTATAGTGTACTATATTTATATAGATTTCATACACAGTATTTATTTATTTTCAATAGATTATACACTTAAGTTGACATTTATAACTTAACCGAACTATAATTGTATTGAAAATACTCTCGGAGACATCCTCTGATTAACCATCTTGACATACCTGCTAAATATATAACCAAGGCAACATTTACCAACCATTCTACCCAAATCTATCTCATAAATTCCTCTATCGTCAAAATATTTTTCCAAAGATTTATGATTGCTAGGAAAAACTTAAAATTTCCCATTTATTTATTCGCAATAATATTCCCTTTCATACGAGAATAAGAGGTAGAATTATCTACCATGCCTACATTAACAAACTAACTCCCAAAATTATAAACCATATTTCAATAATCTGACTAAAACGCACAAATTAAAAACCCCTAACAAACATAATGAATGGTTCCACTCATCAATACCAATATTACCCTCAGATATTCCTAAATGGAAGCTATCCTATGAAACTTACTTATCTTCTAAACCCAATACCTTGACTCGATTGAATCCATCCCAAATCACAACCGACCGCTTACCCTCCCAAATCATTACTGACCCCGTATTATCCCAAAACGCTACTGAACCCTTACCCTCACAAACCACTACTGACCCCTTATCCTCCCTAATTACTACTGACCTTTTACCCTCTGAATCTTTAATTGACCCATTACCCTCCTAAAATACTACTGACCGATATATTCTCTCTCTTCCATGATATTGGATACTCTCTATTTATTTCACCTCGTATTAAAGGCCGAGGTGGAGGAGTTGGTATATTAGTTCACTCTGACCTACCATCTCCTACTATTATCTACCCTTCCTTCTCTTATAGTGATTGCCTGACAGCCTCTTTAAATTTTATGAATACTGTCTACTCCTTTACTATAATTTATCGACCTCCAAAACAAGACTATACCACCTTCTATAATGAATTTTATGACTATATAACTGATAATCCACTATCTAACAATAATCATAACTTTATTTTAGGTGACTTTAACTACCACTTCGAATCAAATATACATCCCCATTCCACATTCAAAAATCTTACTGACATTCTCTCTCTCTACATCAATTTATAACTTTCCCTACTCATATTGCTGGTCACACACTTGATCTAATTTTTTGTAGATCTCATAGTAGTTGTCAGTGTATCACTGATTGTTGTAAATCTGACTTAATTACCGATCATTTTCTAATAACTTGTCGATTAGTTCTTCCTTACTCCACCTCTATAGAAAAAAAATCCATCACATACAGAAACTACAAATATCTTGATTATGATTGTTATGCCTCGGAACTTAAATTAATCCTCCTTTCATTGCTGTGTTCCATTGATTCACTCAATTATGCTCTATCTTACTTGATTGATAAATTTGCCCCTCTAAAAACTAGAACTATTAATATCCATTCAAACTCTCCATGGTTTTCCTCCGAACTTGTTTCTTTCAAACGCAACCTACGTAAACTCGAACGAATCTTCCACAGTAACCCCTCTTCTAGTAACCTCTTAATATTTTCTACATATCGCAAGTTCTATAAATCTTAAATCTCTAAAGCTAAGTCTGCTTTTTATAATAGTAAAATAAATAACCTCACATCCAATCCCCGTGCTTCTTTCGCCCTTGCTCGTAAGCTTCTCTCCCCTACAATGCCTATCAATATACCTAATATACCTAATATTGCAAAAAATGAATTATGTTATGAATTCGATAATCATTTTACTGATAAAATTCAATGCACCTGCACTTCTATTTCATCTCTCCTACCAATTAGCTCTATTCCATGCATCTGTATTAGTAAACCAATCCCATACTATTTTTCTAAATTCTATATGCCTTCTATTTTCACAATACTTAATCTTATTTCTAAGTCTTCCTCTTCTCATTCTTCTGAACCAATTAACCTAGCCGCCTTTAAAAAACTAAATTATACTCTATCCCCCTATATTCTTGATATTATAATTATTTCCCTAAATGATGGTATTTGTCCAACTTCCTTTAAGCATGCTATAATAACACCTATACTCAAAAAACCTTTACTTGATCCTAATATAATTGCTAACTATCGCCCCATTTCACAACTTCCGTTTAACAGCAAAATTCTGGAACGAATTGTTGCCATACAATTGAATAGATTTATAGCTGAAAATAAATGATATGATATATTTCAGAGTGCATTTAGACGAGGACACTCAACTGAAACTGCACTACAACAAATACTTAACAATATATACTCTACAGTATCTCCATCTATCTCCTGCCAACTTATATTATTAGACCTCTCATGTGCCTTCGATTCCTTAAGCCATTCAGTTCTTATCTCAAGATTAGAAATGATTGGTATACGCGGAACCGTACTAAAATGGTTTTCATCCTATATATTAAATCGATCATCATCCGTTAACATTTGCAATTTCTCTACAAAATCTCGTACTCTTCATTATGGTGTTCCCCAAGGATCTGTTCTCGGCCCCCTCCTCTTCTCAATATACATCCTCCCTATACATGATATTATTGGTCAATTTCCAGATGTACACTATCACATTTACACTGATGATATTCAACTATATTCCTTCCTACCCAACTCCTCCAATGTACCTCCAGATAATTCACAATTATGTAAATATGCATCAACTATCAGATCATGGCTTCTATCTAACAATCTTCTACTTAACTCTTCAAAATCTGCACTCCTAAATATCCCATCTAACTATCATTATTTTCCTCCTGTTATCATCGAGGGTCTCCCCATCATCCCTTCATCATCTGTTATAAATCTTGGAATTACTTTGGATGCTAACCTATCCCTAAATTCCCATATAGCTAATATATCTAAATCAGCTAACTACCACCTCTTCAAAATTCGTCGTATAAGAAAAGACATAACCCGCCCTCTTACAACTGTCCTAATAAACGCACTCGTCCTCTCTCGTATCGACTACTGCTCCTCACTATAATATCATCTCCCTAATACTTCATTATGCCCTTTAAATCATATAATTCGTGCATCTATACGTACCATTTTCTCAATAAATCGATTTGACCATTCCATTACCGACTCTCACCAACTTATATCCACTGGTTCCCTCAAAAAAAACGTTCCCTCCTACACCTTCTATCACTCGCTCATAAAGCAATATATTATATATTATACCTGAAATACCATAAATGCGCCTTCAGTTATATGGTTCCATCAATATGGAATTCCCTCCCTGCCTCTATTAGATCAATCCATTCACACCCGTCCTTTATTACACACCTCAAAGCTTACATATCATCGATGAAATATATTCACTTATTTAATCATACAATATTACTATTTTATAAATTATATTATTTTATCATTTTGTTTATTTATTTATCTATTTATTGTTTTCGTTCTATATTGTTATATGCACCTACGAGGGGTGGCCACACCTATGATAAGTGCTACTAAACCTTATCATCATCATCATTATATACACAGAATACATGTAAGCGCATTATCATCATAATCATATTAGCTTCGAGTATTGAGTACGAGTTATATAAATAATATATTTGTAATACAATTAAACATTTTAGATTGATCTTACAATAAAGAATAGATTATTATATGTATTATTTATGAATATTATTTTCTAAAATCAAATATTTTATAATCATTAATGATAATTTAGTAAATTTACTTACCTTAAAAATGTAAATTTATATTAATATAGGGAAAAATAACGACTAATACTACGGTCTATTAATTTTAAATGTTTAAGGGGACGCGATACCATCGTTTGGTTTACATGTAAAATATACGAAAAAATTCTATTTTTAGAAATCTATTAACTCAAAAAATATTCACTTTTTTTTTTTTTTTTTAAATCTATTAATAATATTCCATATTTTTATATTATATGTTGAAATTTATAGATGTTTACACATCTTTATGTTATACGTTTCTAAAAAAAATAATTGAAATATCTGATAAAAAATTTTAATTTTCCAACTAAATTGCTAATTAAAATTTTTTAAATAAATATTTTTTAATTTTGAAAAATAACTTTAATCTTACAGGTTTTATCTAGTTATATTGAAAAAATGAAGAATAAATATTCAATTGTACAAAAGTTAATACTAGTTATGTCAGCATGATTGGTCACAAATAATTATTCTGAGTAAATCAAGTTTCAAATATAATATATGAATATAAACAATATGATTATACTGGTACTAATAATATAATATAAACAAAATGAATAATGTAATGAACATAATTTAAACACCATTTTAAAGATAATATTTGAAATATTATAATTTGACATTAAAAAAAAATTTGAATTTAAATTTTTTTTAGAAAAAATCAATGGTATCACGTCCCCTTAATACACATTACGCCAGTGATATATTTGAGTGTCTGCTATTTTGCTTGATGAAGTAATTTAATAAAATAAAAATGTCATCAGTTAATTTATGAACATGATTTGTTTATAAAGTAACAATTATGATTGACAATAATTAGAATTATATGGCATATAAACGTTCTAATGCTTTTATTGAAATATCCCGTTTTAAAAGTTTGCGCGTATTCAAATATATCATGAACAACCAAGTGATATTTAGTAAACAATGCATATGAAAACATTGTAATAACTGACGGACAAAGATGGATGATACCTATCACTCAAACTAATTCTACTTTTGGAGAACTGTCGCATCAGATATACGAATAATGTTAACTATGAAATTAAGAATTGAGTAAGGCATTACATTTCATTATTATTGGTAATTGACTGCCTTACTAACCTCCTAGGTGGAACACCAGTAGGTGATGTAGGGGTGTTTACTTCAGCATGTAAATTCTCATATCTTTGTTGTAATCTTTCATGGTCCTATTTATTTTATAATTGTTATCATTGTTATCAGTGTTATTATCATTGTTATAGTTTTGTTATTGTTGTTGTTATTGTTGTAGTAATTGTTTATGATGATTAATCATGGAGGAAACCTTAATCAGTTTCTGGTGATGTCTGCGCTCTATCTCTATTTCACTTTCAGTGATTTGTGATTCTTTTAAAGCTAATTCAGAGAGTACAGCATCTATTGATTAAAAAAAATTATCATTATCATTATCATCTTGTTCATCATTATCATAATAATGACATTTGCATTATTATTCATACATATTCCCAACCTTCAATCTGTTTATTCTGCTTTTCCACAGTTTCTTGATATTCCTTGAGTTTCTCATTGAAAATAGCTTTCTCAATTTCCATTTCTTTTAATAATTTATCTTTTTCATTATTTATCTGAAATTATGTGAATAATTAGAATATGAAATGAATAATTACTATTAAAACAGGCTAACATTTTTTATCAAATTTAATAATATTATTTCAAAATTATTTATAATATAAGATTGAGGAAATTGAGTTTAATTAATTAGCTAAATTAGATTATTATATTATCAAATGATACCAATTTGAGTATATTGTGATAAAGTTACAATTAATGAATATATTTCATATGATTATATGATGTTTGATATAAAAACTCAAATGATCGTAATAGATATTTAAATAGTCAATAAATATATAAATATATATATATATATATACATATATATATACATATATAAGATATTATTGAATGTATTTATATACATTCAATAATATCGTAACAATGAAGAAGTCAGTGATAACAAGTACAAACTATGCGTTTCTTAGTGATCACATCTTCATATTTCTTTTCCGATTCTTCCGCCTCCTGTTTGAGATCTTTGACCTAATAGGGAGAGCGAGATAATATTATTATATATATATATATTATTAATAATAATAAGTTTAATAAGAATACTCGTATGATAAATAATAAACTATAAATAATTAAAAATATATTTGGTAATTTCGATAATCTGGTTATCATTATATTATCATTATAGTATCATATTTATATTGAATTCGTATATCTATTGCAGTATATATATATATACTTATAGAGCCTAGACATGACTTACAGAGTTCACCAGAGTTTCGATGTTGTGAATCTTCTCCTGCATGGAGAGCTCTTGTGTTCTGTTCATGTCGCTATGCTTAGCGGCGGAACGTTTCGCAGCTTCTTGTACGGTAGTGCACTCTAGTGCCTGAAATAAGCGTTAGATCATGTGATACCGGTATAGCTAGTTTAGCTAGCTTTAGATACCTTTTTGTCTAGTTTCTGTTGCAGTTCAATGATTTTGATCTCGAGACCCTTCGCGACTTTCTTAATGTGATCGACGGACCGAGCCTCCACCTAGTGGTAGGTTTTGTATCGCGTTATGAAACATCAGTAATAACGATACATTATATCGTTTAGTAAATATACGGCGAGTTCAAAGTTCATCCTTTTAGGATACACTCGATGTTCATATAAAATTATAACAGCTAATTATTGTTATGAAATATGATAATGTCAAATTTTAAGAAATTTTATAAATTATTTTTTGTAATATTTTAGATATTATTTTATATATATTTGATTTCTAAAATGCAGCGAAGATATACGACGGAGTCAAGGTGAGAGAGTAAAGGTGAAAGAGTCAAGGTGAGAGAGTCAAGGTGAGAGAGTCGAGGTGAGAGAGGCGAGGTGAGAGAGTTAAGGTGAGAGAGTCAAGGTGAGAGAGGCGAGGTGATAGAGGGTAAGGTGACCTTGAGAACTTTGAAGATCCTTCGAGCGGCTCTTCTTCTCACGTGGGACTGCAACGCGATGATACCTCGCAGAATTCTCTCGTAACGTTTCCTACAAGCGCAAAGATCATAGAAACAGGGTTACTATGGTTACTAATGATGTCCTCTAGTATGGCTATTGATGTTCTCTATTATCATAGCTGAATGGTGACTATATGACTAGGTATTATATTAATTGAATAAAAGTGGTATGAAATTAATCTAATGAGATAGATACAGATTTTAAATCAATAATTTAATAAGCAAAGATTATTGTACGACCGGAATTATCATTTTATGAATAATTAAAAAACGTAATGAATTATTGATGAAATAAAAACAATGAATGGACATAGAATACAGGTGGAGGGTATCTACTAAAGTGTACTAGAGGTCAGACCTGGCCAAGTATCCTCTAGTGAAACTCTGCAGCACTGTTGCGGCATGTTGATGTCTTAGTTTACAGAGGAGACGACGGGCGTGGAGGCCCCTGGTTTGTGTCTACAATGTGGAGTAGGGGTGATTAGTGGGGGCTAGGGGGTACCAGTTTGTGTCTACAATGTGGAGTAGGGGTGGTTAGTGGGGGCTAGGGTTTGGGTTAGTGGGGGCTTACCTGTATAAGTACTATAGTGCAGTAGGGGCGTGGCTAGGGGGGGGGCTTACCTGTATAAGAACTATAGTGCAGTAGGGGCGTGGCTAGGGGTGGGGCTTACCTGTATAAGAACTATAGAGCAGTAGGGGAGGGGCGTGGCTAGGGGCGTGGCTAGGGGCGGGGCTTACCTGTATAATAACTATAGAGCAGTAGGGGAGGGGCGTGGCTAGGGGCGTGGCTAGGGGCGGGGCTTACCTGTATAAGAACTATAGCAGTGTACACTCGCAGGTAACGCTTACGTTCCTGGTACGCCTTCCATTTCGACTGAATCACAACGCAGGCGTGGGTTTCTCGCAGCTTCTGGGCCAATCTATAGATATCGTACAGGTATAGGTAGGTATGTTGGTATACAGTTTGCATTGCTAGGTTAGGGCTTGGTTAGTGTTTAATGGGTACGTGTAGGATAATACCAGTTCACGAATAAAGAGATTCAAGTGATTTTGAAGTTATTATATTATAGATTAAGAGTCTACTATTTAAAAATAAGAGATTTATGCGTGTTTCGGTTCTAGAGTTATACAGCATTAAAGATAGGTGGTGGTGGTGGTTTGAGCATTAGTGTACATAGATGTACAATAAAAGATATTGTTATAGTAACTGTTATAGTTTCCTTCATAGAAAGTGCCTTCTAACTTAGAATTACTCCACTTAATCATTTCAGATATAATACAGCCTTTTTTTTTAAAACTATAAATTCAAAAAGTCGTAACAATTTAAAAAATAGGAATTTTCCTTAACAAATTCAAATCACAGATATATACAACGTATACAGTAGACAATAACGTATACGTGAGAGTTACCTTCTCGCCAGGAGACATCTAGTGGCCGTCTGAAGAACTAGAGTCGCCTTCTTAATCTTGTTATAGCGTCGTCTAGCCAACCACCCGCGTACCATAGTCTGCATCCTGGTCACCAAAGACTTTAGACGTCGGCTGCGCAAAGACTCTAGATAGGCAACCTGACCGGCGCGGAAGAAAATCTTTGTTTTCCCAAATTGATATTTATCTTTTTCCTTCATTGATGAGATTTGGTAATTATTAAAATGGAAACTGAATACGATATGCTGTTTTAGGTTTAGCTAGAAAAAGATGAAAATATACTAATCAATGCAATGGTATTAATATATATTTATTCAATATATATATATATATAACAATTAACATGCTCAACAAATTACAAATACCCGTGATTTTATCTGAAAAACGTATAGTTGTGTATTATTATCAAAGTTATATATTGATTATCAAGGTTATATAATGATTATATGATTATATGTTATATAATAATACAAATATTATGTAATAAGTTCTTCAATTATCAAATTTAAATCACATCATAGTTATGATATATCTGTTGACATAAGGTCATATAAGGTTATATTAAAGTGATTAATAATATAAAGGTTAAGGTTATATAATGTCAAGGTCGCGCATGCTAATCAAACCTCGATCACTCTCGATATTATGTTCTCACAAGTAGCTCTGGTTTCATTTCGTACAATCAGTTTGGAATGAACTAAAGACCGATACCTCTGCAGGAAGTCTGTGTAAAGCCATCTATAATAGGAGAGAATAGGATATAATCAGTGCTTATTTTTGGTTATATATTCACAGTCATAGTAGAAAAGTATAAAACACGTGCAACCTAATGTAATTATAATATAACATAGAAACATTTATGGTATGTTAAGGTATATAAACAATATATATATATATATATATATATATATATATATATATATATATATATATATACAATATATATATATATATAATATATATATACAATATATATATATATATATATATATATATATATATATATACAATATATATATATATATAATATATATATATACAATATATATATATATATATATATATATATATATATATATATATATATATATATATATATATATATATATATATATCAAACAAGAACAAAATAATACTTCAGAAAGAATAGAAAACAATAAGAAAAATACTTCACTCAGTAAATGACTGCTATTCTATTCTATATATTTGTATAATAATAATAATATCAGAATATCTATCATATACAGATTGTCTAACTAAATTCGTAGTTCTACGATCACCCTTAATGGGGGGTAGGGTAGGGGGTAGGGTTGGTGGGGTTAACCTCGAGGGGTAGCCTGCAGCACTTATCCTCACAGTCTCCAGCACCCCGCAGGCTCTCAGTTGTTGAACGGCTCGGTGGGGGTCAAATCTGTTAGGTTAGGGGTCACGCTAGTATCCATGTTAGATATAGTATGCTAGTAGTATAGTATCCGTGTTAGATATAGTACGCTAGTAGTATAGTATCCATGTTAGATATAGTATGCTAGTAGTATAGTATCCATGTTAGATATAGTATGCTAGTAGTATAGTATCCATGTTAGATATAGTATGCTAGTAGTATAGTATCCATGTTAGATATAGTATGCTAGTAGTATAGTATCCATGTTAGATATAGTATGCAAGTAGTATAGTATCCATGTTAGATATAGTACGCTAGTAGTATAGTATCCATGTTAGATATAGTATGCAAGTAGTATAGTATCCATGTTAGATATAGTATGCAAGTAGTATAGTATCCATGTTAGATATAGTATGCTAGTAGTATAGTATCCATGTTAGATATAGTATGCTAGTAGTATAGTATCCATGTTAGATATAGTATGCAAGTAGTATAGTATCCGTGTTAGATATAGTATGCAAGTAGTATAGTATCCATGTTAGATATAGTATGCAAGTAGTATAGTATCCATGTTAGATATAGTATGCTAGTAGTATAGTATCCATGTTAGATATAGTATGATATAGTAAATAAATGTAATTAATTCTAAATGTTAAATTAATCATAAAAAATGCATCATTAATAGAGGCTAAATATAGAGTATTCTAAAAATAGAACGGCACACAGAATTTGTCACTAACACGAAGGCTTGTTTTTCATCATTGGGTTTAATGCATCGTATGTAATGGGGGGTCGTAGAGGTCAACGTTGCCATCAATTGTTTCAACGACTCTCGGAACTAACAACGATAACAGAAGGATTATGTCACATGACCAACTTAGTGATTATTGCGATGCCCATGATTATACACTATTATATCAATATAATATCTTTATTCGCTATTTATATCTATACGTGATATATATTTTTCGAAAATCACAGATTATAGAATTATTATTAATGATGTGTGTAAATAAATATATTCAGGAACAGCGACAACATAACTTGACATCTGACGCGGGTTGAGAGTGACACATGCCACATGTCACAGTTAGTAACCTGTAAGCCGACGGTAGTCTTGACAATCTTATTGCCGGTGACCTTGGGTGTTTTAGAAGATATCGCGACCTTGGACTTCTTGGCAGCCGCTGCTGCTTCCTCTTTAGAGGTTTTCTCAGCAAACAGTTCCGCTACTAGCGAATACTGCGGGGATATGAGTGTGGGTATGTGTGGGTATGTGTGTGGGTATGTGTGGGTATGTGTGTGGGTATGTGTGAGTGTGGGTATGTGTGTGGGTATGTGTGTGTACAGTAGCAGTGGTTACCCTTGTAGGTTGGATGCTATCATGATATGTGCGAAGGAATCCAATGTACTACACATACACTATTTACATCATTCTTTTTGAAATTTATAAATGAATTTGTATCTATTTTTACTATTATTACTATGTTTTTTTCCCTATCGTTTTGCTGACAGGTAGTAACCTAACTGACCTTCAAGATGTTGATATGTTCGACCAACATCCCACTACACCCCCACTACTACCCACCACACTAACCTAACTGACCTTCAAGATGTTGATATGTTCGACCAACATCCCACTACCCTACTACTGCCCCCCACCACACTACTACCCCCCCCACACTAACCTGACTGGCCTTCAAGATGTTGATATGTTCGACCAGCACCTGATCGCGGTTCTTCTCGACAAAGTCTGCGATGGAGTAGCACACCCGGTCAGCAAAGTGAACCACCACGAAGGAGCTTCGAGAGAGGCGGGGCTTCTCAAAGTGAACGTGCGCCGAGTGGTGGGTGTACAGCTTCTGACACCAGTTCTCGTTGGAACCTTTAGCCAACTGAAAGGGGGTGGGGCAACGGGTATTAGTATACAGGTGTGTGTGTGTGTAGTGGGGAGTGGGGAGTGTACAATGATGATTGTGCTCAATAATCGTGTGTAATTACGGTTCATTCTGCATTTCTAGTTTCTGCTTTATTTTGCTGAGGTGTAAACTATATTATTATGAATTATATATTCAAATATATTACCACCTGGTTATGTTAATTGTATAAATAATTAAACATATATATATATATATATATATATATTGTGTATCTATTATCGTTGTGTACAGTTGAATGTTTATTTACAAAGATTTTAAATAACCCGACATTCTTCGTCGAGAAGTCCTAAAATCCCAATCTTCCCTTCGATGAGTTCGATGCACGGTTGATTGTCATAGAAATCAATAAACGACCACGATATCTCTTCCTTGACGTACTCCGCTTGTTCCAGCTTGAATACGTGCTGTTTTAGAGGTCAACCATGTATTAGGGGTTAACTATTAAATTGTATAATAATAATTATTATTAATAACATTTTTTTCAATATAATGTTTATACATTTTTTTGGTTATATATAAAATTTGCATTTTTACAAATTATGATTCATAGTAGAAACATTATTTTGTTAAAGTTAAATAATTTTGTTTCTGAAATATTTGAATGCATTACAATTATTACATAGTCATTATCATGAGTCATATTTTTATAAAACATTACTGTCAATAGTGATCGTGTATAATACAATATCAAATTTTAAATCAGTGTAATGATTAATATTTAGCCTCAGAAATAAAATACAAACATCATGAGACAAAAAACTTATATCAAATTTCTCAATTAAAATATTATTTATAGTTTATCAGCTGAAACATCATTCAGATTGTCAATATGTGGTACACATAAGAGTTATATCTACGTGATTTAATAATGGCTAGGTAACACTTATTAATTATATACTAACACTGATGATAATAAATATATTAATGAGTATACGGCCTTCTTTGTATTGAACATTAACCAATGGATTATAATTATTATCTACCGAAATATTATTAAATCACGTTTATATCTTCGTTTAAAATCATGCGTATTTTAGAACTCGCGTGCATGCGATTAATCTAAAAATAAACTAAACTTTAAACACAAAGTAAAATACTGTAGATCGTAAGCTTGAAACACATTAAATAGATTATATTCGTTCTACTAATGATACGTACAAAGTCTAATAGAGTTATCCCCCATACAGTAAGAAAGTTACTATATCCAGAAGACACATGTATATAATGCCGTAAACATCTAATAAATACACTGGTTAACTAAACATGCACATACACACACAGACACACCCACAGACACACCCACATTCATACACACATATACATACACATATTCTTTATCACTCATACATACATGTGTATACTAAATGACCACCTGACAATGATGATGATGCTGATGGCATTCGTTTAGATAATAAAGTAATGTAATCACCAATACAGAAGCAATGTATACTAACTCTAACAGCTAAATAGTAATGTACACATATCAACATGTCTTACAGGTTATATAATAGTATGTTTAATATGAAATGTATAAGATGTATATATTTTATATATACATATATCAATAATAATATTAAAAATATATTCTGTTAATAAAGTTATATAGAATTCTAAATGAACGGCTTTTTAAACCATTTTCGTTGCAAAAACATTAATGTCAGAGCATACATTATATATAGGACAAAGAATACATTGGCTAGAGGTCGGATAGAGGTCAAACCATGCAGAATTGCTGCTGTAACTTTTCATTAGCGTAGTTGATGCAGAACTGTTCAAAGCTGTTCACCTCGAATGTTTCAAATCTGTGAATGTGTTTTAGTATTAATAACGCATGTAGTGTGTGTGTGTGTATATTTGTATGTGTGTATGTGTGTGTGAGTGTATGTATGTATGTATGTGTGTTGTTGTTGAAAGTATTTATTTAAACACATCATTAATAATAATAATTCTATAATGTGTATCGAACAAAAAGCGAATGTATATAATTCGCACGATAATATCACGATGCGAAACGGACATCAATGTTGGGCGATAAGAAATTGTTTTAATTTCTTTTTAAAAGTATTAATCATTAGATTTTTATTTCTAAGAGCAATTTATTCAATCTAATTGATGATGTTAAGGTGAATTTTTTCCTTTCGTATTTGATGCAATGGGTAATCGGTTGGTGTAGTTTAATGACATTTTTATTACATAAAGATCTAGTGTTTGGTTTATGTTTTATTTTGATTAGTAAATTATAGGGTAAGTTATAAGTAATAGTCTTTTTAAGTATTGTAAGTATTTTGTAGTTGATAGAGTCTTCAGTTTTTAGCCAGTTAAGTTTGTTACGTAAGTCAGTAATGCTAGTTGTATAGTCAGTCTTCTGTAGTCGGTATATATTTCTAATTGAGCGGTTAATTATTTTGTTTAGTTTGTCTATTTTCAGTTTTCCAGATCCTGAGAATATTGAGTTACAGTATTGTAGTCTTGAAAGTATGAGAGTCTGAGTCAGTAGTTTTGTAATATTTCTATTTAAGTATGATCGTATTTTTTAAAGATTAAATAGCTGTGCAGTCGTAGATTAGGTAAGAAAGCTGTAATGTTTATCTAGATTAAGTTTATTATTAAAATTGACGCTTAGGTATTTAACAGAATTGGTGGGAATGATTTTTGTTGATTAATAATAATATCAGGAAGTAAGTATTTGGGTCATTAGTGATATTTAATAGTTCAGTTTTATAGTAGTAGGTTATTATTTGTTAGCCAGTTTTGTAGTTTGTGTATGTATGTGTATGTGTGTGTGTATGTATTTGTGTATGTGTGTTTATATGTGTATATATGTATGTGTGTGTATGTGTGTATGTGTATGTATTTGTAAATCTATAAAATGTGATGCATATTAAATCAATAATATATGTACATAAAATAACAAGTCTAAGTGATAGCATACAAAATGAATTACTCTGCTTTGACATGCGAACATGTCAATATTATATCAGATCAATTTTAATTCAGAATGACATACACAATATTATGTAATACAATAGCCTAGTAGTATGCTGCTTTTAGTGATACTATGCCATTATTGCATACAGACATATAGGTAGCAATAAACACAGTTACATTGTAATGCAGTCTATGTATGAAATAAACCTTCATGTAGCAGTGGTAATAGGACATAGAGAGGGTGGGCTCAAATACATATTTGTATTTGTTGTAATGATATCATATTTGTACGCTAATTTGGTATATGTGTATTTATAATTGTATTTGAATACAATATTACATAAATATTTGTATTTATATTTAAGATTTTGTGAAAATGATATTTGATTATAAAAATGTATATGACCCCATACCCGGATGATACACACAAGTGGATATAGATGATACACAAACACAGGTACAGTTGTCATGGCAACGTAACAACGAACCCGTAGATATCCAAGACGCCTATGAATTTCTTCTGTTTAACGGCCCCTCCGTATAGTTCCTTGTTCAGTTCGTACACGACCCAGTTGAATACGCTGGCGTATATGTACTTAGCTAGAGCATCTCTTGCATCACTGGCCTGGGGTGTGGGGGTGGAGGTGGGGTGTAGAGGGGGTATAGAGGTGTTATTGGGGTGTAGAGGTGTCAGTGGGGGGTGGAGGTGTCAGTGGGGGGTAGAGGTGTCAGTGGGGGGTGGAGGTGAAGGTGGAGGTGGGGTGTAGAGGTGGAGGTGGGGTGTGGAGGTGTCAATGGGGGGTGGAGGTGAAGGTGGAGGTGGGGTGTAGAGGTGGAGGTGGGGTGTGGAGGTGTCAGTGGGGTATAGAGGTGTCAGTGGGTTATATAGGGGGGTTAGTGGGGTGTGGAGGTGGCAGTGGATGGGTGTGGAGGGTTGATACATGGTATCAGTGGGGTGTGGAGGTGTATGTATAGAGAGGTTATACGTGAGGTGGCAGTAGGGTATTGATGTGCATGTATAGAGGGGATATATGTGAGGTGGTAGTGAGGTGGTAGTGAGGTGATTTCTATAAAGTGTTATACACTGTATGCATGATAGGAACACGAGTGTACAAGTATGTGTTATACACAGTGTGAATGTGGTGAGGTCAATGCGGTGTGTGCGAAGGTGTGTCTATCTAGAGGTGTTATACACCATGGCAATGCAGTGTGTAGGTGTATTTATATAGAAGTGATTTAGGCAGTGTCAATATGGTAGGTCTATAGATAAAAGTGTATTCTTAGTGTCAATGTAGTGTGTATATCTATAGATAAAAGTATTATTCTCGCTGCGGTGATATTAACCTCCGTGTCGTTCAGTGGTTTAACGAGTACCTCACCGACAGTGACAATCTTCCTGTTGCATAGCCACTTGCGCATCTGATTCGCATCGATGCCCAGTAGATTGACCATAGAGGTCAGCGAGGCGTCGTCGCACTAAAGGTCAAGGTTAATGTAGGGTCGTATTAGTAAAGTCTCTGTGTGTTTGAAAACGTGAATTTCCGATGAATCTTCGTCGATTTGTCGGATTTCAACGTTTCCTAAATGTAAAATGGCCGCCAGGACACGGAATATCTCCATTTGTAGTGGTTCACAAATGCCTAGTTACAACAGTAGGAGCATAGGTTAATAAAGAGTAGGTAATATAGTATAGCTACAGCGATAATATGCTAATTTAAATAATAAATTAAGGATGATGACATTATGGAGCATAAGAAGGTGTAGGAGGATGATGGGAAGATGAAAGAGGTAGAGGAGGAGAAGGAGGTGGAGGAGGGGCATAAGGAGGAGATTCACATGCATAGTAACCTAGAAGAGTGAAAGATTCCCTAGTGCCTATTAGTTCATCAGCATCATTAACGTTAGTTATGTTCACATCCTCCCCTTGGTTCAAGTAGTTGAAATGTTCAGCTTCATCTATGTGGTAGTGAGAGCTATTACAGTACAGTATAGGTATTGCAGTACAGTATAGGTATTGCAGTACAGTATAGGTATTGCAGTACAGTATAGCTGTTACAGTACAGTATAGCTATTGCAGTACAGTATAGCTGTTACAGTACAGTATAGGTATTGCAGTACAGTATAGGTATTGCAGTACAGTATAGGTATTGCAGTACAGTATAGGTATTGCAGTACAGTATAGGTATTGCAGTACAGTATAGCTGTTACAGTACAGTATAGCTGTTGCAGTACAGTATAGCTATTGCAGTACAGTATAGGTATTGCAGTACAGTATAGGTATTGCAGTACAGTATAGGTATTGCAGTACAGTATAGGTATTGCAGTACAGTATAGGTATTGCAGTACAGTATAGGTATTGCAGTACAGTATAGGTATTGCAGTACAGTATAGGTATTGCAGTACAGTATAGCTATTGCAGTACAGTATAGGTATTGCAGTACAGTATAGGTATTGCAGTACAGTATAGCTGTTACAGTACAGTATAGGTATTGCAGTACAGTATAGCTGTTACAGTACAGTATAGGTATTGCAGTACAGTATAGCTATTGCAGTACAGTATAGGTATTGCAGTACAGTATAGGTATTGCAGTACAGTATAGGTATTGCAGTACAGTATAGCTGTTACAGTACAGTATAGCTGTTACAGTACAGTATAGCTATTGCAGTACAGTATAGGTATTGCAGTACAGTATAGGTATTGCAGTACAGTATAGGTATTGCAGTACAGTATAGCTGTTACAGTACAGTATAGCTGTTACAGTACAGTATAGCTATTGCAGTACAGTATAGGTATTGCAGTACAGTATAGGTATTGCAGTACAGTATAGGTGTTACAGTACAGTATAGGTATTGCAGTACAGTATAGCTGTTACAGTACAGTATAGGTATTACAGTACAGTATAGGTATTGCAGTACAGTATAGGTGTTACAGTACAGTATAGGTATTGCAGTACAGTATAGGTGTTACAGTACAGTATAGGTATTGCAGTACAGTATAGCTGTTACAGTACAGTATTGGTATTGCAGTACAGTATAGGTATTGCAGTACAGTATAGCTGTTACAGTACAGTATTGGTATTGCAGTACAGTATAGGTATTGCAGTACAGTATAGGTATTGCAGTACAGTATAGGTATTGCAGTACAGTATAGGTATTGCAGTACAGTATAGGTATTGCAGTACAGTATAGCTGTTACAGTACAGTATAGGTATTGCAGTACAGTATAGGTATTGCAGTACAGTATAGGTATTACAGTACAGTATAGGTATTGCAGTACAGTATAGCTATTGCAGTACAGTATAGCTGTTACAGTACAGTATAGCTATTGCAGTACAGTATAGGTATTGCAGTACAGTATAGGTATTACAGTACAGTATAGGTATTGCAGTACAGTATAGGTATTGCAGTACAGTATAGGTATTGCAGTACAGTATAGGTATTGCAGTACAGTATAGGTATTGCAGTACAGTATAGCTGTTACAGTACAGTATAGGTATTGCAGTACAGTATAGGTATTGCAGTACAGTATAGGTATTGCAGTACAGTATAGCTATTGCAGTACAGTATAGCTATTGCAGTACAGTATAGCTGTTACAGTACAGTATAGGTATTGCAGTACAGTATAGCTGTTACAGTACAGTATAGGTATTGCAGTACAGTATAGCTGTTACAGTACAGTATAGGTATTGCAGTACAGTATAGGTGTTACAGTACAGTATAGGTATTGCAGTACAGTATAGGTGTTACAGTACAGTATAGCTATTGCAGTACAGTATAGGTATTGCAGTACAGTATAGGTGTTACAGTACAGTATAGGTATTGCAGTACAGTATAGCTGTTACAGTACAGTATAGGTATTGCAGTACAGTATAGGTATTGCAGTACAGTATAGGTGTTACAGTACAGTATAGCTATTGCAGTACAGTATAGGTATTGCAGTACAGTATAGGTGTTACAGTACAGTATAGCTATTGCAGTACAGTATAGGTATTGCAGTACAGTATAGGTGTTACAGTACAGTATAGGTATTGCAGTACAGTATAGCTGTTACAGTACAGTATAGGTATTGCAGTACAGTATAGCTGTTACAGTACAGTATAGGTATTGCAGTACAGTATAGCTGTTACAGTACAGTATAGGTATTGCAGTACAGTATAGGTATTGCAGTACAGTATAGGTATTGCAGTACAGTATAGGTGTTACAGTACAGTATAGGTATTGCAGTACAGTATAGGTGTTACAGTACAGTATAGCTATTGCAGTACAGTATAGCTATTGCAGTACAGTATAGGTATTGCAGTACAGTATAGGTATTACAGTATAGGTATTGCAGTACAGTATAGGTGTTACAGTACAGTATAGGTATTGCAGTACAGTATAGCTGTTACAGTACAGTATAGGTATTGCAGTACAGTATAGCTGTTACAGTACAGTATAGGTATTGCAGTACAGTATAGCTGTTACAGTACAGTATAGGTATTGCAGTACAGTATAGGTATTGCAGTACAGTATAGGTATTGCAGTACAGTATAGGTGTTACAGTACAGTATAGGTATTGCAGTACAGTATAGGTATTGCAGTACAGTATAGCTATTGCAGTACAGTATAGGTATTGCAGTACAGTATAGGTATTGCAGTACAGTATAGGTATTGCAGTACAGTATAGGTATTGCAGTACAGTACAGTATAGCTATTGCAGTACAGTATAGGTATTGCAGTACAGTATAGGTATTGCAGTACAGTATAGGTATTGCAGTACAGTATAGCTGTTACAGTACAGTACAGTATAGCTATTGCAGTACAGTATAGGTATTGCAGTACAGTATAGCTGTTGCAGTACAGTATAGGTATTGCAGTACAGTATAGGTATTGCAGTACAGTATAGGTATTGCAGTACAGTATAGGTATTGCAGTACAGTATAGCTGTTACAGTACAGTATAGCTATTGCAGTACAGTATAGGTATTGCAGTACAGTATAGGTATTGCAGTACAGTATAGGTATTGCAGTACAGTATAGGTATTGCAGTACAGTATAGGTGTTACAGTACAGTATAGGTATTGCAGTACAGTATAGCTGTTACAGTACAGTATAGGTATTGCAGTACAGTATAGCTATTGCAGTACAGTATAGGTATTGCAGTACAGTATAGCTGTTACAGTACAGTATAGGTATTGCAGTACAGTATAGCTGTTGCAGTACAGTATAGGTATTGCAGTACAGTATAGCTATTGCAGTACAGTATAGGTATTGCAGTACAGTATAGGTATTGCAGTACAGTATAGGTATTGCAGTACAGTATAGGTATTGCAGTACAGTATAGCTATTGCAGTACAGTATAGGTATTGCAGTACAGTATAGGTATTGCAGTACAGTATAGCTATTACAGTACAGTATAGGTATTGCAGTACAGTATAGGTATTGCAGTACAGTATAGGTATTGCAGTACAGTATAGGTATTGCAGTACAGTATAGCTGTTACAGTACAGTATAGGTATTGCAGTACAGTATAGGTATTGCAGTACAGTATAGCTGTTACAGTACAGTACAGTATAGCTATTGCAGTACAGTATAGGTATTGCAGTACAGTATAGCTGTTGCAGTACAGTATAGGTATTGCAGTACAGTATAGGTATTGCAGTACAGTATAGGTATTGCAGTACAGTATAGGTATTGCAGTACAGTATAGCTGTTACAGTACAGTATAGCTATTGCAGTACAGTATAGGTATTGCAGTACAGTATAGGTATTGCAGTACAGTATAGGTATTGCAGTACAGTATAGGTATTGCAGTACAGTATAGGTGTTACAGTACAGTATAGGTATTGCAGTACAGTATAGCTGTTACAGTACAGTATAGGTATTGCAGTACAGTATAGCTATTGCAGTACAGTATAGGTATTGCAGTACAGTATAGCTGTTACAGTACAGTATAGGTATTGCAGTACAGTATAGCTGTTGCAGTACAGTATAGGTATTGCAGTACAGTATAGCTATTGCAGTACAGTATAGGTATTGCAGTACAGTATAGGTATTGCAGTACAGTATAGGTATTGCAGTACAGTATAGGTATTGCAGTACAGTATAGCTATTGCAGTACAGTATAGGTATTGC
The DNA here is from genome assembly GCA_964019155.1 of Osedax fenrisi. Lineage (NCBI taxonomy): Eukaryota > Metazoa > Annelida > Polychaeta > Sabellida > Siboglinidae > Osedax > Osedax fenrisi. The sequence goes on along the minus strand of OZ025239.1, from coordinate 126,081,112 downwards.
AGTACAGTATAGGTATTGCAGTACAGTATAGCTATTACAGTACAGTATAGGTATTGCAGTACAGTATAGGTATTGCAGTACAGTATAGGTATTGCAGTACAGTATAGGTGTTACAGTACAGTATAGGTATTGCAGTACAGTATAGGTATTGCAGTACAGTATAGGTATTGCAGTACAGTATAGGTATTGCAGTACAGTATAGGTATTGCAGTACAGTATAGGTATTGCAGTACAGTATAGGTATTGCAGTACAGTATAGGTATTGCAGTACAGTATAGCTATTGCAGTACAGTATAGGTATTGCAGTACAGTATAGGTATTGCAGTACAGTATAGGTATTGCAGTACAGTATAGCTGTTACAGTACAGTACAGTATAGGTATTGCAGTACAGTATAGGTATTGCAGTACAGTATAGGTATTGCAGTACAGTATAGCTGTTACAGTACAGTATAGGTATTGCAGTACAGTATAGCTGTTGCAGTACAGTATAGGTATTGCAGTACAGTATAGGTATTGCAGTACAGTATAGGTATTGCAGTACAGTATAGGTATTGCAGTACAGTATAGCTGTTACAGTACAGTATAGGTATTGCAGTACAGTATAGGTATTGCAGTACAGTATAGGTATTGCAGTACAGTATAGGTATTACAGTACAGTATAGGTATTGCAGTACAGTATAGGTATTGCAGTACAGTATAGGTATTGCAGTACAGTATAGGTATTGCAGTACAGTATAGGTATTGCAGTACAGTATAGGTATTGCAGTACAGTATAGCTGTTACAGTACAGTATAGGTATTACAGTACAGTATAGCTGTTACAGTACAGTATAGGTATTGCAGTACAGTATAGCTATTACAGTACAGTATAGGTATTGCAGTACAGTATAGGTATTGCAGTACAGTATAGGTATTGCAGTACAGTATAGGTATTGCAGTACAGTATAGGTATTGCAGTACAGTATAGGTGTTACAGTACAGTATAGGTATTGCAGTACAGTATAGCTGTTACAGTACAGTATAGGTATTGCAGTACAGTATAGCTGTTACAGTACAGTATAGGTATTGCAGTACAGTATAGCTGTTACAGTACAGTATAGGTATTGCAGTACAGTATAGGTATTGCAGTACAGTATAGGTGTTACAGTACAGTATAGGTATTGCAGTACAGTATAGGTATTGCAGTACAGTATAGGTATTGCAGTACAGTATAGGTATTGCAGTACAGTATAGGTATTGCAGTACAGTATAGGTATTGCAGTACAGTATAGGTATTGCAGTACAGTATAGGTATTGCAGTACAGTATAGCTATTGCAGTACAGTATAGGTATTGCAGTACAGTACAGTATAGCTATTGCAGTACAGTATAGGTATTGCAGTACAGTATAGGTATTGCAGTACAGTATAGGTATTGCAGTACAGTATAGCTGTTACAGTACAGTACAGTATAGCTATTGCAGTACAGTATAGGTATTGCAGTACAGTATAGCTGTTGCAGTACAGTATAGGTATTGCAGTACAGTATAGGTATTGCAGTACAGTATAGCTATTGCAGTACAGTATAGGTATTGCAGTACAGTATAGCTGTTACAGTACAGTATAGCTATTGCAGTACAGTATAGGTATTGCAGTACAGTATAGGTATTGCAGTACAGTATAGGTATTGCAGTACAGTATAGGTATTGCAGTACAGTATAGGTATTGCAGTACAGTATAGGTATTGCAGTACAGTATAGGTATTACAGTACAGTATAGGTATTGCAGTACAGTATAGGTATTGCAGTACAGTATAGGTATTACAGTACAGTATAGGTATTACAGTACAGTATAGCTGTTACAGTACAGTATAGGTATTGCAGTACAGTATAGGTATTGCAGTACAGTATAGCTGTTACAGTACAGTATAGGTATTGCAGTACAGTATAGGTATTGCAGTACAGTATAGGTATTGCAGTACAGTATAGGTATTGCAGTACAGTATAGGTATTGCAGTACAGTATAGGTATTGCAGTACAGTATAGGTATTGCAGTACAGTATAGCTGTTACAGTACAGTATAGGTATTGCAGTACAGTATAGGTATTGCAGTACAGTATAGGTATTGCAGTACAGTATAGGTATTGCAGTACAGTATAGGTATTGCAGTACAGTATAGGTATTGCAGTACAGTATAGCTATTGCAGTACAGTATAGCTGTTACAGTACAGTATAGGTATTGCAGTACAGTATAGGTATTGCAGTACAGTATAGGTATTGCAGTACAGTATAGGTATTGCAGTACAGTATAGCTATTGCAGTACAGTATAGGTATTGCAGTACAGTATAGCTGTTACAGTACAGTATTGGTATTGCAGTACAGTATAGGTATTGCAGTACAGTATAGCTGTTGCAGTACAGTATAGGTATTGCAGTACAGTATAGGTATTGCAGTACAGTATAGGTATTGCAGTACAGTATAGGTATTGCAGTACAGTATAGGTGTTACAGTACAGTATAGGTATTGCAGTACAGTATAGGTATTGCAGTACAGTATAGCTGTTACAGTACAGTATAGCTGTTACAGTACAGTATAGGTATTACAGTACAGTATAGGTATTGCAGTACAGTATAGGTATTGCAGTACAGTATAGGTATTGCAGTACAGTATAGGTATTGCAGTACAGTATAGGTATTGCAGTACAGTATAGGTATTGCAGTACAGTATAGGTATTGCAGTACAGTATAGCTATTGCAGTACAGTATAGGTATTGCAGTACAGTATAGGTATTGCAGTACAGTATAGGTATTGCAGTACAGTATAGCTGTTACAGTACAGTATAGGTATTGCAGTACAGTATAGGTATTGCAGTACAGTATAGGTATTGCAGTACAGTATAGGTGTTACAGTACAGTATAGGTATTGCAGTACAGTATAGCTGTTACAGTACAGTATAGGTATTGCAGTACAGTATAGCTGTTACAGTACAGTATAGGTATTGCAGTACAGTATAGCTGTTACAGTACAGTATAGGTATTGCAGTACAGTATAGGTATTGCAGTACAGTATAGGTATTGCAGTACAGTATAGGTATTGCAGTACAGTATAGGTATTGCAGTACAGTATAGGTATTGCAGTACAGTATAGGTGTTACAGTACAGTATAGGTATTGCAGTACAGTATAGCTGTTACAGTACAGTATAGGTATTGCAGTACAGTATAGCTGTTACAGTACAGTATAGGTATTGCAGTACAGTATAGCTGTTACAGTACAGTATAGGTATTGCAGTACAGTATAGGTATTGCAGTACAGTATAGGTGTTACAGTACAGTATAGGTATTGCAGTACAGTATAGGTATTGCAGTACAGTATAGGTATTGCAGTACAGTATAGGTATTGCAGTACAGTATAGCTATTGCAGTACAGTATAGGTATTGCAGTACAGTATAGCTGTTGCAGTACAGTATAGGTATTGCAGTACAGTATAGGTATTGCAGTACAGTATAGCTGTTACAGTACAGTATAGCTGTTGCAGTACAGTATAGGTATTGCAGTACAGTATAGGTATTGCAGTACAGTATAGGTATTGCAGTACAGTATAGGTATTGCAGTACAGTATAGCTGTTACAGTACAGTACAGTATAGGTATTGCAGTACAGTATAGGTATTGCAGTACAGTATAGCTATTGCAGTACAGTATAGGTATTGCAGTACAGTATAGCTGTTGCAGTACAGTATAGGTATTGCAGTACAGTATAGCTGTTGCAGTACAGTATAGGTATTACAGTACAGTATAGCTGTTACAGTACAGTATAGCTATTGCAGTACAGTATAGGTATTGCAGTACAGTATAGGTATTGCAGTACAGTATAGGTATTGCAGTACAGTATAGCTGTTACAGTACAGTATAGCTGTTGCAGTACAGTATAGGTATTGCAGTACAGTATAGCTGTTGCAGTACAGTATAGGTATTGCAGTACAGTATAGGTATTGCAGTACAGTATAGCTGTTACAGTACAGTATAGCTGTTGCAGTACAGTATAGGTATTGCAGTACAGTATAGGTATTGCAGTACAGTATAGGTATTACAGTACAGTATAGGTATTGCAGTACAGTATAGGTATTGCAGTACAGTATAGGTATTGCAGTACAGTATAGGTATAACAGTACAGTATAGCTATTGCAGTACAGTATAGGTATTGCAGTACAGTATAGGTATTGCAGTACAGTATAGGTATTACAGTACAGTATAGGTATTACAGTACAGTATAGGTATTGCAGTACAGTATAGGTATTGCAGTACAGTATAGCTGTTACAGTACAGTATAGGTATTGCAGTACAGTATAGGTATTACAGTACAGTATAGGTATTGCAGTACAGTATAGGTATTGCAGTACAGTATAGGTATTGCAGTACAGTATAGGTATTGCAGTACAGTATAGCTATTGCAGTACAGTATAGCTGTTACAGTACAGTATAGGTATTACAGTACAGTATAGGTATTACAGTACAGTATAGGTATTGCAGTACAGTATAGCTGTTACAGTACAGTATAGGTATTGCAGTACAGTATAGCTGTTACAGTACAGTATAGGTATTACAGTACAGTATAGGTATTGCAGTACAGTATAGCTATTGCAGTACAGTATAGCTGTTACAGTACAGTATAGGTATTACAGTACAGTATAGCTATTGCAGTACAGTATAGGTATTGCAGTACAGTATAGCTGTTGCAGTACAGTATAGGTATTGCAGTACAGTATAGGTATTACAGTACAGTATAGGTATTGCAGTACAGTATAGGTATTGCAGTACAGTATAGGTATTACAGTACAGTATAGGTATTGCAGTACAGTATAGGTATTGCAGTACAGTATAGCTATTGCAGTACAGTATAGGTATTGCAGTACAGTATAGCTGTTGCAGTACAGTATAGGTATTGCAGTACAGTATAGGTATTGCAGTACAGTATAGCTGTTACAGTACAGTATAGCTGTTGCAGTACAGTATAGGTATTGCAGTACAGTATAGGTATTGCAGTACAGTATAGGTATTGCAGTACAGTATAGCTGTTACAGTACAGTATAGGTATTGCAGTACAGTATAGCTGTTACAGTACAGTATAGGTATTTCAGTACAGTATAGGTATTGCAGTACAGTATAGCTGTTACAGTACAGTATAGGTATTTCAGTACAGTATAGGTATTGCAGTACAGTATAGCTGTTACAGTACAGTATAGCTATTGCAGTACAGTATAGGTATTGCAGTACAGTATAGGTATTGCAGTACAGTATAGGTATTGCAGTACAGTATAGGTATTACAGTACAGTATAGCTGTTACAGTACAGTATAGGTATTGCAGTACAGTATAGGTATTGCAGTACAGTATAGGTATTGCAGTACAGTATAGGTATTGCAGTACAGTATAGCTGTTACAGTACAGTATAGGTATTGCAGTACAGTATAGCTGTTACAGTACAGTATAGGTATTTCAGTACAGTATAGGTATTGCAGTACAGTATAGCTGTTACAGTACAGTATAGGTATTTCAGTACAGTATAGGTATTGCAGTACAGTATAGCTGTTACAGTACAGTATAGCTATTGCAGTACAGTATAGGTATTGCAGTACAGTATAGGTATTGCAGTACAGTATAGCTGTTACAGTACAGTATAGGTATTTCAGTACAGTATAGGTATTGCAGTACAGTATAGCTGTTACAGTACAGTATAGCTATTGCAGTACAGTATAGGTATTACAGTACAGTATAGGTATTGCAGTACAGTATAGCTGTTACAGTACAGTATAGCTGTTGCAGTACAGTATAGGTATTGCAGTACAGTATAGGTATTGCAGTACAGTATAGGTATTGCAGTACAGTATAGCTGTTACAGTACAGTATAGGTATTGCAGTACAGTATAGCTGTTACAGTACAGTATAGGTATTTCAGTACAGTATAGGTATTGCAGTACAGTATAGCTGTTACAGTACAGTATAGGTATTTCAGTACAGTATAGGTATTGCAGTACAGTATAGCTGTTACAGTACAGTATAGCTATTGCAGTACAGTATAGGTATTGCAGTACAGTATAGGTATTGCAGTACAGTATAGCTGTTACAGTACAGTATAGGTATTTCAGTACAGTATAGGTATTGCAGTACAGTATAGCTGTTACAGTACAGTATAGCTATTGCAGTACAGTATAGGTATTGCAGTACAGTATAGGTATTGCAGTACAGTATAGCTGTTACAGTACAGTATAGGTATTTCAGTACAGTATAGGTATTGCAGTACAGTATAGCTGTTACAGTACAGTATAGCTATTGCAGTACAGTATAGCTGTTGCAGTACAGTATAGGTATTGCAGTACAGTATAGGTATTGCAGTACAGTATAGCTGTTACAGTACAGTATAGGTATTGCAGTACAGTATAGCTGTTACAGTACAGTATAGGTATTGCAGTACAGTATAGCTATTGCAGTACAGTATAGGTATTGCAGTACAGTATAGGTATTACAGTACAGTATAGGTATTGCAGTACAGTATAGGTATTGCAGTACAGTATAGGTATTGCAGTACAGTATAGGTATTGCAGTACAGTATAGGTATTGCAGTACAGTATAGGTATTGCAGTACAGTATAGGTATTGCAGTACAGTATAGCTATTGCAGTACAGTATAGCTGTTACAGTACAGTATAGGTATTGCAGTACAGTATAGCTGTTACAGTACAGTATAGGTATTGCAGTACAGTATAGGTATTGCAGTACAGTATAGCTATTGCAGTACAGTATAGGTATTGCAGTACAGTATAGGTATTGCAGTACAGTATAGGTATTGCAGTACAGTATAGCTGTTACAGTACAGTACAGTATAGGTATTGCAGTACAGTATAGGTATTGCAGTACAGTATAGCTATTGCAGTACAGTATAGGTATTGCAGTACAGTATAGCTATTGCAGTACAGTATAGGTATTGCAGTACAGTATAGGTATTGCAGTACAGTATAGCTATTGCAGTACAGTATAGGTATTGCAGTACAGTATAGGTATTGCAGTACAGTATAGGTATTGCAGTACAGTATAGCTGTTACAGTACAGTACAGTATAGGTATTGCAGTACAGTATAGGTATTGCAGTACAGTATAGGTATTGCAGTACAGTATAGGTATTGCAGTACAGTATAGGTATTGCAGTACAGTATAGGTATTGCAGTACAGTATAGCTGTTACAGTACAGTATAGGTATTGCAGTACAGTATAGGTATTGCAGTACAGTATAGGTATTGCAGTACAGTATAGGTATTGCAGTACAGTATAGCTATTGCAGTACAGTATAGGTATTGCAGTACAGTATAGGTATTGCAGTACAGTATAGCTATTGCAGTACAGTATAGGTATTGCAGTACAGTATAGGTATTGCAGTACAGTATAGCTATTACAGTACAGTATAGCTGTTGCAGTACAGTATAGGTATTGCAGTACAGTATAGCTGTTGCAGTACAGTATAGGTATTGCAGTACAGTATAGGTATTGCAGTACAGTATAGGTATTGCAGTACAGTATAGGTATTGCAGTACAGTATAGGTATTGCAGTACAGTATAGCTGTTACAGTACAGTATAGCTGTTACAGTACAGTATAGGTATTGCAGTACAGTATAGGTATTGCAGTACAGTATAGCTGTTACAGTACAGTATAGGTATTGCAGTACAGTATAGGTATTGCAGTACAGTATAGCTATTGCAGTACAGTATAGGTATTGCAGTACAGTATAGGTATTGCAGTACAGTATAGGTATTGCAGTACAGTATAGCTGTTACAGTACAGTACAGTATAGCTGTTACAGTACAGTATAGCTGTTGCAGTACAGTATAGGTATTGCAGTACAGTATAGGTGTTACAGTACAGTATAGGTATTGCAGTACAGTATAGGTATTGCAGTACAGTATAGGTATTGCAGTACAGTATAGGTATTGCAGTACAGTATAGGTATTGCAGTACAGTATAGCTGTTACAGTACAGTATAGGTATTGCAGTACAGTATAGGTGTTACAGTACAGTATAGGTATTGCAGTACAGTATAGCTGTTACAGTACAGTATAGGTATTGCAGTACAGTATAGGTATTGCAGTACAGTATAGCTGTTGCAGTACAGTATAGGTATTGCAGTACAGTATAGGTATTGCAGTACAGTATAGCTGTTACAGTACAGTATAGCTGTTGCAGTACAGTATAGGTATTGCAGTACAGTATAGGTATTGCAGTACAGTATAGGTATTGCAGTACAGTATAGCTGTTACAGTACAGTATAGGTATTGCAGTACAGTATAGCTATTGCAGTACAGTATAGGTATTGCAGTACAGTATAGGTATTGCAGTACAGTATAGGTATTGCAGTACAGTATAGGTATTGCAGTACAGTATAGGTATTGCAGTACAGTATAGGTATTACAGTACAGTATAGGTATTGCAGTACAGTATAGGTATTGCAGTACAGTATAGGTATTGCAGTACAGTATAGGTATTACAGTACAGTATAGGTATTGCAGTACAGTATAGGTATTGCAGTACAGTATAGGTATTGCAGTACAGTATAGGTATTACAGTACAGTATAGGTATTGCAGTACAGTATAGGTATTGCAGTACAGTATAGGTATTGCAGTACAGTATAGGTATTGCAGTACAGTATAGGTATTGCAGTACAGTATAGCTGTTACAGTACAGTATAGGTATTGCAGTACAGTATAGGTATTGCAGTACAGTATAGGTATTGCAGTACAGTATAGGTATTGCAGTACAGTATAGCTGTTACAGTACAGTATAGGTATTGCAGTACAGTATAGGTATTGCAGTACAGTATAGGTATTGCAGTACAGCTATTGCAGTACAGTATAGGTATTGCAGTACAGTATAGGTATTGCAGTACAGTATAGGTATTGCAGTACAGTATAGCTGTTACAGTACAGTATAGGTATTGCAGTACAGTATAGGTATTGCAGTACAGTATAGGTATTGCAGTACAGCTATTGCAGTACAGTATAGGTATTGCAGTACAGTATAGGTATTGCAGTACAGTATAGGTATTGCAGTACAGTATAGCTATTGCAGTACAGTATAGGTATTGCAGTACAGTATAGCTGTTGCAGTACAGTATAGGTATTGCAGTACAGTATAGCTGTTGCAGTACAGTATAGGTATTGCAGTACAGTATAGCTATTGCAGTACAGTATAGGTGTTACAGTACAGTATAGGTATTGCAGTACAGTATAGGTATTACAGTACAGTATAGCTGTTACAGTACAGTATAGGTATTGCAGTACAGTATAGGTATTACAGTACAGTATAGGTATTGCAGTACAGTATAGGTATTGCAGTACAGTATAGCTATTACAGTACAGTATAGGTATTGCAGTACAGTATAGGTATTGCAGTACAGTATAGGTATTACAGTACAGTATAGGTATTGCAGTACAGTATAGGTATTGCAGTACAGTATAGCTGTTACAGTACAGTATAGGTATTGCAGTACAGTATAGGTATTGCAGTACAGTATAGGTGTTACAGTACAGTATAGGTATTGCAGTACAGTATAGGTATTGCAGTACAGTATAGGTATTACAGTACAGTATAGGTATTGCAGTACAGTATAGGTATTGCAGTACAGTATAGGTATTGCAGTACAGTATAGGTATTGCAGTACAGTATAGCTGTTACAGTACAGTATAGGTATTGCAGTACAGTATAGCTATTGCAGTACAGTATAGGTATTGCAGTACAGTATAGGTATTGCAGTACAGTATAGGTATTGCAGTACAGTATAGCTATTGCAGTACAGTATAGGTATTACAGTACAGTATAGGTATTGCAGTACAGTATAGGTATTGCAGTACAGTATAGGTATTACAGTACAGTATAGCTATTGCAGTACAGTATAGGTATTACAGTACAGTATAGGTATTGCAGTACAGTATAGGTATTGCAGTACAGTATAGCTATTGCAGTACAGTATAGGTATTGCAGTACAGTATAGGTATTGCAGTACAGTATAGGTATTGCAGTACAGTATAGCTATTGCAGTACAGTATAGGTATTGCAGTACAGTATAGGTATTGCAGTACAGTATAGGTATTGCAGTACAGTATAGCTATTGCAGTACAGTATAGGTATTACAGTACAGTATAGGTATTGCAGTACAGTATAGGTATTGCAGTACAGTATAGGTATTGCAGTACAGTATAGGTATTGCAGTACAGTATAGCTGTTGCAGTACAGTATAGGTATTGCAGTACAGTATAGCTATTGCAGTACAGTATAGGTGTTACAGTACAGTATAGGTATTGCAGTACAGTATAGGTATTACAGTACAGTATAGGTATTGCAGTACAGTATAGGTATTGCAGTACAGTATAGCTATTGCAGTACAGTATAGGTATTACAGTACAGTATAGGTATTGCAGTACAGTATAGGTATTGCAGTACAGTATAGGTATTACAGTACAGTATAGGTATTGCAGTACAGTATAGGTATTGCAGTACAGTATAGCTGTTACAGTACAGTATAGGTATTGCAGTACAGTATAGCTATTGCAGTACAGTATAGGTATTGCAGTACAGTATAGGTATTGCAGTACAGTATAGGTATTGCAGTACAGTATAGCTATTGCAGTACAGTATAGGTATTACAGTACAGTATAGGTATTGCAGTACAGTATAGGTATTGCAGTACAGTATAGCTATTACAGTACAGTATAGGTATTGCAGTACAGTATAGGTATTGCAGTACAGTATAGGTATTACAGTACAGTATAGGTATTGCAGTACAGTATAGGTATTGCAGTACAGTATAGCTGTTACAGTACAGTATAGGTATTGCAGTACAGTATAGGTATTGCAGTACAGTATAGGTGTTACAGTACAGTATAGGTATTGCAGTACAGTATAGGTATTGCAGTACAGTATAGCTGTTACAGTACAGTATAGGTATTGCAGTACAGTATAGCTATTGCAGTACAGTATAGGTATTGCAGTACAGTATAGCTGTTACAGTACAGTATAGCTGTTGCAGTACAGTATAGGTATTGCAGTACAGTATAGGTATTGCAGTACAGTATAGCTGTTACAGTACAGTATAGGTATTGCAGTACAGTATAGGTATTGCAGTACAGTATAGCTGTTACAGTACAGTATAGGTATTGCAGTACAGTATAGGTATTGCAGTACAGTATAGGTATTGCAGTACAGTATAGGTATTGCAGTACAGTATAGGTATTGCAGTACAGTATAGGTATTGCAGTACAGTATAGCTGTTACAGTACAGTATAGGTATTGCAGTACAGTATAGCTGTTACAGTACAGTATAGGTATTGCAGTACAGTATAGGTATTGCAGTACAGTATAGGTGTTACAGTACAGTATAGGTATTGCAGTACAGTATAGCTGTTGCAGTACAGTATAGGTATTGCAGTACAGTATAGCTGTTACAGTACAGTATAGGTATTGCAGTACAGTATAGGTATTGCAGTACAGTATAGCTGTTGCAGTACAGTATAGGTATTGCAGTACAGTATAGCTATTACAGTACAGTATAGGTATTGCAGTACAGTATAGCTGTTGCAGTACAGTATAGCTGTTGCAGTACAGTATAGCTATTGCAGTACAGTATAGGTGTTACAGTACAGTATAGGTATTGCAGTACAGTATAGGTATTGCAGTACAGTATAGCTGTTGCAGTACAGTATAGGTATTGCAGTACAGTATAGCTGTTACAGTACAGTATAGGTATTGCAGTACAGTATAGGTATTGCAGTACAGTATAGCTGTTGCAGTACAGTATAGGTATTGCAGTACAGTATAGCTATTACAGTACAGTATAGGTATTGCAGTACAGTATAGCTGTTGCAGTACAGTATAGCTGTTGCAGTACAGTATAGCTATTGCAGTACAGTATAGGTGTTACAGTACAGTATAGGTATTGCAGTACAGTATAGGTATTGCAGTACAGTATAGCTGTTGCAGTACAGTATAGGTATTGCAGTACAGTATAGGTATTGCAGTACAGTATAGCTGTTACAGTACAGTATAGGTATTGCAGTACAGTATAGGTATTGCAGTACAGTATAGCTGTTGCAGTACAGTATAGGTATTGCAGTACAGTATAGCTATTACAGTACAGTATAGGTATTGCAGTACAGTATAGGTATTGCAGTACAGTATAGGTATTGCAGTACAGTATAGGTATTGCAGTACAGTATAGCTGTTGCAGTACAGTATAGCTGTTACAGTACAGTATAGGTATTGCAGTACAGTATAGGTATTGCAGTACAGTATAGGTATTGCAGTACAGTATAGCTATTGCAGTACAGTATAGGTATTGCAGTACAGTATAGGTATTGCAGTACAGTATAGGTATTGCAGTACAGTATAGCTGTTACAGTACAGTATAGGTATTGCAGTACAGTATAGGTATTGCAGTAGAGTATAGGTATTGCAGTACAGTATAGGTGTTACAGTACAGTATAGGTATTGCAGTACAGTATAGGTATTGCAGTACAGTATAGGTATTGCAGTACAGTATAGCTGTTGCAGTACAGTATAGGTATTGCAGTACAGTATAGGTATTGCAGTACAGTATAGGTATTACAGTACAGTATAGGTGTTACAGTACAGTATAGGTATTGCAGTACAGTATAGGTATTGCAGTACAGTATAGGTATTGCAGTACAGTATAGCTATTGCAGTACAGTATAGGTATTGCAGTACAGTATAGGTATTGCAGTACAGTATAGCTATTGCAGTACAGTATAGGTATTACAGTACAGTATAGGTATTGCAGTACAGTATAGGTATTGCAGTACAGTATAGGTATTACAGTACAGTATAGGTATTGCAGTACAGTATAGGTATTGCAGTACAGTATAGCTGTTACAGTACAGTATAGGTATTGCAGTACAGTATAGGTATTGCAGTACAGTATAGGTATTACAGTACAGTATAGGTATTGCAGTACAGTATAGGTGTTACAGTACAGTATAGGTATTGCAGTACAGTATAGGTATTGCAGTACAGTATAGGTATTGCAGTACAGTATAGGTATTGCAGTACAGTATAGGTATTGCAGTACAGTATAGGTATTGCAGTACAGTATAGGTATTGCAGTACAGTATAGGTATTGCAGTACAGTATAGCTGTTACAGTACAGTATAGGTATTGCAGTACAGTATAGCTGTTACAGTACAGTATAGGTATTGCAGTACAGTATAGGTATTGCAGTACAGTATAGGTGTTACAGTACAGTATAGGTATTGCAGTACAGTATAGCTGTTGCAGTACAGTATAGGTATTGCAGTACAGTATAGCTGTTACAGTACAGTATAGGTATTGCAGTACAGTATAGGTATTGCAGTACAGTATAGCTGTTGCAGTACAGTATAGGTATTGCAGTACAGTATAGCTATTACAGTACAGTATAGGTATTGCAGTACAGTATAGCTGTTGCAGTACAGTATAGCTGTTGCAGTACAGTATAGCTATTGCAGTACAGTATAGGTGTTACAGTACAGTATAGGTATTGCAGTACAGTATAGCTGTTGCAGTACAGTATAGGTATTGCAGTACAGTATAGCTGTTACAGTACAGTATAGGTATTGCAGTACAGTATAGGTATTGCAGTACAGTATAGCTGTTGCAGTACAGTATAGGTATTGCAGTACAGTATAGCTATTACAGTACAGTATAGGTATTGCAGTACAGTATAGCTGTTACAGTACAGTATAGGTATTGCAGTACAGTATAGGTATTGCAGTACAGTATAGGTATTGCAGTACAGTATAGGTATTGCAGTACAGTATAGCTATTGCAGTACAGTATAGGTATTACAGTACAGTATAGGTATTGCAGTACAGTATAGGTATTGCAGTACAGTATAGGTATTACAGTACAGTATAGGTATTGCAGTACAGTATAGGTATTGCAGTACAGTATAGCTGTTACAGTACAGTATAGGTATTGCAGTACAGTATAGGTATTGCAGTACAGTATAGGTATTACAGTACAGTATAGGTATTGCAGTACAGTATAGGTGTTACAGTACAGTATAGGTATTGCAGTACAGTATAGGTATTGCAGTACAGTATAGGTATTGCAGTACAGTATAGGTATTGCAGTACAGTATAGGTGTTGCAGTACAGTATAGGTATTGCAGTACAGTATAGCTGTTACAGTACAGTATAGGTATTGCAGTACAGTATAGGTATTGCAGTACAGTATAGGTATTGCAGTACAGTATAGGTATTGCAGTACAGTATAGGTATTGCAGTACAGTATAGGTATTGCAGTACAGTATAGGTATTGCAGTACAGTATAGCTATTACAGTACAGTATAGGTATTGCAGTACAGTATAGGTATTACAGTACAGTATAGGTATTGCAGTACAGTATAGGTATTGCAGTACAGTATAGGTATTGCAGTACAGTATAGGTATTGCAGTACAGTATAGGTATTGCAGTACAGTATAGCTATTACAGTACAGTATAGGTATTACAGTACAGTATAGGTATTGCAGTACAGTATAGGTATTGCAGTACAGTATAGGTATTGCAGTACAGTATAGCTATTACAGTACAGTATAGGTATTGCAGTACAGTATAGGTATTGCAGTACAGTATAGGTATTGCAGTACAGTATAGGTATTGCAGTACAGTATAGCTATTGCAGTACAGTATAGGTATTGCAGTACAGTATAGGTATTGCAGTACAGTATAGGTATTGCAGTACAGTATAGCTGTTGCAGTACAGTATAGGTATTGCAGTACAGTATAGCTATTACAGTACAGTATAGGTATTGCAGTACAGTATAGCTGTTACAGTACAGTATAGGTATTGCAGTACAGTATAGGTATTGCAGTACAGTATAGGTATTGCAGTACAGTATAGGTATTGCAGTACAGTATAGCTATTGCAGTACAGTATAGGTATTACAGTACAGTATAGGTATTGCAGTACAGTATAGGTATTGCAGTACAGTATAGGTATTACAGTACAGTATAGGTATTGCAGTACAGTATAGGTATTGCAGTACAGTATAGCTGTTACAGTACAGTATAGCTGTTACAGTACAGTATAGGTATTGCAGTACAGTATAGCTATTACAGTACAGTATAGGTATTACAGTACAGTATAGGTATTGCAGTACAGTATAGGTATTGCAGTACAGTATAGGTATTGCAGTACAGTATAGCTATTACAGTACAGTATAGGTATTGCAGTACAGTATAGGTATTGCAGTACAGTATAGGTATTGCAGTACAGTATAGGTATTGCAGTACAGTATAGCTATTGCAGTACAGTATAGGTATTGCAGTACAGTATAGGTATTGCAGTACAGTATAGGTATTGCAGTACAGTATAGCTATTGCAGTACAGTATAGGTATTGCAGTACAGTATAGGTATTGCAGTACAGTATAGGTATTACAGTACAGTATAGGTATTGCAGTACAGTATAGGTATTGCAGTACAGTATAGCTGTTACAGTACAGTATAGGTATTGCAGTACAGTATAGGTATTGCAGTACAGTATAGGTATTGCAGTACAGTATAGGTATTGCAGTACAGTATAGCTGTTACAGTACAGTATAGGTATTGCAGTACAGTATAGCTGTTACAGTACAGTATAGGTATTGCAGTACAGTATAGCTATTGCAGTACAGTATAGGTATTGCAGTACAGTATAGGTATTGCAGTACAGTATAGGTATTGCAGTACAGTATAGGTATTGCAGTACAGTATAGCTATTACAGTACAGTATAGGTATTGCAGTACAGTATAGGTATTGCAGTACAGTATAGGTATTGCAGTACAGTATAGGTATTGCAGTACAGCTATTGCAGTACAGTATAGGTATTGCAGTACAGTATAGCTATTGCAGTACAGTATAGGTATTGCAGTACAGTATAGCTGTTGCAGTACAGTATAGGTATTGCAGTACAGTATAGGTATTGCAGTACAGTATAGGTATTGCAGTACAGTATAGGTATTGCAGTACAGTATAGGTATTGCAGTACAGTATAGGTATTGCAGTACAGTATAGCTGTTGCAGTACAGTATAGCTGTTACAGTACAGTATAGGTATTGCAGTACAGTATAGCTATTGCAGTACAGTATAGCTGTTACAGTACAGTATAGGTATTGCAGTACAGTATAGGTATTGCAGTACAGTATAGGTATTGCAGTACAGTATAGGTATTGCAGTACAGTATAGCTGTTACAGTACAGTATAGGTATTGCAGTACAGTATAGCTGTTACAGTACAGTATAGGTATTGCAGTACAGTATAGGTATTGCAGTACAGTATAGGTATTGCAGTACAGTATAGGTATTGCAGTACAGTATAGGTATTACAGTACAGTATAGGTATTGCAGTACAGTATAGGTATTGCAGTACAGTATAGCTGTTACAGTACAGTATAGGTATTGCAGTACAGTATAGGTATTGCAGTACAGTATAGGTATTGCAGTACAGTATAGGTATTGCAGTACAGTATAGCTGTTACAGTACAGTATAGGTATTGCAGTACAGTATAGCTGTTACAGTACAGTATAGGTATTGCAGTACAGTATAGCTATTGCAGTACAGTATAGGTATTGCAGTACAGTATAGGTATTGCAGTACAGTATAGGTATTGCAGTACAGTATAGGTATTGCAGTACAGTATAGCTATTACAGTACAGTATAGGTATTGCAGTACAGTATAGGTATTGCAGTACAGTATAGGTATTGCAGTACAGTATAGGTATTGCAGTACAGCTATTGCAGTACAGTATAGGTATTGCAGTACAGTATAGCTATTGCAGTACAGTATAGGTATTGCAGTACAGTATAGCTGTTGCAGTACAGTATAGGTATTGCAGTACAGTATAGGTATTGCAGTACAGTATAGGTATTGCAGTACAGTATAGGTATTGCAGTACAGTATAGGTATTGCAGTACAGTATAGGTATTGCAGTACAGTATAGCTGTTGCAGTACAGTATAGCTGTTACAGTACAGTATAGGTATTGCAGTACAGTATAGCTATTGCAGTACAGTATAGCTGTTACAGTACAGTATAGGTATTGCAGTACAGTATAGGTGTTACAGTACAGTATAGGTGTTGCAGTACAGTATAGGTATTGCAGTACAGTATAGCTGTTACAGTACAGTATAGGTATTGCAGTACAGTATAGGTATTGCAGTACAGTATAGGTATTGCAGTACAGTATAGGTATTGCAGTACAGTATAGGTATTGCAGTACAGTATAGGTATTGCAGTACAGTATAGGTATTGCAGTACAGTATAGGTATTGCAGTACAGTATAGGTATTGCAGTACAGTATAGCTGTTACAGTACAGTATAGGTATTGCAGTACAGTATAGGTATTGCAGTACAGTATAGGTATTGCAGTACAGTATAGGTATTGCAGTACAGTATAGGTATTGCAGTACAGTATAGGTATTGCAGTACAGTATAGGTATTGCAGTACAGTATAGGTATTGCAGTACAGTATAGGTGTTACAGTACAGTATAGGTATTGCAGTACAGTATAGGTATTGCAGTACAGTATAGGTATTGCAGTACAGTATAGGTATTACAGTACAGTATAGGTATTGCAGTACAGTATAGGTATTGCAGTACAGTATAGGTATTGCAGTACAGTATAGCTATTGCAGTACAGTATAGGTATTGCAGTACAGTATAGCTGTTGCAGTACAGTATAGGTATTGCAGTACAGTATAGCTGTTACAGTACAGTATAGGTATTGCAGTACAGTATAGGTATTGCAGTACAGTATAGCTGTTACAGTACAGTATAGCTGTTACAGTACAGTATAGGTATTGCAGTACAGTATAGCTGTTACAGTACAGTATAGGTATTACAGTACAGTATAGGTGTTACAGTACAGTATAGGTATTGCAGTACAGTATAGGTATTGCAGTACAGTATAGGTATTGCAGTACAGTATAGGTATTGCAGTACAGTATAGGTATTGCAGTACAGTATAGGTATTGCAGTACAGTATAGGTATTACAGTACAGTATAGGTATTGCAGTACAGTATAGGTATTGCAGTACAGTATAGGTATTGCAGTACAGTATAGGTGTTACAGTACAGTATAGGTATTGCAGTACAGTATAGGTATTGCAGTACAGTATAGGTATTGCAGTACAGTATAGGTATTGCAGTACAGTATAGCTATTACAGTACAGTATAGCTATTGCAGTACAGTATAGGTATTGCAGTACAGTATAGCTGTTACAGTACAGTATAGGTATTGCAGTACAGTATAGGTATTGCAGTACAGTATAGGTATTACAGTACAGTATAGGTATTGCAGTACAGTATAGGTATTACAGTACAGTGTAGCTGTTACAGTACAGTATAGGTATTGCAGTACAGTATAGGTATTGCAGTACAGCTATTGCAGTACAGTATAGGTATTGCAGTACAGTATAGCTGTTGCAGTACAGTATAGGTATTACAGTACAGTATAGGTATTGCAGTACAGTATAGGTATTGCAGTACAGTATAGGTAATGCAGTACAGTATAGCTGTTGCAGTACAGTATAGGTGTTACAGTACAGTATAGGTATTGCAGTACAGTATAGGTATTGCAGTACAGTATAGGTATTACAGTACAGTATAGGTATTGCAGTACAGTATAGGTATTGCAGTACAGTATAGGTGTTACAGTACAGTATAGGTATTGCAGTACAGTATAGCTGTTACAGTACAGTATAGGTATTGCAGTACAGTATAGGTGTTACAGTACAGTATAGCTGTTACAGTACAGTATAGGTATTGCAGTACAGTATAGGTATTGCAGTACAGTATAGGTATTACAGTACAGTATAGGTATTGCAGTACAGTATAGGTATTACAGTACAGTGTAGCTGTTACAGTACAGTATAGGTATTGCAGTACAGTATAGGTGTTGCAGTACAGTATAGCTGTTACAGTACAGTATAGGTATTGCAGTACAGTATAGGTATTGCAGTACAGTATAGGAATTGCAGTACAGTATAGGTATTGCAGTACAGTATAGGTATTGCAGTACAGTATAGGTATTGCAGTACAGTATAGGTATTGCAGTACAGTATAGGTATTGCAGTACAGTATAGCTATTACAGTACAGTATAGGTGTTACAGTACAGTATAGGTATTGCAGTACAGTATAGGTATTGCAGTACAGTATAGGAATTGCAGTACAGTATAGCTGTTACAGTACAGTATAGGTATTGCAGTACAGTATAGCTGTTACAGTACAGTATAGGTATTGCAGTACAGTATAGCTGTTACAGTACAGTATAGCTATTGCAGTACAGTATAGCTGTTACAGTACAGTATAGGTATTGCAGTACAGTATAGCTGTTACAGTACAGTATAGGTATTACAGTACAGTGTAGCTGTTACAGTACAGTATAGGTATTGCAGTACAGTATAGGTATTGCAGTACAGTATAGGTATTGCAGTACAGTATAGGTATTGCAGTACAGTATAGGTATTGCAGTACAGTATAGGTGTTACAGTACAGTATAGGTATTGCAGTACAGTATAGGTGTTACAGTACAGTATAGGTATTGCAGTACAGTATAGCTGTTGCAGTACAGTATAGGTATTGCAGTACAGTATAGGTATTGCAGTACAGTATAGGTATTGCAGTACAGTATAGCTGTTACAGTACAGTATAGCTGTTGCAGTACAGTATAGGTATTGCAGTACAGTATAGGTATTGCAGTACAGTATAGGTATTGCAGTACAGTATAGGTATTGCAGTACAGTATAGGTATTACAGTACAGTATAGGTATTGCAGTACAGTATAGGTATTGCAGTACAGTATAGCTATTGCAGTACAGTATAGGTAATGCAGTACAGTATAGGTATTACAGTACAGTATAGGTATTGCAGTACAGTATAGGTATTGCAGTACAGTATAGGTATTGCAGTACAGTATAGGTATTGCAGTACAGTATAGGTATTGCAGTACAGTATAGGTATTGCAGTACAGTATAGCTGTTACAGTACAGTATAGCTGTTGCAGTACAGTATAGGTATTGCAGTACAGTATAGGTATTGCAGTACAGTATAGGTATTGCAGTACAGTATAGGTATTGCAGTACAGTATAGGTAATGCAGTACAGTATAGGTATTGCAGTACAGTATAGGTATTGCAGTACAGTATAGGTATTACAGTACAGTATAGGTATTGCAGTACAGTATAGGTATTGCAGTACAGTATAGCTATTGCAGTACAGTATAGGTATTGCAGTACAGTATAGGTAATGCAGTACAGTATAGCTATTGCAGTACAGTATAGCTGTTGCAGTACAGTATAGGTATTGCAGTACAGTATAGGTGTTACAGTACAGTATAGCTGTTACAGTACAGTATAGGTATTGCAGTACAGTATAGGTATTGCAGTACAGTATAGGTATTACAGTACAGTATAGGTATTGCAGTACAGTATAGGTATTACAGTACAGTGTAGCTGTTACAGTACAGTATAGGTATTGCAGTACAGTATAGGTGTTGCAGTACAGTATAGCTGTTACAGTACAGTATAGGTATTGCAGTACAGTATAGGTATTGCAGTACAGTATAGGTATTGCAGTACAGTATAGCTATTACAGTACAGTATAGGTGTTACAGTACAGTATAGGTATTGCAGTACAGTATAGGTATTGCAGTACAGTATAGGTATTGCAGTACAGTATAGCTGTTACAGTACAGTATAGGTATTGCAGTACAGTATAGGTATTACAGTACAGTATAGGTATTGCAGTACAGTATAGGTATTGCAGTACAGTACAGCTATTGCAGTACAGTATAGGTATTGCAGTACAGTATAGGTATTGCAGTACAGTATAGGTATTGCAGTACAGTATAGGTATTGCAGTACAGTATAGCTATTGCAGTACAGTATAGGTATTGCAGTACAGTATAGGTAATGCAGTACAGTATAGCTATTGCAGTACAGTATAGCTGTTGCAGTACAGTATAGGTATTGCAGTACAGTATAGGTGTTACAGTACAGTATAGCTGTTACAGTACAGTATAGGTATTGCAGTACAGTATAGGTATTGCAGTACAGTATAGGTATTACAGTACAGTATAGGTATTGCAGTACAGTATAGGTATTACAGTACAGTGTAGCTGTTACAGTACAGTATAGGTATTGCAGTACAGTATAGGTGTTGCAGTACAGTATAGCTGTTACAGTACAGTATAGGTATTGCAGTACAGTATAGGTATTGCAGTACAGTATAGGTATTGCAGTACAGTATAGCTATTACAGTACAGTATAGGTGTTACAGTACAGTATAGGTATTGCAGTACAGTATAGGTATTGCAGTACAGTATAGGTATTGCAGTACAGTATAGCTGTTACAGTACAGTATAGGTATTGCAGTACAGTATAGGTATTACAGTACAGTATAGGTATTGCAGTACAGTATAGGTATTGCAGTACAGTACAGCTATTGCAGTACAGTATAGGTATTGCAGTACAGTATAGGTATTGCAGTACAGTATAGGTATTGCAGTACAGTATAGGTATTGCAGTACAGTATAGCTGTTACAGTACAGTATAGGTATTGCAGTACAGTATAGCTATTGCAGTACAGTATAGGTATTGCAGTACAGTATAGGTATTGCAGTACAGTATAGGTATTGCAGTACAGTATAGCTGTTGCAGTACAGTATAGGTATTGCAGTACAGTATAGGTATTGCAGTACAGTATAGGTATTACAGTACAGTATAGGTATTGCAGTACAGTATAGGTATTGCAGTACAGTATAGGTATTGCAGTACAGTATAGCTGTTACAGTACAGTATAGGTATTGCAGTACAGTATAGGTATTGCAGTACAGTATAGGTATTGCAGTACAGTATAGGTATTGCAGTACAGTATAGGTATTGCAGTACAGTATAGCTATTGCAGTACAGTATAGGTATTGCAGTACAGTATAGGTATTGCAGTACAGTATAGGTATTGCAGTACAGTATAGGTATTGCAGTACAGTATAGGTATTGCAGTACAGTATAGGTATTGCAGTACAGTATAGGTATTGCAGTACAGTATAGGTATTGCAGTACAGTATAGGTATTACAGTACAGTATAGGTATTACAGTACAGTATAGGTATTGCAGTACAGTATAGGTATTGCAGTACAGTATAGGTATTGCAGTACAGTATAGGTATTGCAGTACAGTATAGCTATTGCAGTACAGTATAGGTATTGCAGTACAGTATAGGTATTGCAGTACAGTATAGGTGTTACAGTACAGTATAGGTATTGCAGTACAGTATAGGTATTACAGTACAGTATAGGTATTACAGTACAGTATAGCTGTTGCAGTACAGTATAGGTATTGCAGTACAGTATAGGTATTGCAGTACAGTATAGCTGTTACAGTACAGTATAGGTATTGCAGTACAGTATAGGTATTGCAGTACAGTATAGGTATTGCAGTACAGTATAGGTATTGCAGTACAGTATAGCTGTTACAGTACAGTATAGGTATTGCAGTACAGTATAGGTATTGCAGTACAGTATAGCTGTTGCAGTACAGTATAGGTATTGCAGTACAGTATAGCTGTTACAGTACAGTATAGGTATTGCAGTACAGTATAGGTATTGCAGTACAGTATAGCTGTTACAGTACAGTATAGGTATTGCAGTACAGTATAGGTATTGCAGTACAGTATAGGTATTGCAGTACAGTATAGGTATTGCAGTACAGTATAGGTATTACAGTACAGTATAGGTATTGCAGTACAGTATAGGTATTGCAGTACAGTATAGGTGTTGCAGTACAGTATAGGTATTGCAGTACAGTATAGGTATTGCAGTACAGTATAGGTATTGCAGTACAGTATAGCTGTTGCAGTACAGTATAGCTGTTGCAGTACAGTATAGGTATTGCAGTACAGTATAGGTATTGCAGTACAGTATAGCTATTGCAGTACAGTATAGGTATTGCAGTACAGTATAGGTATTGCAGTACAGTATAGCTGTTGCAGTACAGTATAGGTATTGCAGTACAGTATAGGTATTACAGTACAGTATAGCTGTTACAGTACAGTATAGGTATTGCAGTACAGTATAGGTATTGCAGTACAGTATAGCTATTGCAGTACAGTATAGCTGTTACAGTACAGTATAGGTATTGCAGTACAGTATAGGTATTGCAGTACAGTATAGCTGTTGCAGTACAGTATAGGTATTACAGTACAGTATAGCTGTTGCAGTACAGTATAGGTATTGCAGTACAGTATAGGTATTGCAGTACAGTATAGCTGTTACAGTACAGTATAGCTATTGCAGTACAGTATAGCTATTGCAGTACAGTATAGGTATTACAGTACAGTATAGGTATTACAGTACAGTATAGCTGTTGCAGTACAGTATAGGTATTGCAGTACAGTATAGGTATTGCAGTACAGTATAGCTGTTGCAGTACAGTATAGCTGTTGCAGTACAGTATAGGTATTGCAGTACAGTATAGGTATTGCAGTACAGTATAGCTATTGCAGTACAGTATAGCTGTTACAGTACAGTATAGGTATTGCAGTACAGTATAGGTATTGCAGTACAGTATAGGTATTGCAGTACAGTATAGGTATTGCAGTACAGTATAGGTATTGCAGTACAGTATAGCTGTTACAGTACAGTATAGGTATTGCAGTACAGTATAGGTATTGCAGTACAGTATAGGTATTGCAGTACAGTATAGGTATTGCAGTACAGTATAGGTATTGCAGTACAGTATAGGTATTGCAGTACAGTATAGCTGTTGCAGTACAGTATAGCTGTTGCAGTACAGTATAGGTATTGCAGTACAGTATAGGTATTGCAGTACAGTATAGCTATTGCAGTACAGTATAGGTATTGCAGTACAGTATAGGTATTGCAGTACAGTATAGCTGTTGCAGTACAGTATAGGTATTGCAGTACAGTATAGGTATTACAGTACAGTATAGCTGTTACAGTACAGTATAGGTATTGCAGTACAGTATAGGTATTGCAGTACAGTATAGCTATTGCAGTACAGTATAGGTATTGCAGTACAGTATAGGTATTACAGTACAGTATAGGTATTGCAGTACAGTATAGCTGTTGCAGTACAGTATAGCTGTTGCAGTACAGTATAGGTATTGCAGTACAGTATAGGTATTGCAGTACAGTATAGCTATTGCAGTACAGTATAGGTATTGCAGTACAGTATAGGTATTGCAGTACAGTATAGCTGTTGCAGTACAGTATAGGTATTGCAGTACAGTATAGGTATTACAGTACAGTATAGCTGTTACAGTACAGTATAGGTATTGCAGTACAGTATAGGTATTGCAGTACAGTATAGCTATTGCAGTACAGTATAGGTATTGCAGTACAGTATAGGTATTGCAGTACAGTATAGGTATTGCAGTACAGTATAGCTGTTGCAGTACAGTATAGCTGTTGCAGTACAGTATAGGTATTGCAGTACAGTATAGGTATTGCAGTACAGTATAGCTATTGCAGTACAGTATAGGTATTGCAGTACAGTATAGGTATTGCAGTACAGTATAGCTGTTGCAGTACAGTATAGGTATTGCAGTACAGTATAGGTATTACAGTACAGTATAGCTGTTACAGTACAGTATAGGTATTGCAGTACAGTATAGCTATTGCAGTACAGTATAGGTATTGCAGTACAGTATAGGTATTGCAGTACAGTATAGGTATTGCAGTACAGTATAGGTATTGCAGTACAGTATAGGTATTGCAGTACAGTATAGGTATTGCAGTACAGTATAGGTATTGCAGTACAGTATAGGTATTGCAGTACAGTATAGGTATTGCAGTACAGTATAGCTATTGTAGTACAGTATAGCTATTACAGTACAGTATAGGTATTGCAGTACAGTATAGCTGTTACAGTACAGTATAGGTATTGCAGTACAGTATAGGTATTACAGTACAGTATAGGTATTGCAGTACAGTATAGGTATTGCAGTACAGTATAGGTATTGCAGTACAGTATAGGTATTACAGTACAGTATAGCTGTTGCAGTACAGTATAGGTATTGCAGTACAGTATAGGTATTACAGTACAGTATAGCTGTTACAGTACAGTATAGGTATTGCAGTACAGTATAGCTATTGCAGTACAGTATAGGTATTGCAGTACAGTATAGGTATTGCAGTACAGTATAGGTATTGCAGTACAGTATAGCTGTTGCAGTACAGTATAGCTGTTGCAGTACAGTATAGGTATTGCAGTACAGTATAGCTATTGCAGTACAGTATAGGTATTGCAGTACAGTATAGGTATTGCAGTACAGTATAGCTGTTGCAGTACAGTATAGGTATTGCAGTACAGTATAGGTATTACAGTACAGTATAGCTGTTACAGTACAGTATAGGTATTGCAGTACAGTATAGGTATTGCAGTACAGTATAGCTATTGCAGTACAGTATAGGTATTGCAGTACAGTATAGGTATTGCAGTACAGTATAGGTATTGCAGTACAGTATAGCTGTTGCAGTACAGTATAGCTGTTGCAGTACAGTATAGGTATTGCAGTACAGTATAGGTATTGCAGTACAGTATAGCTATTGCAGTACAGTATAGGTATTGCAGTACAGTATAGGTATTGCAGTACAGTATAGCTGTTGCAGTACAGTATAGGTATTGCAGTACAGTATAGGTATTACAGTACAGTATAGCTGTTACAGTACAGTATAGGTATTGCAGTACAGTATAGCTATTGCAGTACAGTATAGGTATTGCAGTACAGTATAGCTGTTGCAGTACAGTATAGGTATTGCAGTACAGTATAGGTATTACAGTACAGTATAGGTATTGCAGTACAGTATAGGTATTGCAGTACAGTATAGGTATTGCAGTACAGTATAGGTATTGCAGTACAGTATAGCTATTGCAGTACAGTATAGGTATTGCAGTACAGTATAGGTATTGCAGTACAGTATAGCTGTTGCAGTACAGTATAGGTATTGCAGTACAGTATAGGTATTACAGTACAGTATAGCTGTTACAGTACAGTATAGGTATTGCAGTACAGTATAGCTATTGCAGTACAGTATAGCTGTTGCAGTACAGTATAGGTATTGCAGTACAGTATAGGTATTACAGTACAGTATAGGTATTGCAGTACAGTATAGGTATTGCAGTACAGTATAGCTGTTACAGTACAGTATAGGTATTGCAGTACAGTATAGGTATTGCAGTACAGTATAGGTATTGCAGTACAGTATAGCTATTACAGTACAGTATAGGTATTGCAGTACAGTATAGGTATTGCAGTACAGTATAGGTGTTGCAGTACAGTATAGGTATTGCAGTACAGTATAGGTATTGCAGTACAGTATAGGTATTACAGTACAGTATAGGTATTGCAGTACAGTATAGGTATTGCAGTACAGTATAGCTGTTACAGTACAGTATAGGTATTGCAGTACAGTATAGCTATTGCAGTACAGTATAGCTATTGCAGTACAGTATAGGTATTGCAGTACAGTATAGGTATTACAGTACAGTATAGGTGTTACAGTACAGTATAGGTATTGCAGTACAGTATAGCTATTGCAGTACAGTATAGGTATTGCAGTACAGTATAGGTATTACAGTACAGTATAGGTATTACAGTACAGTATAGCTGTTACAGTACAGTATAGGTATTGCAGTACAGTATAGGTATTGCAGTACAGTATAGCTGTTGCAGTACAGTATAGGTATTGCAGTACAGTATAGCTGTTACAGTATTGATTATAGGGTAGGGTACACATTGATACATTATCCTGAATACAAGAATACACTCATTAAATCTCACTGATTGATAATGCACACTACTTGTTATACTTGCACTATCTCTTAGTGATATAGTACATGTAGATAGGGTGTAAGGGGATAGAAACCTAGTGACAGGAAGTCGAGTTCGTCGAGATTACGAGAATCGCACAGCTGGTAGAATATGTGATAGTTCCGCTCGTGTGAAGCCTGATATACCACTCTGTACGGGTGGGTGGGTAGAGTTAGGTATTACTATTGGGTGGTAGGGAGTAACCAAGGGGTAGTACTACTACCCTATAGGGGTGGGTAGAGTTAGGTATTACTATTGGGTGGTAGGGGGTAACCATGGGGTAGTACAACTATTACCCTATAGGGGTGGGTAGAGTTAGGTATTACTAGTGGGTGGTAGGGGTTAACCATGGGGTACTACTACTACCCTATAGGGGTGAGTAGAGTTAGGTATTACTAGTGAGTGGTAGGGGGTAACCATGGGGTACTACTACTACCCTATAGGGGTGGGTAGAGTTAGGTATTACTAGTGGGTGGTAGGGGGTAACCATAGGGTTATAGTACTACTACCCTATAGGGGTGAGTAGAGTTAGGTATTACTAGTGAGTGGTAGGGGGTAACCATGGGGTAGTACTACTATCCTATATGGGTGGATAGAGTTAGGTATTACTAGTGGGTGGTAGGGGGTAACCATGGGGTTATAGTACTACTACCCTATAGGGGTGAGTAGAGTTAGGTATTACTAGTGAGTGGTAGGGGGTAACCATGGGGTAGTACTACTATCCTATATGGGTGGGTAGAGTTAGGTATTACTAGTGGGTGGTAGGGGGGTAACCATGGGGTAGTACTACTACCCTATAGGGGTGGGTAGAGTTAGGTATTACTAGTGAGTGGTGGGGGGTAACCAAGGGGTACAACTATTACCCTATAGGGGTGGGTAGAGTTAGGTATTACTAGTGATGTGAGTGAATAAAGAATGTATTTTAAACATAAATAGAAAGGGAAAAAATGCAATAATATTTATAATAGGATATATAAAAAAATCAACATTTAAAAAAAATATATTTGTAGTATTATGTTATATTATATAATAGTATAATAGTACTAAATCATATTACATTATTATTATATATTATAAAAAAAACACAAAATAATATATATATTATAAAGTGATATAAAAAAATGATGGATGTTTGTGTAATTCTATCATTATGACTGCATTAATTACATTTATTAATAACATAATATATATATATAATAAATTATCATTATCTTATTGGTAAAACATCATAATCACATTTAAAACGAGCCATTATAAAAATAGCTTTTCACATCACTAAGTATTACTAATGGCTAGTAGTAGTGGTAGTGGTAGTGGTGGGGGGGGGATGGGGTAACCAAGGGGTTATGGTACTACGACTAGGTATGGTAGGGTGTTACTACCAATACTGGCGGTCTAGCCATCTTCATGCCTTACACCTACATTCACAGGTTTACATAGCCAACTCATGATTTAGCTACGATGTCATCATGTCTCATAGTGGTGTACATGTGTGTGTGTGTGTGTGTGTGTGTGTGTGTGTGTGTGTGTGTGTGTGTGTGTGTGTGTGTGTGTGTGTGTGTGTGTGTGTGTGTGTGTGTGTGTGTGTGTGTGTGTGTGTGTGTGTGTGTGTGTGTGTGTGTGTGTGTGTATACTATTGTGATAAGCTTGACAGCCATGTACTACTATTACTACTATTACTACTAGGTAGTAGTGGGGGGTGGAGGTATATGACTAGGGTATCAGCGGTATCAACGCGTAATTATATACTACGGGTGCAGCTGAGAATACCACAATTCACATGATATTGCACACCAACACGCCTATCATTGTATTACTGGTGTTGTTACTAATAAGGACATGCTTTTATTTCAAATAACATACACTCGCACATTTGTGTACATATTATGATTATTATTATCAGATTTAGTCTTTTTATATCTAGGTAATCATAGTAATCACAAATTTGTATTGATACATTTACTCTTTCATATGATGATATAATAACACACACACCCACAAACACACACCCACACACACCCCCACACACCCCGTCACACCTACCTCGACTTCTCTAGTAGGTAGGTCTTCATGCTAGCTCCGGTGATAGTGTTAGCCGCATCGAAGTCTATCTCAATGTACTTGCCGAACCTACTGCTGTTGTCATTTCTCGTGGTCTTAGCGTTTCCTATCGCCTGTGTGTGACGTAAGGTTACGCAAGGTTACGTAAGGTTACGTAAGGTTACGCAAGGTTACGCAAGGTTACGTCGTGTGAGTGTGTGATGCGTTCAGTGTAATACACATATCACATAAGATACTAGTTGTACTACAGGTTGTGGGGGTGGGGGGGGTTATGCATCACATATCACACAATACACTAGTTGTACTACAGGTTGTGGGGTGGGGTGGGGGGGGTTATGCATCACATATCACACAAGATAATCGTTGTGAATGTGTAGTGTATGTATATATAGTGACTATATGTGTCTGGGTGTATATATGTGAGATGATGTTACAAACACATATACACCCAGACACACATATCCACACATACACCCATACACACATATATACAAACACATACACACACCTATCCATACATACACATACCACACACACAAACACATTAACACACCCACACACACACACACATACTCATACAGATACCCTAACCTCCATGATGGGATTAGAAGCCAACACTTTATCCTCGACCCTAGTCTCGACTACTGCAGCCCCGCATACCGAAGCAAAGTATCTCATCGCGTACTTAGCTGATACCGTCTTGCCCGAACCTGACTCTCCTGATACTATCAGAGACTGGTTTACGCTGAATCTAGGAAACACGAGAGTATATATTACTACAATATACATATATACTACAATATATATATATCTTACAATATATATATATCTTACAATATACATATATCTTACAATATACATATATCTTACAATATACATATATCTTACAATATACATATATCTTACAATATACATATATCTTACAATATACATATATCTTACAATATACATATATCTTACAATATACATATATCTTACAATATACATATATCTTACAATATAGATATATCTTACAATATATATATATACTACAATATATATATTATAGTTTATTGATTTTCTATACAATAAAACATTTTTAAAGAAAATCAATATATAGATTTCTATGAGTACTAGTGCTAGTTTTTTAACAGGTATAATGAATGGATACCTGTTGTTTGAAATATTATTAACTGATCATATTCATTTTTATATAATAATCAACTTCGTAAGGAAAACTATCCTCTACAATAATGTGTTTGTATTATTGTTGTTATTTCTACAATCAGTGCTTGGTATACTGACATATACTTTTCAGTTGTATATTAAAGTTCATCAAAGATGTATTGCAAACACATTATGAATATTTAATCAGGATTGATCCGTTAGTGGTTTAAAAAGTTCATTTCAAATTATTCAGTTGACGTATAAAAGTTTGCAAGAATATGCTTGCTATAAACTTGTCATAAAATCAACCAGACAGTTAATAACATCTAGGTAACTATAGTAACAAAAGCTAATATAAAAGCTTATATCACCCCTCAATTAATTAGAACATGTTTTTTAATGAAATTTAAAATGTAGTTCATAATTCACATATTTATCATGCTATATACTATGATCTTATATTATATTATCTTTAAATTATACCACACACACACACACACACACACACATCATATGTTCTGCTTAATAAGTCTAGAAACAACAAATACGTTACATTATGTAATTTATTTATATTAATTCAATTTTAATTCCACTATTTACTGAAATAATATTTGTTTTAAAGAGTAAAGGTTAGTTTAGTAAGATATGGAAAATAACTAAATTAAAATGAAATGCGTACTATATAACATAAATATATTAAAATATGCATAGAATATAAGTTATATATTTATATACACAGGAATCTTGTGTATTCATACACGGATAATAATGGATACAAAATATTGAATTCCTATAAAAAGACAATCAATATCGGAATGTATAGGTTGTATTATGTATACATACATATATATATATATATATATATATATATATATATATATATATATATATATATATATATATATATATATAAATATATATGGATTATACATGAGGGATAATTAAATAGCGACTTCGATTAAATTGTAAATGGGGATCAAATAGAGTATAGTGCTATATGTGATATAATATAAAGTACACTATGAATACATAAGTTAAAATATAAACTATCGTATATTATATAATTCAAGATAGTTAACTATTTAATGATATTTATTAAACATATTATTCTACAAAAAAGGTATCATATATAGATGATAAAAAAAATTATTTTACGATGAAATATGAAATGTGAATTAGAAACTTGTAATTAGACTGGTTTTATCATATCGAATTATGGCTGGGAGAATATATTTACATTGCGAATCAATAGATATAACGGGGTATTATATTTGTAATTCACGTAATCCATTAACTTGATTCTACCATACATAATGTGACGATATCAAAGTTACGATTTCAGTAGTGAGAAACTACACGTCATACATGCTGTGGCCATTAACGCTACATGTTGATTGGACGCATGAGTTATATCATATAAGCCACGCCCCCTGCATACTGCCCCGCCCCCGTGCTACTACATATCTAAATTCATGTAGCTCGAACTAGAGAATTAATACTATAATTTGAATGCATTTAGTTTATATCTGCAATATGCTGAATAATGAACAATTAATATATTAAAATTTAAACAAATTATATAATGAATTGCAATCATTTCGGGTAACAGATAAACAACATATAATTAGAAATAACTCGAATGCTACTCAATAAATAATAGTTTTTTTCAAATCACGAAAAATGTGTACGCATTAATATAATAGTATTATTGAAATTAGTAAAATAATGAATTATAATAAATTATATAAATATAATAATATTATTTAATAATATTTAAATCATCGAATCTATAGATTACCATAATAATGATCTGTAAGTAGTATTTACTAAATGCTAACTATGATATATGAAATCTTTATTACGTAAAGTAAAATAACTCTAAATTGTTAATTGAATAACAGTGAGTGATTAACACTGAAGCTACATTATCATAGTGATATGCTGCCACTGCCTACATATATTATATATAACATACATATAATATGCATATATCATGTATATTTTATGTATATATTATGCATATATTATGCATATATTATATATATATAATGATAATGCAGAATGTAATCATACGGTTACACAGGTATGAGGTATCTGTTTAGATAAGTGTGTTCCAAGCGGCTCACACACAGCATTGATTAGCGATGACTCATCTACCTCGCTGTCTACATGCTGACTGTGTGACTGTGTGACTGTACACTACGACTATCCACGCTCTCTGGCTTTCTACACTCTGATGACTCACTACTGACGATGACTCACCACACACAATGGATGACTCATCACCACTACTGACATCGGATGACTCACCACCAGTCACAACCGACAGCGGATGACTCACCACCACCGCCAGTCACAGCAGACGATGACTCACCTAGACATGTTCTTGAAGGCGTCCTCCGCTACAGCGAAGATGTGCGGGTCCATGGAGAGCAGGTCTTGACCGCTGTACGCCTGGATCACCGGCTCGTCGTAGATCTCAAGCTGATGGTAGGGGTTGATGGCTACCAGTACGATACCTGCACAAGTAGTAGTAGTAGTAGTGGTGGTGGTGGTAGTGGTGGTAGTTGTGGAGCTGGTGGTGGTGGTTGTTGTAGTAGTGGTGGTAGTAATGGTGGTGGTAGTAATGGGGGTAGTGGTGGTAATGGTGGTAGTGGTGGGTGATATGTATGTGAAGCCGTTTCAAATGAGCGATAACACTAGAAAATATTCAATTAAAGTGCACTATTATAGTACTACTATATAATGTAAATAATAAAATATATATATGTAAATTGTATATTTATTTATGTATATATAAATTGTATATTTATTTATGTACACAGGAATCTCGTTGATTCATACATTTAAGGCTTTAAAGCCCTTTTGGAGGAACAACACATATATGAACATCCAAAGAAAAGAGTAACTAGTAAAATTTCTTCTAATTAATTATTACTATTATTTAGGAAAAATCAAATATATACATTATACCCAAAATATACCGCCCAGTTTGAGACCAGCCCCTTTGGGTGATATATCAGGGATGCTGTACATTCAAGGTAAGTCAAGGGTTCTCTGTATATTGTAAACTACAAAAGAAATGAGAAAAACAAATTCTTCCAATGAATAACAATTACTATTATTATAGTGAGCATCGAATTATACAGTAGCGATAGCTTGGTTTCAGAAGCGTATCACTGATAACAGAAGTTTAATTAGAGACAGATGCCAATCAACGATATCGGATTGCTCTAACAAATATACACGCTGCAATCTGTGCATACTCCAGTTGGTGTACACATACACATACAGATATACATGCACACATATATTCAGATATAATGACACAAATATAAATATACTGGCAAATATACTTTCGCGGATACAAGCATACACACACATACACACATACATATACACACGGTCATGAGAGTATATGATATGAATGAGAACGAACATACACACACATGTATGTATAAACAAACACACACACGCATGCACTTGTTGATAAGCGCATATATACACACATATACACACACACATGTAAACACACACACACACACGCACACACATATGCTAACACACACACATGCACACACACACACATGTAAACACACACATACACACACACACACACATGTAAACACACACATACACACACACACACATGTAAACACACACACACACACACACACACACACACATATGCTAACACGCACACACACACACATACACGCGCGCACACACACACACATACACGCGCGCACACACACACACATACACGCGCGCGCACACACACACACACACACATGTAAACACACACACACACACATACACACACACACACACACATGTAAACACACATACACGCGCGCGCACACACACACACACACACATGTAAACACACACACACACACATACACACACACACACACACATGTAAACACACACACACATACACACACACATGTAAACACACACATACACACACACACACGCACACACATATGCTAACACGCACACACACACACATACACGCGCGCACACACACACACACATGTAAACACACACACACACACACACACACATATGCTAACACGCACACACACACACATACACGGGCGCACACACACACACATACACGCGCGCACACACACACACATACACGGGCGCACACACACACACATACACGCGCGCACATGCTAACACACACACACACACATATGCTAACACGCACACACACACACATACACATATGCTAACACGCACACACACACACACACATACACGCGCGCACACACACACACATACACGGGCGTGTACACGTGTACTTAAGTGCAGAAGCTAGGTAGACCGAGACTAATGCAATTGACATCGACTGCGCCGGGAAATTGCTACAGATCATTGTTTACATTATAATGGGAGGAGGGAGGGGGCTTGTCTAGTGGGGGGGGCGTGTCCACTGTACAATCAATACGGTAACGCGATACGCTTCCTCATCACAATTATAATCATTGATTAACTTGTGTCAACTCGTGTATCGAGTGTGCTGTCTTGTAAAACTATTGTGTTTCCAATGCACAGATGACAGCAACACTAATGGTGGGGGTGAGGGTTGTCAGGTTCATCATACACTAATGGTGGGGGTGAGGGTAGTTACCAGGGATAACATACACTAATGGTGGGGGTGAGGGTAGTTACCAGGGATAACATACACTAAGTGTAGCAGTAAGAACTAAGTATAATTACATGCATTACAACTGGATTATAAGTGGATGATAAGTAATACATAACAGGTATACATTGTACATCCCTCAGTGTACAATTGTACCATAAGGAAGCTACAATGCTATATAATATTAGATACAATGCTACATAATATTAGGTACAATTCTACATAATATTAGGTACAATACTATATAATATTAGGTACAATGCTACATAATATTAGGTACAACACTACATAATATTAGGTACAATACTACATAATATTAGGTACAATGCTACATAATATTAGGTACAATTCTACATAATATTAGGTACAACACTACATAATATTAGGTACAATACTACATAATATTAGGTACAATACTACATAATATTAGGTACAATACTACATAATATTATATACAATACTACATAATATTATGTACAATACTACATAATATTATATATAATACTACATAATATTAGGTACAATACTACATAATATTATGTACAATACTACATAATATTAGGTACAATACTACATAATATTATGTACAATACTACATAATATTAGATACAATACTAAATAATATTAGGTACAATACTACATAATATTATGTACAATACTACATAATATTAGATACAATACTAAATAATATTAGGTACAACACTACATAATATTAGGTACAACACTACATAATATTAGGTACAATACTACATAATATTAGGTACAATACTACATAATATTAGGTACAATGCTACATAATATTAGGTACAATTCTACATAATATTAGGTACAACACTACATAATATTAGGTACAATGCTACATAATATTAGGTACAACACTACATAATATTAGGTACAATACTACATAATATTAGGTACAATACTACATAATATTAGGTACAATACTACATAATATTATATATAATACTACATAATATTAGGTACAACACTATATAATATTAGGTACTATACTACATAATATTATGTACAATACTACATAATATTATATATAATACTACATAATATTAGGTACAATACTACATAATATTATGTACAATACTACATAATATTAGGTACAATACTACATAATATTATGTACAATACTACATAATATTAGATACAATACTAAATAATATTAGGTACAATACTACATAATATTATGTACAATACTACATAATATTAGATACAATACTAAATAATATTAGGTACAACACTACATAATATTAGGTACAACACTACATAATATTAGGTACAATACTACATAATATTAGGTACAATACTACATAATATTAGGTACAATACTACATAATATTATATACAATACTACATAATATTATGTACAATACTACATACTATTATATATAATACTACATAATATTAGGTACAATACTACATAATATTATGTACAATACTACATAATATTAGGTACAATACTACATAATATTAGGTACAATACTACATAATATTAGGTACAATACTACATAATATTATGTACAATACTACATAATATTATATATAATACTACATAATATTAGGTACAATACTACATAATATTATGTACAATACTACATAATATTAGGTACAATACTACATAATATTATGTACAATACTACATAATATTAGATACAATACTAAATAATATTAGGTACAATACTACATAATATTATGTACAATACTACATAATATTAGATACAATACTAAATAATATTAGGTACAACACTACATAATATTAGGTACAACACTACATAATATTAGGTACAATACTACATAATATTAGGTACAATACTACATAATATTAGGTACAATACTACATAATATTATATACAATACTACATAATATTATGTACAATACTACATAATATTATATATAATACTACATAATATTAGGTACAATACTACATAATATTATGTACAATACTACATAATATTAGGTACAATACTACATAATATTAGGTACAATACTACATAATATTAGGTACAATACTACATAATATTAGGTATAATACAACATAATATTAGGTATAATACTACATAATATTAGGTACAATACTACATAATATTAGGTACAATACTACATAATATTAGGTACAATACTACATAATATTAGGTACAATACTACATAATATTAGGTACAACACTACATAATATTAGGTACAATACTACATAATATTAGGTACAATACTACATAATATTAGGTACAATACTACATAATATTATGTACAATACTACATAATATTATGTACAATACTACATAATATTAGGTATAATACTACATAATATTAGGTATAATACTACATAATATTAGGTACAATACTACATAATATTAGGTACAATACTACATAATATTAGGTACAATACTACATAATATTAGGTACAATACTACATAATATTAGGTACAATACTACATAATATTAGGTACAATACTACATAATATTAGGTACACACGCAAGCTAGGACGTACCGCAATAGGTGTAGATGTCCTGCCGTTCGGAGAAACGCACTTGGAGGTTGTACAGCACGGCAGGCTCGTGAAGGTAACTCAGAGAGGTGAGGTCATTCTCTCCCACCAGGATGTCAGGGTTACGCAGAGGGGGGAAGGAGGTGCGGTCATCTCCCTTGACCGCTAGTTCTAGAGTCTGTGGGGCGAGAGAGAGAGAGTAGTCACTCATGTGTATAGCAGTGATGTATAGTTGTATAGGTATAGTAGTAGTAGTGTATAGTATAGTGTATAGTATAGTAGTGTATAGTAGTAGTGTTTAACAAACGCTCTGCTTATCGCATACTATCTATTGTTCATTCCTCAATATACTCTTCGAATTGCCCCTCCTATATTTCTGCTTCTCTAGTACAAAGATCTTCCCTTCCATCTCTTAGAAACCATGCATCTCATCTTCTATCTACCCCTATTCTCCGTCCCTCAAAAATGAATACTCGGGCACTGAGTTATATTGGTCCAAAACTTTGTAATTTACTCCCACCCTATATTAGATAAAATAGCATAAAAATTCATGAAATATATACAACAATTGATATCAGGTGGCAACCTGTAATACTAATATTGTTTGTCATTATTATTTTATTTATTAATTTCCTTACGGTTTATTCTATTTTGTTTTATTATTATTAATGGTATTTATTGTTTTACCTAATCTATTATTTGTATTCTATATATACACTTTTGAGATATCATTTATGATTTAAGTGTTTTAGTAAACTTTCAATCAATCAATCAATCAATCAATAGTATAGTAGTATTAGTGTATAGTAGTAGTATGTAGCAGCGTATACCACAACATAACTTACACTTCTTCTCTGTATCTCATCACTACTTGAGGTTTACATTACTGATGGATAACATGATTATTAAGCTGCATAACATATGAGATACTGCGCCTACAAATATTGCATATACATAGAATACTATATAATAACCATATACTACAACTATATATTCTAACTGTATACTGTATAACTATAGTATATAATTATTAATTATATATTATAATTATATGCTATAGCTATATTCTATAATTATATACTATACCTATAGCTATATTCTATAATGATATACTATACTTATAGTTATATTCTATAATTATATACTATACCTATAGCTATATTCTATAATTATATAGAATGACTCATCAGCCGTTCACTACACACCATTATTAGTGATGTTATACATGCACACACCTACAGTAATAGTTTGAGTGACAGTAGTGTAGCGGTAGTAGTAGTAGCGGAGGTAGTAGTAGCGGTACTAGTGACGAATTAACACGCTGCGCTGGTGTTACAATCAGAAACGCGTGATACATAGGCGGGTGTAAAAAGTGAGGTGATATAGACAGAGCTGCTAAACGATAGAAGAAAGTAAACCGAGAAATTGTAATCTATTCGTAATGTATACACAATAATAATACTGGGTCCAGTAATTCTTTAATACATGTATAGACTATAGTATTACTTGTGAGTAATTGCTACCATTAATATTCTGTT
The DNA here is from genome assembly GCA_964019155.1 of Osedax fenrisi. Classification (NCBI taxonomy): domain Eukaryota; kingdom Metazoa; phylum Annelida; class Polychaeta; order Sabellida; family Siboglinidae; genus Osedax; species Osedax fenrisi. The sequence continues at coordinate 126,042,330 of OZ025239.1, read as the reverse complement.
TAATAAAATATACACATATATATATACTATAAATGTATATATATATATATAAATATATATATACATTTATATAAATAAATTATTCATATATATATATATATATATATATATATATATATATATATAAATGATTTATTGGCTGAATTGTTAACATTTATGATTAATATCATTAAAGTGACTAATTTATAAATAGAGCCGAATTAATACGAACTTGATTATCAGCGCAGGCTATCAGTAGTGTTTTATCGGAACTCTGATAATCTTTGGTGACTTTGCCCACTTTCCATACGCTTTCCTTGCAGGCGATCCATACCCGCGTATCCTAGGAATGTTAGATAACATTACATCATCATTACATAATCACGACATAATCACACACGATTATAAGAATGTTGAAAGTTGAATAGATACACTAATTCTAATACTAAACATAAAGTGATACACTAATAATGACTCATAACTTACACCCTACTATACATAGATAAACACTAATGTAGCCTGTTGTTCTGCTATTGTGTAATATAGTACTTCATAGTGTAGATAGTACTGAGATTTGGTGATATTAATGATAACATTATACACATAGTAAACACCAGTGTAAAAGGTAAACATATTTGTGTATACATATTATTATTATTATCAACATTATTATAGGTAGAACCGGTATAAAGATAAAGATTATATATGTGTGATTATTATTATTATTATATCTCATTATTATTATATACTTACTTATTATTTGTTTAATGTTTAATTATATTATAGATAAAAGTCATATCACATCATAAAATTATAAAAATCATTTTAAATGTCTAATTTTCTAACCGCAAGATTATAGTTTAATATAACGATGCTATACTATATATTAACTTATTATTAAAATAATCAAAATATATTTATTGATTTTAATTTTAATTAAATTAAATAAATTGTAAAAAAACGTTTCATCATATTCTACATATATATATATATATATTTATATATATATATATATATATATATGTAATACATTATTTGACTTATGTATATATTATAATATTATTATAATATTATTATACTCGTTACTTATTATAATATAATAGAGTATAAGTTTTACATGTTTTTACAGGTGAATGTTTAGCTAAACTGTATTCAATACTATAAACTTGTATGTAATATATTCACAATGATTAACACGGATTGATTGATAGCCGTGATGAATCATTTCTATTGTAATATATATATAATTTATAAGTTAATGTAATTTTACCTAAATGTAATATAATAAGTTTTATAAACAATCATCTCTAGACAATAAATTCAAACTAATTAATTTTATTATAACATACTCGTACAATTTTTATATTTTAATTTATAATTGCGATTTACTTATGTGTAGGTCTGCGATGGGGTCAAATACCTTTTCAACTATAAATATACAAATACATTTTTTCAAAGAATTAAATACAAATACAAACTAAAAATAAGAACACGAAAATTAAATTATTGATTTATTAATTAATTATATTTAAATTATTTATAAAATTTGTGTTCTATTTATAATTAATAATAAATTAATAAAAAATAAAAACTCTATCTAATAATTAGATATATTATGTTATTGTATTTGATTTAATACACCCGGTAATAATGAAGCAATTATAAATCTGCGATTACACAAGACACACTAAACAAATACAAACACAAACACAAATCTGATTAATCATTCGAATATAACTACCATAAATCAGTGTATAAATACAAATACAAATATGTATTTCACCTCATTTGGGATGCATCCCTAATATAGACTAGATACACGATATAATTGTTTGTTCATACAGTCTACACATTTATATGTATATTAACTTCAGAGTACAATAGTAGTATATAATAATAGATAAAATTAAATGTAATTAAATAGTGGCCAATCTATTATTATTATAATCTTAGATCACCGATTTACAATGTAGAGTTTAACAACCACAACAAAGATACACTATGTAATATGTTACTGTGCTAACAGCATGTAGACAGTGGTTAACACTGAAAGATATATAGTTTATTTATTTACTTATCATGAAATGAAAATAATTATATGAATAATAATGTATTATAAAATGTATATTCAATATGCAATTCATAACAGGCAACAAAACAATAAAGTTGTATAACATTGTAATAAAATCACTCATTTTAATTAGTAAACTAATAACTTATCGATTAGATATTACAGTATTATTAGAATAAATGATTATGATATTTATAACTGGCGAACAAATTGCAAAGTGGCAATCATTGAACATGAAAAGTAAACATTAAATATTACTGACTGTGATCGGTTATGAAATCTAAAATAATTAGTATAGTTTAATATATACACACACATATATATATACTTTATAATGTATTGTACACTTAATATAATACATGTATATAGTATATTACATAGAATATATACACATTATAATTATATATTTAAAATGATATTGTAAGGTATTTACTTTATGTTATATATATATATATATATAACATAAACATATATATATATATATATATATATATATATATAGAATACGAGGTATCTCGTACGAAGTGATTTCATGCGGATTGGTGATATCATGCTCAATGATAATATATATAAATGTAAATTTATAATTATTTATAAATAGTAAAATACAGACTTTGCACGAAATCACAAAACTAATCGTAATAACTTCACATGAGATCACTGTTTACCATATATATATACATATATAATTATGATATATTATTATTTAATAATTAATATATATATATATATATATAAGTATACATAGATATACACACAAGTCATAGCAGCAGATTGTAATTATCTAAGTGGAACTTGACTACATTGCATTCTAACCATTCATCATAGAGATGTCATGCTAATTATACGTTAGCATATATGTTATTTTAATGATAATAATTAATTTATTCAATTATGTACTAATGCTATTCATCATAATTATGATAATTATTATATTTGCATATTTATTATTTTTTTTTCTACCTGGTAAGGTAAGTAATATTTATTAAATAATTTAAGCAATAATTATCATATTGATTATTATAATCATGAGTATAATTACAATGATAACATTATCGTATGATTATTATTATTATTATACATCTAATAGGTATATACCTAGGATAACATATTTTAATTATTCTATATGTATATATATATATGGGTTGTGGTTCATAACCGGCGCCAAAAATATATGACTAATAGTTTATTCGATATCGCAGCTCACGCTTTCGGAGTTGAAACGTATATATATTGAGAGAGATACGTACTTTATATATACACACACACACACACACATACACACACACACACACATACACACACACACACACATACACACACACACACAGTGTGACACACACACATTTATTCACGAGTTTTTTAACAAAGGAATTATGACTATAGTTATATATGTAATCATAGGTTTATAGTTTACCTTAGGCTAGATATAGCAATAACGATCTAGGTCAAATACTATCTATATATTATGACACGTCTATATCTAGAGGCGGGAGTCTCAATTGCGAAAGCGCGCGCTCCGATATTGAATAAAGTATTAATCATAGATTTTTGGCGCCGGTTATGAACGTGTTCCATACAGAGTTGTTTGATTTAAATCAATTGATTTAAATCATTTGATTAAATCAATGATTTTTTTGATTTTTTTGAAGGCAAAAATCATGATTTTTTTGATTTTTTTGATTTTTTTGATTTTTTTTGATTATAAATCAACTTTTTTATAATTTGATAAAATGTAATTAATAGTTTGGATTACTATTATTAACAAATCTAATAAATAAAACTGATTAAATAATATAAAATTTGTATTGATAAATTTATTTATTTATTCTATCAAAAAAATCAAAAAATCAAAAAAATCATGATTTTTTTGATTTTTTTGATTATAAATCAACTTTTTTATAATTTGATAAAATGTAATTAATAGTTTGGATTACTATTATTAATAAATCTAATAAATAAAACTGATTAAATAATATAAAATTTGTATTGATAAATTTATTTATTTATTCTATCAAAAAAATCAAAAAAATCAAAAAAATCAAAAAAATCAAAAAAATCAAATAAATCAAAAAAATCAATGTGATTTTGATTTTTTTGATTTTTTTAAAAAAATCATGATTTTTTCCAACTCTGGTTCCATATATATGCTATATGACTATACTGAAATCCAAACTTAATCACATAACCAAGCCCAATAAAATTAGACTTCATCAAAAATCTCATAAAATATATAATATATATATATTATATATAATATATATATAATATATATATAATATATATATATTATATATAATATATATATAATATATATATATATATATATATATATATATATATATATATATATATATATATTAATTATATATGCTATGAATGTTGGTATGAGGTCTAGTATATAATTATTATAATATGATATTAAATAATTTAATATCATAATAATATTATATATAACGTTACATGTACATAAATGTGTATGTTAAATATATTTTAAGTGTGCAGCCATTTGTAAAATGGTTACATTTAATGAAGCCCACATACACAGTGTATGATACACTATATTCTAATCACACACTATCATAGTGACTATGTCACACACGGTGTCACATAGTACGTGACACCGTGTATGTCACTGACACATCGTATCAGTGATTCACTGAATCACTGATTCGGTAATGATTTTTATCAAATAATATATGTTTTTCATGGTATATTCCCTTCTATTAGTCTAATAATTAGATGATCTAATATATAATAAACATTATGATGATAATAATAATGATACTCATTATTATTATTATAATAATTATAATGTAAAATTATTAAATTAATAATTAGTATTGACTAATTCAATTATTATAAAAATAAATCATTAATAATCATTTAATGATTATTTTATTATATATAAATATAATATATATCATATATGATATGTATATATTATAAATATAAATTAATTATATTTCCATAATAAAATAAACTATTCTATATATAATTATATATGTATAATATAACTATTATAATATAATTATATTTAAATAATTATGAAATATATTAAATATTTGAATAATTTTATAAATATTGTCTTGTAAACCTTCAAATATAGTTCACTTAGTGACATATTTCCTAACAGTTATTGAATTAAGGCTTAATTTTAATAAATAATATATAAAATAAACATATTTCCAAGTTAAAAAATCAGAGAACAACTTTTACTTTAAATTACATAATCAATTTGTAATAGATTTCAATATTTGATTTTATATTACAGGAAGAGAAGTAAACAAACATTTCGGTAAATATAAAATTGGAAAATGTAATCAAAGACATTTAATTATTTTAATATATTTAAAGACATTTTATAGGACTTCATATATATATTATATATATATAATCAATACCTCCTACAAACTCAAGATTAATACAAATATAAGATATATTGATATAATCAGACTTTAGTTATTTAATGTATATAACAGATTGTTATGTACAACTGTATATATGACATTAGTATTATACTAAGTATAATATAATATAATACAAATAAATATATATATATATATATATATTTCCTGATTTCATATTTAACTCCATATTGCCAATATCTCCTATAACCTCGGTGGTATAGGATGTATTGATATTGCCCTTTAAAATATTTAGGTTTTATATTTTATGATATATATTGAATATATTCAATATAGTATTGTTTAAACACTTCTCTTTCATATCGTGATATGCTAATTTCTATTAATATAGAATACAATGATGAATAAAGTCACTGACCAGTAACTTGATTATGACTTATAAATACTATAGTTCTATCTCGTATTTATTACTTCTCTTCGATACTAAATATATGTATAGAATATATTCTCTGGATTACTACTTCGGCGCCATTAAACCGATTAATCCGCTCCTAGATCTGAAAGTCATATATTTATACACATAGGTTAAATAGATGAAACCACTGAAATACTACAGCTTATTCAATCGTCTATGTTCGTATTCCTTTAATAAAATTATCGAAAATTCGTTGCCCCTCCAACCTTAGAGATAAGGATATGTAACTATCATATATAAATCAATATATCATTCACCCTATAGTATACATGTATTACGTAATAAGAGGTACCTCTTAAATATGAATACGTAGGCATATAACTTATATGAGTTATATTAAAGTTACTGTTCTCCTCTAGTACGACATTACTCCTTATTCCACTAACACCACAGTGTTCTGCTACCCCGCCTCAAATCTATGAAATTCCCTACCTCTTCAAATCCATTTTATAAGAGCGCATCATTTTTTATTAATATCATCTTTATAAAGGATATGAAGAGGGTACCTGCAGTGCAGGTTCTCCCTCAAGAGTTATATATATATATTATGTAGAGTTTTTTAATATTAGAATATAACTATATATATATAGTATTATAGGATATATTACTACATATATTTGAATGTGAGATACCTGTGAGAAATTATTGTAGACTTATTTACTTAGTAAATCTACTTATTAATTCCACATTTACGAATTATTCCATCGTTCTACTGGGTTATTTTTATGTTATTTATTATTATTTACGGTACCTTATCCACTTATTCTAATGTGTGAATTGGTATAATATAATAGAAAGTACAGGAACCTTAATATATTATATATGTTAGTTTTGTATTAGTAATTAGTTTAGTTAAGAACATTTGAATTATTTGTATAGTGTTCTTAGACTATTGAAATTGTAAGTTTGATTATATTATATGCTATTAAACTAGTCATTATTAATGTCGACTGAATGAAGTTTATTATCATGGCACAATATAATATCATTAATATTACATATAGGTGAGATGACAAGATTATTAGTTCTGTGACAAGTGTGTTACTTGGAGTTAGTTTTATTAAGAGTTATTACTTGTATATATTATCATACAGTTGTGCTACTGCATAAATTGTATAACTTTCACAATTATTTAAATATGTAATTTATTATTGTAGTATAATTTTTTCTCTAAATAGTGGTACAGTAAATTAGGTTACAATTATTAATATATGATATTTACTATATGAATGAGTTGATATTGCAGTAGGTACTCTACTTATACATGTATGTCTAATCTAGATTAGATTTTATAAAATTGATATGCTAATTACAGTTCATTATGAATAAATATGAACGGAATACCTTTATTGTATTAGAAAAAAGTCCATGACAATTACTATTAATTAATTATATATAGATAAATATAGTTCTTCTTAAGGAATTCTTCACGGTATATACTAAATCATAACTGATATTAACTTATTCTATTGCTATTAACTATTTCTATTACAAGCACACACAGTTCAATTTAAGAGATGATACAGCAGTGGTGACTAGGTAACAATATGAAAGAACTGAGAGTAAACATAAACCTGTTCTCATTATTACTACACTCTACAAGTTCATCCTTTATTAAAGCCTGCAGCCAGATAGTTGGGTTTGGTGGTAAACATTGCAGATATTGATTTAATGTTCTAATGTATTCATATACACTATTCTATGTTTCTAACTTAACTTTTTTATAGTGTTTATTAAACGCAAGCGAATCCATTGGAAATATAACATTCTTATTAACTGTATTGTCGAAGCAATATACAGAATACTACATCACATACTAATATTGATAACGATATTACACAAAGCAATAGTTGCTAGTGGCTATTGTAATAAGTATTACTATACTCGCAACATATGTAACCTAGCCAACCCATTCTCAGCGAGTGTGTATTGGTGATGTAAACGAAGGTTTCAATGGGCCAAAGTACAATTCGCATATCGAGCTATTGTTTAATAATTCGTGTGGGATGAAATTTGTGTGTATGTTATCAACACATCGATTAGTTCAACGTAGCCAGTCTGTTTGTATTCAATCTAATCTATTACAACTAGGGGCGCTGCAATAGGGGGACGGGGGGATATGTCCCACACCTTAAAATCTAGGGGACCTCATATGTAATGTATTTCTCCCATTTTATCACCACATTTATTTTGATTGGTTGGTCCCCCCTACATACAAAATCATTTTAATGAAAATAACTTCTAATAAATAATCATTATTATTATCACGATTAATCTAAAATGGTATGCTATCTAATAATACCTATGAGTTAAGGGTATCTTTACCAAATCCACTATTTTGGCAGTTTACATGTAATATATAGGCGAGGGTGTTATACCTCTAAAGTTATTTCAAGTACTAGATTAAGGCTAATTACAGGAATTTTTTCGTAGAAACAACATTGACAGCCAAAGTCTATAAAGTATCACCTACTATCAAGTCTATCTACTATCAAGTATTGATATAACCACTCGGTGAGAGAGAGAGACAGACTTAGAGAGCACATGACCTTGAACAACCGCTGAACACAACCCACCATTATTCAAGTCGAGTAACAGATTATATAACACGTTGTACATACAGAATACGTTGTTGTCAATATTATAGTAAATAAATAAAAATTTCTTTAAAAGGTATTTTTCTATATTAAAAACCACGAATCAATTTTATTAATCGCGAGAATAAAGTGGTGTGAGAGGTTATATAAATATGACTGGTTGGACAACCGCGATAATAATAATAATGGTTCCATAACAAATGACTAAGTGACTAAAATGACTATATAATAAGCTAACAAAAGAAATAGATACCAGTACAACCACTACTACAAGTAGTAGTAGTGGTGGGCGGTTGACATTGAAACGACCTCTATACCTTCTGGTTGAGGTACAGGGCAACGTTTGACATTTCGATGACCTCTATACCTTCTGGTTGAGGTACAGGGCAACGTTTGACATTTCGATGACCACTATACCTTCTGGTTGAGGTACAGGGCAACGTTTGACATTGCGATGACCTCTATACCTTCTGGTTGAGGTACAGGGCAACGTTTGACATTGCGATGACCTCTATACCTTCTGGTTGAGGTACAGGGCAACGGTGACGATGACAAACGACATACAGAAGTAAGCGTTCAGATGTAGGCCGAAGAGCAACACACTGAGACCCGTGGTGACCAGCATAGCGCAGGCGATGAAGTACAGACGGACGATGTTGGAACCGTGCTTTATGATCGACGACATTATCAGACCCACGGTTGCCTGGGGGAGGGGAGGGTGTAGGGGAAGGTGTAGGGTGTAGGGGAGGGTGTAGAGGGGGTAGGGAAGGGTGTAGGGGAAGGTGTAGGGTGTAGGGGAGGGTATAGGGTGTAGGGGGTAGGGGAGGGTGTAGGGTGTAGGGTATAGGGGAGAGGGCAGGGTGTAGGGTGTAGGGTATAGGGGACGGTGTAGGGGAGGGTGTAGGGGAGGGTGTAGGAGAGGGTGTATGGGAGGGTATAGGGGAGGGTGTAGAGGGTGTAGGGGGTGTGAATGAACCACACGGTCAGAATGATTGAAGTGAACTATCATTGTCGTTATCATTATCACCTTTTACTATTAATATTATCATTATAGTTATCATAATTATTTCACATTTTGTTTGAAATATACACGACAAATATATCCAAGAATATTATATAATGACTATTGAATTTAATATTGCAGTGTTTTAAATATACGAAACAATTTTGTTTACAATAATATATATATATATCGTGATATATATTTAGTTTTGAAATATACACGACAACTATATTGAATCACAAGGCAAACCTGAGTGGCTACTAGAATCCATGTTACGTAGGTGAATCCATTCAATAGGTTGAGATTCTCCTCTGAAGGTCATAGCGATTATTAGAGGTCGTAGAGATTATTAGGGGTCATCGGGTAAGTTAAATGATGCGATGCTATCGCTGTTGCTTATTAGGAAATAGCTATAGGATAACAATAGAATTGAATGCTAAAGCTTATTTAATAATAATATTATTTATGATAATAATTTAATAACCTATTTAATTAATATAAACATTTATAAAGAAACACATATAAAGTTTAAACATTTAATGAGTTTTTATAAAATGTGTATATTCTGTATATTTAAAACCATATCAGTCTCTCATATTATATTTTATAAATAAGTCTATTTCATTATATATAAATTATAAATAAAATGCATATTAAATAGTTCCATAATTTTATTAAAATAATCATTAAATAATATATTATTTTATACATTAATATTTTATTTCATAATGGCTGTATTATATTTTATATTATTAAACTTATTATATTTGTATTAACTCTTTAACTAAATTAACATAATTCATATCATTATGTTATTTATTTATAACAGTTTAATCCAAGAAGTTTAATATCATATAAACAAAGTCGTCATAATTTAAATATTTGTGAATAATTTTAAATAAAAAATTATGTTTTATTTAAAAAATAGTTTTAATTTGCTCTATGAATTAATTCGTAAAGAAAATACAATGTTATGCATAACTGAATATATAATTATTAATATTATAAATTTAATAAAAGCCTAAAAACAGTGTTTATGTATAAAATAATGTATATAAATAATGTATAAAATATATATTTTTTTCGTATTTTCATATACCTACGAATAATAATCATATATTTATATATATAAAAATATAAACATATTTATATTTTAACAGGAGTCGAATTAAAGATTGTACTTAATTACAGAAATACTATTACATTTGTAAAGTAAACACGCGCATTATTAAGATAAGAGTGTCAGCTAAGCCATAGTGTTATGTAGGAAGTGAACACTATTGATCATATGCACATTGAAGAGGGGTATCGATAGAGTGTATTTGTTGTAACATACCAACGTCCCATCTGTATGCTTATGCATGTAAATGCATACGGTATGTTGGGACATTGGGACATTGCGTTTTTAGTAACATACCACCATACCAACGTACCAATCAGCATTTACATATATATGAATACAAATAGGATGTTGGGATGTTTGTATGTTACAAAAATCGCTCGCTAACATGGTACATTGGTTGTTATAGAAAATGCACTCTTATACTCCCTGTAATCAACTTACTATGCATAAGTTTAACGCATTATTATTCTAATCCACCTAATCGTAGTTCAGTTGTTATTGCATCTAATTTAAGCAAAATTAGATATTTAATTATTTAATTACCGCAATAGTTGTAATAATAATAGTTGTAATAAAATATACATACTTATATCCGAGTCATTTCGAAGAGTTAAGAAGTGAATATTTTATTTAAATTCGTTTTATTATATAAAACAATAATAAATGATTATTATGAATACAGGTGATTCTTTCTCTTTGCTAGAGTACTACATACGATACGACCTATAATCAATCGCGTATCACCGCAGCAGTAATAATGTCTGTACAGCACTTAGTGGTGGTAGCGTTAGGTCATCATCGGGTAACACTTAAGTGTTGTGAGGTAACACTTAAGGGTTGTGACGTAACACTTAAGGGTTGTGAGGTAACACTTAAGGGTTGTGAGGTAACACTTAAGGGTTGTGAGGTAACACTTAAGGGTTGCGAGGTAACACTTGAGGGTTGTGAGGTAACACTTGAGGGTTGTGAGGTAACACTTGAGGGTTGTGAGGTAACACTTAAGGGTTGTGAGGTAACACTTGAGGGTTGTGAGGTAACACTTGAGGGTTGTGAGGTAACACTTGAGGGTTGTGAGGTAACACTTAAGGGTTGTGAGGTAACACTTAAGGGTTGTGAGGTAACACTTGAGGGTTGTGAGGTAACACTTGAGGGTTGTGAGGTAACACTTGAGGGTTGTGAGGTAACACTTGAGGGTTGTGAGGTAACACTTGAGGGTTGTGAGGTAACACTTAAGGGTTGTGAGGTAACACTTGAGGGTTGTGAGGTAACACTTGAGGGTTGTGAGGTAACACTTAAGGGTTGTGAGGTAACACTTAAGGGTTGTGAGGTAACACTTAAGGGTTGTGAGGTAACACTTAAGGGTTGTGAGGTAACACTTGAGGGTTGTGAGGTAACACTTAAGGCCGGTACACGCAGAGATGTTCTAGCGTATTCCGCGTCATTTTCAAGCATAACAATGATGTTAAAATATCATATTCTGAGCTTAACAATAATGTTGTAAGACCATTTATAAACCACGAGAACATTGTTTTAAAAAAAAAACGATTTATTCGTCTCTCAAACAAAAAGTTTACGCTGAAAATGCATCGGAAAAGCTAGCGACTTATCTCCGAGTTTATTCCTTTAGCTAACACTAATAGAGGTCGTTAAAGGTCACTAACGAGGATTAGCGGAATGGAAGGCGGCGAATAGGAAAGAGGTTCCGTTGAACATGCACCCGAAACAGTAGAGCATCGTGTTCTGAAGGTGAATCGACATCTGCGCGTACGTGTGTGTGTGTACGTAAGTAATGATCAACGATTGTGAGAGAGTGGTTGAACAATAGTTATAGTCATACGAGTGTATAACGTATGTGCGGTAAACTGACAACTGACAGCTCAAATGCACGCGCAACATTTATATATCTATTTAATCTTGCGCGAAACACGGCGAAGAAACTGATTTTATTAGAATTATTTTGTTTACATTATTATTAGTCATTACGCTTTAGAGAATTGTTTCTACTGTTATTTAAGTGTCTAAATAAACTATTATTATTATTATTATTATAATTATTATTATAATTATTATTACACGTGTAATACAATCCTGTAACGAATGTGAACACTAAACCTGCACCGCTAACACCAATGTACCGGGCAAGTATATACACTACAGTTTTGTACTCTAATTTCAATAGCCGAATATCGACTGTTTCAAATTATTCGCTGCAAATTATTCGGCCGATATTTAGTAAACGTTCAACAAATTAAAATTTGAAGCACCCGATATCCGGCTATGAAATGTAGGTGAGACATGTTGTCCGGTGATAAGTAGGGCTACAGCAGTAAGGCTACACTATTGACCTCATACTTGTCCTTGAGAATGTATTCGTTATAGACCCCGGCTAGGCCCGACAACATGCAGTAGCCGGTGATCATCACTAGACCCTTGCCGGTGATGTGTATTACGGAGGCGGAGTTCTCTTTGGGGGCGGGGCTAGCGTTTATACCGCCGTAACTGTGGGGGAGGGGCTTATGTTTAGAGGCGGGGCTAGGGTTTATACAGCCGTAACTGTGCGGGTGGGGCTTATGTTTAGGGGTGGGGCTAGGGTTTATACCGCCGTAACTGTGCGGGTGGGGCTTATGTTTAGGGGCGGGGCTAGGGTTTATACAGCCGTAACTGTGCGGGTGGGGCTTATGTTTAGGGGCGGGGCTAGGGTTTATACCGCCGTAACTGTGCGGGTGGGGCTTATGTTTAGGGGCGGGGCTAGGGTTTATACCGCCGTAACTGTGCGGGAGGGGCGGGGCGGGCTAGTGTTTATACTGACGTAATTGTGGGGGAGGGGCGGAGCTTATGTTTAGGGGGCGGGCAAGAGGTTATACCAGCATATAACTATTTAAGGGGAAGTGGGAGAGGGGCTAGAGGTGATGCACAGTAGTCTAGAGGTGATTTGGGGTGTTTAAATAAGTTTAAGGGTAATTTAAAGGTGATATGGGATGTTTAGGGTAATACCGTTGTGTGAAGGGTTATTTAAAAGAGTTTAGGGTTGTTAATAGGTGATGCCGAGTATTTAGAAGGGTGTAGGGTATATTACATCAGGGTCTATAAGACTAGCTGATGATGGGCTAGTGTATTGTTGGATGTTCATATAGACTGGTGTTACTGGCTGATAATAAATACCACTTGAAGGTCAAACATCACATGATGATAGACATTTGTATTATATTAACACAATGCTTTGTTTGTAAAGATATTGTGTAATAAAGTTAAATAGGGTAACTAGAGAATGTAGTAAGATAATTAATATGAGTTATTTTTTAATACGGCGAGATTTTATAAACATACTTATTCCATTGTCTATATTATATTTATCAACATACTTTACGATGAATTAAGATATATAATATATTTCTGGGCAACAATAATAGAAAGCATTTATATCTTAATTTGTATTAAATATATTTTTATTTTTATTTATTATAAACCAGTGTAAAACTTCTAAACGAGTATTATTAATATATATATATATATATATATTGTACATGTTTAAAATTAGAAGATAATATAATAAGTTAATACATATAATTAATAAAAAAATCCCATATGTGAAAAGAGACCATTCCAAACAAAAAATGTAGAAATGTTCTTTCTATAATTAGCTCTGTCTAGTCAATACGTTATATTCTTGTATTTATTTTATATTATTCATTATTTAGTTTGTATAATACTTTATAACTATTTTTAAACTATTACTATACATATACATTTATATTTTCTAGTTTATAACTTCTATAAATATATTTATTTGTATATCTAATTATAATATATATTTGAGTACTACTCTATATTAGTACTAATTATTATTGTTTCAGTGTTGTTTATATACCATTATATTTTACTTGTCATTTATATATATAAACGTAATATATATAAATATATTTTTTATAATATATTGTGATTATTTGTTTAATTAACAAAACTTTGAATGTCATTTTCTCAAGTTTCTACTTTTTCACTTAGTAACCTCATGTAAATGTCTACTACTTTTTTAATTTTTAATATTTGTATCTTACTATAAATGTAAAACATTTACATCTATAAGAATCCTGTTGGATTTATTATTATATTTTATAATAATTAAATAAATGATGATAAACTAGCATTTTAATGACAAAAATTAAAAATAAATATTTAATTAATTGAGACTATTTTTTTTACAATATTTTAAATTAAGTACATTTATAAAAAGACAGATTATTTATGATGGAGGAAAGTATCTGTTGAATACAACAAAAATTATGTAATTGTCTCCATTAGTTATTTATATTTAGCGTTTTTAGATAGAGTTAAATTAGCATTGTTTAGATGAACGCGCGCCTCCCCCCTTAAACGGTTCGTTTTTTACTTATTATATAACTACATTGTATTGTATATATGTTCCACGTGTGTTAGTTCAATATTTATAGTAAACAAGTAAAATAAACAGTATTCATTCATTCGTTCGTACATAATAACGAGATAGTAAACAGCACAACTTATAAAAACTATTATTATTATTATTATTATCAGATTTAGGCAACGTCGGGGTAATTATAGAAGCGGCGTTGCTCATCGAGACAATTACCCCTCTACGGTGATGTAACGTTACCCTACCCTCTACGCATACGTATACG
This sequence comes from Osedax fenrisi, assembly GCA_964019155.1. NCBI lineage: Eukaryota > Metazoa > Annelida > Polychaeta > Sabellida > Siboglinidae > Osedax > Osedax fenrisi. The sequence goes on along the minus strand of OZ025239.1, from coordinate 126,027,059 downwards.
GCGAAGAAGGCACGCTGTTATGTAATTAGGGTTAAATAATGATGTATGTTTAAATGAAATGGGTTGAAATTAGTGGGGTGTTATAATGGGGTGTTTATATTCTAAAAATAGACGCGCTCGTGTATTCGAGTTAGCCGTAATGCGTTACTTAATGCCGATTAAGGTTAATTAGTAAACAATAAGGTCAATTTCGGATTAGTCGATGTTGTTTAAATATCATATTATGTGAAATATAGTTGAAATATAGAATAATTAATATAAACTCTATGATGTTAATTTATAGCGGATAAAAGTAAGGTAGTTTACCTATACTATAGAGGAAGATATCATATCATTGTGTGCTGCATGATGGTAGGGGTTAGTGGGTGCTGAGAGGGGGTGGGTGAGGGCTGATAGGGGATGAGTGGAGGCTAAGAGGGGGGAATGGGTCTGATAAGGGGTGAATAGGACTGATAGGAGGTGAGTGGGGATGAGAAGGGGTGAATGGATGCTGATAGAGGGTGGGGTAGGGTTGATAGGGACTGAGTGGGGCTAATAGGGGTCACTATTATAGAAAACCTGTTCAATGCACCGGCCACAGCTAACATTGCCAACGAATACCATTGCATTCTAGTGATAGGCCTGTGAGTCATCGAGGTGAGTCATTAATGTGAGTCATCAATAGTGTGAGTTATTGTTAAGGTTTATGAAGATGATATAGATGATGGTCCTGATGATGATGATGATGATGATGGTGATGATGATGATGGTGATGATGATGGTGATGATGATGGTGATGATGATGATGATAATGATGATGATGATATATTTGATCATAAATTCGTATTTAAATATACTTAGGTGTGAAATAAGAATATAAATAAAAAACATTAATAATTATTAATAATTATAATTGTTGTAATAATAATAAAAGAAAAATATATAAATAATTATAGTATAATTATTAATATTGTTTTTTTTTTGGTGGAGTCCTTGCATATCATCCAAAAACTTAGATGAAGTTTTCACTTATAACCATATGGCTCTAATGCCCCTTCGAAACAGCTCCTGTGTTAAGGCATCCATGGTTTTTACGAGAACCGATCATTATTATATACCCAAGTATATATGATCACTTCTAAATATATATTAAAAACATATTTTAATGATAGGGATGGGGATTGACCCCTCACCCTAAATATTTATATAAAATATTGTTTAAAGTTTAAACTTTAAACATAATTTTGAATTATTTATGATTATAATGCATCCTAATTTGACAAGGGAACGCACTACATAACTGTACATCGCTGCTGCGGAGAAAGTTCTAGAACCTATATGTTTATATTCGGGCGACAGTATAGAAAAGATATTGATCTTAATCTGAAGCCCTTTAGAGGAAATAATAACATAAATAATTATATATTTCATACGAAAAAAATGTACAATTTAAAACTTCTAATAAATATTTATTATTATTAGTATTATTATTATATACGCAAGGATTATAAACATGGGTTCTGAAGGTTTCAGTTGTCTAGTGGGTTTGCGAAGTAATGCGGATGGTTGCTTGACTATAGGAATACATTACTTAACTACACGATTAACTTAACTACATGACGTACTCGAGTTAAGGTGTGACTTTTGCACGGACAATTGGGTATTCTATGTCTAAGGAATGTACAACTACTGTTTACCTGTTCTTGATGTTATTATGCACGTTATAGCTAAGGCTAGAGAGGGTATACCACTCCAAGTATTTTCGACAACTTGCCGGAAATATTGTAACTTTAAAACCATTTGTTAGCGAGTGAGAGGGTACTAGAGTTACTAGACTACAGCCCAGATTGTTATATAATAGGTAGTGGTCTAACTTCTTAATGATAGCCCTGTACAGAAGTGCCGTGGATATGATCTTCATATTGGCCAACACCTGTGGACGGACGATGGGCGGGGCTTAGGTGAGTGATTGACAGGTGACGGTGTTAGTGTATACCTGATAGGTAGCGGGGTCCATCTCTGTCTGCATGTGTACCCCGAGGTTGTTAGTGATCAGATACAGGAGGGCGGGGATAGAGAACGGTATCACTGTTCTCAGCTTGGGTAGAATAGTCATACCTGGGGGTGGGCGAGGTGTTGGGGTAGTAGTAGTAGTAGTAGTAGTAGTAGTAGTAGTAGTAGTAGTAGTAGTAGTAGTAGTAGTAGCAGTAGCAGTAGCAGTAGTAGTAGTAGTAGTAGTAGTAGTAGTAGTAGTAGTAGTAGTAGTAGTGGTAGTAGTAGTAGTAGTAGTAGTAGTAGTAGTAGTAGTAGTAGTAGTAGTAGTAGTAGTAGTAGTAGTAGTAGTAGTAGTAGTAGTAGTAGTAGTAGTAGTAGTAGTAACCTTGTAACCTTGTAACCTAATGGTTTATACACTGCCATCAACATCGTGTGAGTTTTCGGCCGTGTTTTCGTGGGTTATTTATATGCGATTTCGAACAGGTGTGTTTTTAATTTACGTTTAAAGAGTGGGGTTGAGGTGATTTCTCTTATATTGTAAGGGAGGTTATTCCATAATTTTGGGGCAGAAATTGAGAATGCGGTTTCTTGTTTGCGTGATAAGTGTTTTGGATTATGTATAAGTAATTTGTATTTATTGATTTTACGTTGTATTCTAGATGTGTTATTTTCTATTAGTATGTCAGTAAGGTAGTCGGGGTGATTGTGATGAATGACTTGGTGGGATATCAGTAAGGTTTTGTATTGGATACGTTGTGTGATGGGAAGCCAGTGAAGAGATTTTAGGTATGGAGTTATGTGAGTCCTGGAGTATTTGGGGATTCTGTAGACAGTTCGTGCAGTGGAATTCAGTAATCGGTTGAGTGGTATTAGTGAGTTTTTGGGGAGTCTGTGAAGTATAGAGTTACAGTAGTCAAGTCGTGGAAGTATGAGGGATGTTGCTAGTAATTTTGATAGTTCTGTGGTTATAGATGGTCTTATTAGTCTGATTGTGTGTAGTGTTCGGTTAATAGATTTGGATAAGTCAATTGTATATTGGGTGAAATTCAATGTTTGGTCAATTGTGATTCCGAGATTTTTTACGCAGGGGGAGTATATTATGTCGTGGTTGTTTATCTGAATGAGTGGGACGATTGGTATGGTTTTTGTGGTATTGATTAGTATTGCTTGTGTTTTATGGGTGTTTAGTGATAGTGAGTTGGTTGAGAGCCAGCGTCGAATATCTTCTAGACAGTTGTTTAGTGTAGCTATGTTTGTTGGTGGGTTTGGTAGTAGTAGTAGTAGTAGTAGTAGTAGTAGTAGTAGTAGTAGTAGTAGTAGTAGTCAGGTAGTAGTCAGGTAGTAGTCAGGTAGTAGTCAGGTAGTAGTCAGGTAGTAGTCAGGTAGTAGTCAGGTAGTAGTCAGGTAGTAGTCAGGTAGTAGTCAGGTAGTAGTCAGGTAGTAGTCAGGTAGTAGTCAGGTAGTAGTCAGGTAGTAGTCAGGTAGTAGTCAGGTAGTAGTCAGGTAGTAGTCAGGTAGTAGTCAGGTAGTAGTCAGGTAGTAGTCATGTAGTAGTCAGGTAGTAGTCAGGTAGTAGTCAGGTAGTAGTCAGGTAGTAGTCAGGTAGTAGTCAGGTAGTAGTCAGGTAGTAGTCAGGTAGTAGTCAGGTAGTAGTCAGGTAGTAGTCAGGTAGTAGTCAGGTAGTAGTCAGGTAGTAGTCAGGTAGTAGTCAGGTAGTAGTCAGGTAGTAGTCAGGTAGTAGTCAGGTAGTAGTCAGGTAGTAGTCAGGTAGTAGTCAGGTAGTAGTCAGGTAGTAGTCAGGTAGTAGTCAGGTAGTAGTCAGGTAGTAGTCAGGTAGTAGTCAGGTAGTAGTCAGGTAGTAGTCAGGTAGTAGTCAGGTAGTAGTCAGGTAGTAGTCAGGTAGTAGTCAGGTAGTAGTCAGGTAGTAGTCAGGTAGTAGTAGTAGTAGTAGTAGTAGTAGTAGTAGTAGTAGTAGTAGTAGTAGTAGTAGTAGTAGTAGTAGTAGTAGTAGTAGTAGTAGTAGTAGTAGTAGTAGTAGTAGTAGTAGTAGTAGTAGTAGTAGTAGTAGTAGTAGTAGTAGTAGTAGTAGTAGTAGTAGTATTAGTAGTAGTAGTAGTAGTAGTAGTAGTAGTAGTAGTAGTAGTAGTGGTATTGGTAGTGGTAAAGGTGGTAATGGTGGTAATGGTAGTAGTTGTAATATAAACTACTATTATTTTATAAAATATTTATATAATAAATTTAGAAAATCATATTTTGTTTACTTTTTATTTTAAAGAGTATAGAATGTCTTATTTTCGGTTATACTGGTTCATTGGTCTTGAAATATAACTCGGCATTCTTTACTCTTTAATCTTCTTTAGCATCTTTTACCTCGTGTAAGTCTCATGTATCTCTTTTGGTCAGTTTCCGCCATCTTGTTATATCTTACTTTATCGGCTTTATTCATTTGTCTCCACATTTTTCCTGCCTTTTTTGCAAATTCAGAAATTTTAGTAATCTTATTGATTTCGTTGGCCCTACAAAATTCATACTTATAAAAGAATATGTATGCACTACGAGGTCTCTTTGGTCCTTTTTTTATTACATTTCTTTTACATTTGTTCAATGTTCGGTTCTTTGTTGATCTACTTCTTAAAGATTTTCTTGTTGAAATATTGCTTCTTTGGTTTACTTTAATCGACTTTACAGAAGTTATTTTCTGTCTACAAGCAGATCTAGATTTACTTCTTCGCTTTACTACGTTCGACTTTACAGAAGTTCTTTTCTGTCTACATGCAGATCTAGATTTACTTCTTCGCTTGACTTTGTTAGACATTACTGAAGTTCTTTTCTGTCTACATGCAGATCTAGATTTACTTCTTCGCTTTACTACATTCGACTTTACAGAAGTTCTTTTCTGTCTACATTCAGAAGTTCTAGATTTACTTCTTCGCTTGACTTTGTTCGACTTTGTGTTCTTTATACCAGTCTTATTCATCTTTTTGGGCCCTCTTTTAGAAGGAGTACCGCGATTTGTTTTACAAATAGTTTTCGGTTTTATTGACTTGCTCCTTTTTGTCATCATTGAAGCTCCTCTTTTAGACTTGTTTACTTTTCTTCCGATTGTTGTATATTTCACCATATTTAATTAATATGTTATAGATGTTGTTACTTTGTAATGTTAGTTAATAATGAGTGTGTTTATGTATGAGTGTTGGTATTGAATTTGGTTAATTTATAAATCGTTAATTAAATTTGTAATTAAAAATTTAATAAAATAGCAATTTAGAAAAATATTTTATTTTATATTAAATTATAAATAAGTGTAGAATATGAAGTAAAATTGTATTACAATTACTACCATTACCACTACCACTACCACTACCACTACTACTACTACTACCGCTACCGCTACCGCTACTACTACTACTACTACTACTACTACTACTACTACTACTATTACTACTACTACTACTACTACTACTACTACTACTACTACTACTACTACTACTACTACTACTACTACTACTACTACTACTACTACTACTACTACTACTACTACTACTACTACTACTACTACTACTACTACTACTACTACTACTACTACTACTACTACTACTACTACTACTACTACTACTACTACTACTACTACTACTACTACCATTATTACTAGTGGTAGTAGTAGTAGTAGTAGCAGTAGCACTAGTAGCAGTAGCGGTAGCAGTAGCAGTAGCGGTAGCAGTAGAGGTGGCAGTAGCAGTAGCAGTAGAGGTGGCAGTAGTAGTAGCGGTAGCAGTAGCAGTAGAGGTGGCAGTAGCAGTAGTAGTAGCGGTAGCGGTAGCAGTAGCAGTATAGGTGGCAGCACCGGTACTAACCACGCTGCCTAAGCTCCGGGTACAGGAAGATGATAGAGATGCACAGCTTGGAGAACTCGACGATAAGGAACAGAGACGTAGAACTGAACGGCAGCTTCCCGTCCACCTCGGTCAGGTGTACGATGATGCTGAACGAGCCGTAGATCACAACACTGATGGTAAGGTAGGCTGGTAAGGTAGGCTGGTAAGGTAAGCTGGTAATGTAAGCTGGTAAGGTAAGCTGGTAAGGTAAGCTGGTAAGGTCGGCTGGTAATGTGGGCTGGTAACGTAGGCTGGTAATGTAAGCTGGTAAGGTAGGCTGGTAAGGTAGGCTGGTAAGGTAGGCTGGTAATGTGGGCTGGTAAGGTAGGCTGGTAATGTAAGCTGGTAAGGTAGGCTGGTAACGTAGGCTGGTAATGTGGGCTGGTAAGGTAGGCTGGTAATGTGGGCTGGTAAGGTAGGCTGGTAATGTAAGCTGGTAAGGTAGGCTGGTAACGTAGGCTGGTAATGTGGGCTGGTAAGGTAGGCTGGTAAGGTAGGATGGTAACGTAGGCTGGTAATGTGGGCTGGTAAGGTAGGCTGGTAAGGTAGGCTGGTAAGGTAGGCTGGTAAGGTAAGCTGGTAAGGTAGGCTGGTAATGTAAGCTGGTAAGGTAGGCTGGTAACGTAGGCTGGTAATGTAGGCAGGTAAGGTAGGCTGGTAATATAGGCTGGTAACGGATATCAGTGATCTGGTGTGAAATGCGATAATACACATATTAATGTAAATAATTATTTATAAATAGTAGAATTTACCCTACACCCGATATCACTTCGCAGTAATTCACTCAGAGATTTTTGTACGAGGTCACTCCCCCATGCGGTCACTTCGCACAAGGTCACTTCTCATGAGGTAACAGGTTACATCGGTAACACCACTGTAAACTTTACATCGACCAATAGCATGCTACGACTACTGTTAATATGCGATACGTGTACAAATTACGTACGCTGCGAATCTTTAAATTTATAATGATTACATCTAAAATAGTAAATATCGATTGTTACCGCGAAAGCTAATTTCAAACGTAATTATTGTAGATGTATTAGAAAATTCGGCAACAATAATATGTTTGTTATTTACTTGGGTAGATATTAATATTACTAAGTATATATTAATACGCATAATATAATTCTTAACATAAAATACAAATATAAATAAAATCGGGCCCTATATCAGGAAGTTTTTTTTGGTCGGAACGTAGTTTAAATATCAATGTATTGTCGTACTTCAAGAAACTACTGAAAACATACCTATTTAATATGAAACATTAACTTCAAATATATATTGACTGCCGATTGCTTTATAAGCACAGTTCGCAGTCCGAAAACCGAAAAATGTATGTATACAAATAAACCGTTAAAGTGACTACATACTAAAGTATATAATTTAACCATATAATTAAATGTAAACAAGTAAAACACGTACACATTAGTATCGAAGGTATTCGAAGAGGATGTATTACCATTATCGTAACGGTATTATGACGTTATACCATGCTGGTTGATTACAGAATGTAGCGCTATTATGTAATATACGAGTTGACTCGCTTGTCAAGGGTCAAATGTTAACGCTCCTTGTTTGAGGTTACTTTTTAATAATTAGGTTACTTTTTTACTAATGTTACTTTATTACTAAAAGTAACCTTAATTTATTACTAAAAAGATTACTTTATTACTTAAAAGATTACTTTATTACTAAACAGATTACTTTACTACTAAAAAGGTTATTTTATTACTAAAAAGAGTACTTCATTACTAAAAAGAGTACTTCATTACTAAAAAGGTTACTTTATTACTAATAATATAACTAATTTTAATATATATATTACCACACATATTATTTATATCCGAACGAACTCTATAATGTAATATATTACATACTACGTGTATACCTTACCCATAGGTTATAATAGACAATCATCGGACAACAATAGCACTGGGATAGCAATACTATAATACTTAATTAATTAGCGATACTGATTGCCGCACAGCACAGCTTAGTGGTTTCAATTGTGTTCTCCCTAATTCACATTGATTTCTATATAACCACTCACACGAGTAATCTATTATACATGATACTATCTTCCCTATTACCATTACTATGTGCATATATATTACTCAGATAAATATATTATATTTAATAGCTTTATAATAATTATATACATACTATGTATTACATTCTATACTATGTATTACATGGGATTGACGATTAATAGTAAACACAGAAATATAGCCACGATCCAAGTATTTACCTTAGTGGTATGCTATTTAAATTATAATTTATCACAATATTATTTACCTTGGTTTACAAAGTGTGTGATATCTAATGTGCTCTATGCGCTCAAAGTCACGGTTCAAGTAAATATATTAAACACATCGAAAACATCTATCGATCCTATATACAATATTTTAAATTATACAGATCATATATATGATTCAAATTTACTATTCGAAAGAACTAAAATTACTCGCAAATCTTAAAATCTTATAAAATTCTGAAATGTATATCATTATCATTATATATATATATACTTATGTAGTGTCTTCAAAATAAGAAATGACAATTATATATTTCACCTAACTAAATATGAAAATACATAATGAATTATACAAAGACAACTATTTTATATAATAAGTCTAATTATATATGTATACATATGTTTAAAGAATATATCTTTTAACATAATATAGAACTACTGTAACAATTATTTACTATGTATTTGATGAGTATACATTGATAATTATTATACTATATATTTTAAAGATTCTATAATAATGCAAATTTAATTACGGTAGAGCTCATTACATTAATATAGAAAGGTATTATGCTACATTGTACATTATTGTAATGTCATTATATAATTAGACGTGGTAAACTCGTATATTACCTAATAGCTTAGTCAACTAATTAATGTTAGAGATGAATCATGAAGGTCATAAGGTCACAAATCTGCATAGTTTATAATAGTCAACAAAATCTACATAGTCGTCAACAAAATACTATTCTATAACTGATTTTTATTCAATACATTTTATGCCGATGCAAAATAATATGATCTATACATTTTAAGCTAGTTGATTATTATCGCGATCTCTATTATCAAACATTATGAACATAGCACATGTATAGTCAATACTACATATGTTTATAACTTGAAAGTCTTCTGACTATTTTATTTGTCCGTTTATTGTTTTTCTTTTATAATGATTACAATAATAAAATTTATCTCATCTTATCTTATCTTAACTATATGATATGTTTATATAACACTTTCAACGACCGCGGGTTGCACCGATAATAGAAACATACCCGAAAGCGAGCATGAACCGCCAGACGCAGGTTGACATCGGCTTCTCCATGGCGGCGACCACGTCCGCAGTACCGCCGCCACCGTCCTGAATCTTCTTGTAGGCAATCTCATCACCTAGGGGGCGATAATAATCATCATTAGTATAGTTGTATTAGAGGGGTTTCACACCAACTCGAACGCAATTATTAACTCTAATAATTAGAGGTTAAAGTTTAACTCTAATATTAAAATCCAATATTTAAAATAGAATAAATGCTTATCTGTAAAAAGGGTTTCACACCAACTCAAACGCTATTATTAACTCTAAAAAAGTATGTGTAAAACCTCTTTAAAAAATATAGTTAAACTTCAACATCTAATAATTAGAGTTAATAATTGCGTTCGAGTTGGTGTGAAGTTCACATTGTGAACCCCTTTTAGAAGAATTTCGTTCATTTTACGTTTATTTTCGGTCTATACTATAAATTAGAGTTTTCCTCGACTCTTCCTCGCCGAGAACTTCAAATAATGGTCGCGAGGTTGTACGATAGTTGCGTAGAGCTAGAGAGAATATAAGAGTGGTAATACTCAATGCCTGGCAACGTAAGCCCATGCGGAAAGCGGAAATAAAAAATCAGCCATCTTGCGGTGACCACATATTAAAATATAATATTCTTTTGATCATAACTTTTTTATTATTAATTATATCGCAAAAGTAAAATATGAAACTTATTTTACTTTTGTATCATCTTTCCAATGGTATTAATAATTTTAGTCTAGCTACAAAATAAAAAATCAAATAAGTCAAATCCGCCATTTTGTTGCGACCAATTTAGATTGACCCTTTCCGCATGTCAGATACCTCGTTTACAACTCTATTTCTCTCTAGCTCTATGGATAGTTGGTATTATATACGGAATAGAGTTGTATCTAAGCGTTTGTATCAACTGACTGTTCACCTGTCCAGTTGACCAGTTGACCAGCTTTACTGATACAAAAATCATAACCTAAGTGTGCTAAACACACACACACACACACACATACACACACACACACGTGTACATCATTCCAATGTTTACATTGTTATACGCTCAATGGGGGTCTATCGGGCATGTTCGACATTCCTAATGATATAATGCGCATTAGATTATATTATGAATTTGATATAAACGTACTGGAATCATTGATTTAAAATCGAGTTTTTATATAGATTTTCAATGATTTTTAATCACTCGAGCAGAAAATAAAAATTTCACAAAATAAGTAGAGAAGACCTTGCATATACTTACTTCATTAGAGATTATCATATTAGTGATCATAATAGATGTAAATGATATCTATATAGTGAATATAAATATTGTTCGTATTCCTTATTTCATACTCAATCGCAAAATTTATCCCCTTTTTAATATAATTTTTCACAAATAATTTTTTACAATTTTTTATAATTAGTACACATAAAATTAAAATTATACTTTAAAAGCTGATATTTAAGGATTTTTTTCCATGTTTGTTATATCTAAAACCCCATGGCATTTTTCCCTTCGATGAATCTTTATAACATTTCCAGAGTATATGCCCAATATATAGCTGATACAATGTTAGGCTATTTGATAATGTAATACAATTGTAGATAATGTATAGATACAATTACGTTTCAAAAACGGGCAAACAAATATATGTTTTATTAATGTTCAGTATAAATTTACCAGATCTACTTTCATTATCTTATATTAGATATACGTAAGGCCCTAATAGTAATAGATATGAATGTTATCTACGTAATAAAAACATCATTGTATACGCGATCTCAAATTCTATCTGTGGTGTAGTAGACGCATTGATTGCCTATGTTTTACATGTAAGGCGGCACACTGAGCCTTATGTATATATACCATTATGTTCTCTATATACGGTATGTGTATATGTGTAATGTGTTTAGAGAGAATGTTCATAAATACACACTGTAAGAGTAAATATATAGATAGACATATATCTTGTATATATACATATATATATATCTTGTATATATATATATATATACATATATCTTGTATATTACATATATATATATTTTATATATTATACATATATCTTGTATATATCAGATTGTGCAACGAATAGTATACATATGGCACTTTAAGTAATAGCTGTTATTAAACCTCGTAATTCATTATTACATAAGCTGCGACTATCGGCGAATCACTTACTTTTCGATGACTAAATGTTAATTTAAATTAAAAGTTTGGGATAATACAAATGCAATAGGTCCAATGTACCGCACTTTGGAAAGTACAAAGTATATTATTAGTAGTCAGGAAAGAAAAGAGTTGTTTTGAAACGACTCTTTCTAAGGTTTTAGAAAGTATTAAGAGATTGGAAATAGGTCTATAGTTATTAAAGGATGAGGGGTCAAGAGAAGGTTTTTAATGATAGGAGTATTAAGAGAATGTTTGAAAATGAGGGGGACAGTACCAGAAGTAAGTGATTCATGGATGTAATGAGCTATATTTGATATTATATTAGGAGCTATATCATTTAGTAATTTTAAATGAATTGGATCAAGAGAAGAAGAGCTGCGAGAATTTTTAAGTAGACAAATTAGTTGATCATTAGAAGGTAGAAAAAAGGAAGTGAGTGTATTAGTTATAGAGGGCAAGAGAGATATAGATATAGGTTTGGTAATGATGAAATAATATTCGCGATTTTGTCATTAAAAAATAAATAAAATAAATTAAGGCGATTTTTGTCTTAATACCAAGTATGCTATTTTCTAACTTAAAAAGTAACTTACTATTATGTTGCATAGAAATAAACGTGTCATGCGTAAACATAGCCTTAGCGTTAATAAGATCGATGCAATGTTTATTTTTCAAATTTGTATATGTAGTTAGTGATGATGAATATTTTTTTTTCTATTTAGATTCAAGCATGCGTAGACATCGTTTTTGACGAGGAAGATCAATAGTGTACCATAATGTATTAGGGCGTGAAATAGTAGGTTTATTAATTACAGGAGCATGGATGTCAAGTGTATAGAGTAGTGAATTATGAAGAAATTAAGTATCATGTGTATGCAACATATTTAAGTCAGTTAAGAACTGAGATATTGATATATAATTTAGATGGCGAGTAGAGCGAGAAATTGTAGAACGTTTAGGCTTATTAACTGATATTTGAAATAGTAGGGCGAAATGAAAATATATGCACTACTTCACATTATACTCATTATAAGATATTTTATAGTTACTATAATAGTAACAAAATAGTTTATAGGCTCACTTGTGGATATAATCATTATAATAATGCAGCTAAAAAACATAAAAATAAAACCAAAGACATCACACAACCCTAAAATAAAATTGAACTCTGATATTCTAATAATAATAATTGGCGGCCTGCTTCGAGATTCACGATAATAATTATATATAATTATTTAATAATTATTATAAATTATTTATTAAATATTATATTTAATATAAGTAAAACTTATTGATATATACCTTTTAATGGAGAATTAATCATCGTAGAAGAAAATCTAAATCAAATTTAATTACTGTTATATTATATAATAATTATATAGATAATGATAATGAACAATTTTTATTTATTTATTGCACAATTATAAATTTACAATGATTAGTAAATATAGAATTTCTATTTTTTAAATAATTTTACAAATAAAATAGAATTAATATAAATATAAGCTTAAATTTCAAGTTTTAAATAAATGGGTATACCCACTGATCCTTGGGTATATAAGAACTAATTAGAATATATAAATAAATGTTATGACAAATAGATATACAAAAGTATGTCAAATAAATATATTTACAACAACGTTTTTCAAGGGACAAATATTTGTCAATATTTAACTATTCCCGATTTATCTACATAATTCGAATACAAAAGTTTAGTCCCTTAATTTTAATTCTATTGGTTCATTATAAATTAATATTTTTTTTATTATTTCCAAAGATTATTCGAAGAAATTCATTATCTTTGGTATTTAATAGTTATTTTATTCCTCAATTTCATAATTTAAATTATCATAATTTATACGGGATTACATTACTTTATACCATTTTTTATGTAATATTTACATATATTTGAGAAACTATATCCATTATACTATAATATATACCTTGAAAATATTTATTTTAAATACATAAATATATTTTAATTGAAAAACATTTCGCATAAGTTCATATAATTTGTATGATATTTATACATTTTTATTTAAAGGTTCGATTAAATTATAGTATATATTTTATTATTATCATAATACATATTAATAGGATTTTATATTAGTAGTCGTATAATATTTTTATAATGTAGAAATAATATATATTGGTATAAATAAACACAGACATTACATAACTTTAATAATTAAAACTTTAATTCAAAGTTTTAATAAAATAAAAAAAGCACTTGTTTTTAGGAAATTAAATAACGAATACTCAATCTACTGCAACATTACTTTTTATCAGTAACATTCTTTTATTTCTAAATACAAATATATATTTTCCAATGTTGTATATTATATTTTAATGAAATTAGTTATATAATAATTATTATAATAATTATATAATTATTATATTCATTTTGTAAATTAATAATTTTATTCTCATTTAGAATGTTTCTCAGTGAGAATCTCTGTTCAATAAGTTACTAGTCTAGTATTCAACCGTAAATATAAAATCGTAATAACCCAATATTATGTCATTGTTTCATATATCTTAAATACTTTTAAAGTAACTTTAATTAAATGTCATATTTAATATGATTTAATATCATATTAAACATAAATATCATATTTAATATGTATTTAAATAATCTATATTTAATATAATATTACTATATGATTACAATATCATTATGATGATATTATATAGTTATTATTATAATTATAAAAATTATAATACAGTTAATAACTGAGTTATTATAATACAATTTTATAATAATAATTTTATATAATAATTTTATAATTATAAAAATTGTATATAATTATTATAATAATACAATATAGAATATGTAAATAGTATTATCATAATAGGACTACATCAATGTTACATTATGTATTATATAACTTATATAATAACTTATATAATATGGCTTATATTAACTATAAGTATTTATATATCATAATTCATATTTTTTATATATATATTATATATAATATATATAACAATTGTGTTTAAATTCTATATTTATATTATATCATCATAATTTGAATATTATTTATTATAATATTTTTATAAATACCGATATATATATATACTGTATATAATATACATATATATATAATACACATACTATAGGTAATGCCCTATATATTACCTATATCACACCTATTGTATACACCACTGTATAAGGTAATGTACTCTTAATGAAATACAGTTACATACATGTGTTATTGCAACCAATTACCACAGTAAGATAAGATTTGTACGATACTATTTATAGCTGGTGACTTGTAGTATGAGTGAGGAAATTACATAGTTAACTAATGATCAATATGGAACCGATAGAGTAGATAATACCGATATGGTCAATCGATCATATTAACTGCATTGCTTTACATCATATATCGTCTAGCCTACACTCTCTTTTCTAATATATTACTATGCATAATAATCATCCTTAGTAGTTAGATCCTGATAACATAAATTAAAGTAAATATCATAAGTAATAATCTACCTATTATGAATTTATCATATACATCTTTATTATATAATATTAATCATGTACCTCATATTTTCTTGATTATAACATCAGTTTCCTTAGTAATTTTTTTATTTTAACTTTCTAATATAATAACACCACTATAATAAATATAAATTTATATATATTTAACCATTTTATGATGGTCAGTAAAATTAATATAGAACACATATCTATTTAAATGAGATTTTGATATAATCTATTGATTATATATGGTATAAATTGTATACTGTAGTATAGAATGGTTTGTATGCGAATTAGCAACAACAATTTATAAAATTGATTAAAATTGATAAAATTAACTTTTACATTTCAATGGATACAATAACTCTATTTATCAATACTAATGTATTCACAATAGCCTATGCATAGATTACCATTATTCAATGCTATTACATAACATCATAAATATAACATTAATTTAATGTATTATTGTACTAGTTTATATATGTTAGTGTAGATAATAATGTATTTAATATTCAAATTATTATATATATATATATATATATATATATATATATAATATGAATAAAGTAACAATAATGTTGAGTGATATCCTTATTTCCTTTATGTATATATATATATATTTATAGACACTTTTATAGGTTCACTCAGGATGTAATTAACTAAAAAACTTGAAGATATCAAAACTAAACCAAACCAAACCAGTGATACCAAATAAAATCCACAATATTAATTACCATATATATATATATATATACATATAAATAAATGAATAACTGAATTAATAGACAGTGTTCTCTACATTTATATAAATATATAAAATATATAAATCAATAAAAATCATACTCATTGATTATGCATTGAAAACTATGTTTTATAATATTTATCTTAGCATATAATGATAAATTATATATATATATATATATGATGATGATGATTTATTAGACACAATAATATAATAACGCTATTCTCGAATATGTATATAAACAATTATATTAAAACTAAGTATTATATAGTATTAAAAGTATTATATATATTATATATATATATAATATATAATATATATATATAATACTTACTTATGTAAAGTTATTATCTATACATTATTACATTCAATTACAGTATGCTGTTATGAACTGGTATGTAATAGCATTGAATAAAGTTAATATATGATTAGGCTATTGTGAATGTGAATGCATTGTCACATATAATGTCTTACATCAATTGAAATGTAATAGTCTCTGAGACAAGCAAGCCACCTGCCTCATATTTCTTATTTATACTCCTCACATATCTCCTGTATACAATTGGTGTATACTGATTCATAGAAATACACAGATCCCTTAGTAATACATACATTTCTTATTCAGCTCTTCCTGATTATATTCACCTTTATTTTCTTGACAATTTCTTATAAAACAAACATTCTTATCGTTTATCTCCAAAATTCTGATTGTTAATTCCTTTGCATTTCCAATTTATTTGTAATAAATCAGAACTTATTTTATTTCAATTATCAAATCGGTTATATTTTCTAGTTATGTGTATCTTAAAAGAAGATGTTAAATGGTCTAATTATGGTCTAATGATTTCTTGTAATTCATTTTTTAATCGTTTCAAAACACAATTAGTATATAATAATATTATTCAGTAGTAGTAGCTTCTGTCCCCATATGTTATTTTAAGTAGCATCCTATATCTTATTATATTATGATTTACTATATGTCACACATGTTTTAATAGAATGTAATACACAGTGTGGTTCAATGGTGTATTCAAAAGAAATGTTCAGTGGTGTATTTAATGATTAATTGCAAGTAGATATCTAAATACAAGTAGATATCTATTGTGTATATCTATTTATGTGTACATTTAAATGTGAAACCAGCCTATAAAGTAATATAATACAATAATTCAACCCTTTTAATTTATAATTTACCATAAGAACATGTCCTAGATTAAAGTAATATAAAATATTACATTGATATTAATCATTAATTATATTATTTGATGAAGACAATTTCTATATTAACACTATATATACGCATTTAAAATATGTTGTCAATTTATTGTTTGATATGAACAATTTTTCATAATAACTAAATTATAATAATAATAGGGAAGTTAAATTAAATTAATTTTTAAGTTTAAAATGCTTAAAATGCTTAAATGCATATCGATATACATAATAAAATATATAAAAATAAGACATCAAAATATGCTATTTATCAATAATTAGTTTTAAAGACAAAGTTATTTATTACTATACCAACCAATAATGCATAACCAATTTTGAAATCGTATCTCGAAGTTTTAATTTACTTTTACAATATGATAAAAACATAATTTGAGTAGACATATAAGCATATAACTTATGTTATCTTAGTTTGCAGCATTACTACGTACGTAGGCGAGCAGTTCTTCATCGGTATATATTAATCGTCTACTGTCGTAGAATATGCTAGATCAATACGTTCGGTTACACTTAAAGCTATCGTATATTGTATGTCGTGTACTTCTAAGCTAGCACTTATACTCCTAATCTACGTAATCTACATGCTACTGAGCAACCCCACTACCCCCCCCCCCGTAGTTTTACTATAACGTTAGCTTATAATATATCACGTACACGCCGCTATTATCACCACCCCTCACCTGTACCCCCCACAGTTTTGCTATGCCATTATTGTCCTATATAACTAGTACGCAATATAACCAGTACACTCTATAGAGCACCCCAACCATCACCACCACCACCCCCACCTCCGCCCCCCTGCAGTTTACTATGATATACTCGTCTAGTTAACCGGTACACTCTACAGAACACACCTACCCCCTCCTCCCCCCGCAGTTTGCTATACCGATATCATCTAACATAATTAGTACCCCTACAAAGCGCCCCCCTAATATCACCCCCCTACCCCCCTCCCCCCCGCAGTTTATTATGACGTAATCGATGAGCCTGGTGAAGCCGCGATGTTTCCGAACGGTGCCTATTTTCAGTCGGTACACTGTCCCCTGTACCCCGATTGCGCGCCCCATTGCCACTACTTTCACGAAGCGAAGACTGCAGACTCGCAATCCGGTTAGTACCGCCCCTAGCACTGCATGAGCCCAGCTTCCCCGAACCCATACCTTCACAGTCGTCGTCGTAGCAACCACTACCCTCTAGGTATAAGTGTTTGTTTTGAATGCGCGTTATCTAGTACGGATTGGTGATGTCGGGCGCAATGAATTAATGCATGCATGAGTAATAATTATTTTACTTGTCACTATAAATAAATAATGAATACATACGTGAAATATGTACACACTAAAATATAGTTATGTGATAGGTCAACAAGGAACCCTTTAATAGTAAGATGCTTTCGAGAAAAGATTCCACGACAAATATATAGGAATAAAAGAACAGACACAAAATAAATATGATAATAACATAACTAATAATATACAATAACTGTATTTTGTAGACAATTTAGAATATATATATATAATTACATAATATATGTATTTTTATAAATTTAATAAATAGTAAATTTTAAAATATTTATAATTTTATCTTTTATTTTCAAAATAATAATAATTTATTAGTTATTTTGTATTATTTATCATTTATTAGACATAATTTTATATTAAAAAATGCAATTATAGATCTAATATCTATCATTTTGTTAAATATTGTATTTAATAAATAAATTAATAAAAAGTTTTTAGTAGACTTTTAGTAGACCAATATTTTTCCTATTTAATACATATACAAATCTATTTATAGATTAGAGTCGCACCTACCCTATCTGTCATGAATTTATATGATTTAGAATAAACTTGAATAAAAATAATAATATATAAACGCGATTTAAAGATTATCTATTATATAAAAAATTATATAATTGTAGTTTAAAGATTACTTAATATACTTGAAAGATGATTTTCTACTGTGATTTATTCATTATTTTTACAAATTATTAACACTACTTTTGTACCTACTTCATTATTATCAACTAATTTTTATTATTTCATTATCACCTATTCACCATTATAAATGCACTATTATTAACCTCAATCCAGACACTGAAACTACTGAAGTCATCGAAAAGAAGGACGAAGTAAAAGTCAGCGCTCTGGATAAATTCGAAATTCTCAAAAATCACAAAAAACCGCCCGGATCTAAATTCACTTATCGGCCACAAACTGACTTACCGATAATAGCCGCAGGTTTACAACACTCTTAGTCGATAGTACCTATACATATCTTACACATATATTTTTCTATTATATTATGAATAGGATATACTTGTAGATATATATTTCGTCTTCATATTAAAACCCTATTCTAGTATTAGTTTAAAATATCGCTTTAGCTCTTAATATTATTTTAAGCCTCAATGAAAAATAAATAATACATTCTATCCAAGATTATATATATATGCTTAAGATTTGTATATAATATATAACTTACTTATGATATTTATTCATAATATACTATTGACATCACTAAGTTTAAGACTACTTGTAATTAAGGTCATGTTAACAGGTAGAAGTGGTATCACCCCCTACCCTTATTGAGAGGGGAGCAAAGTATCATTCGCCCTCCTCACTATTTGTGTATATATATATATATATGATTTATATAAATATTTATATATATATATATTTATATAAATATTTATATATATATATATATATCACAGGACAACATTCTAATTATATAAATTATATAATACTTTTTAAAATTTAATAGAAATACATACTTATAATATTTTTTATAATTCATATTGATGTACAACAATTGAATAGTAGAATACAAAATAAACATGTTGTTTATGTAAAGTATTCACTGAACTACAGTATTTACTGAACACTATTCTATTAATAGTATTCTACTATTCTATTAATAGTATTCAACTATTCTATTAATAGTATTCAATAGTTTAGTGAAAGTTACGAATGTAACTATGTAAACATCGTAATAACATCGTTGACGTGATCACACATTTGCAACCAATCCGCCAGATTTCCCGATTCAAGCGCTGAACACTAACGGATTACGGAGTAGTTCAACCGAGGAGACGAGTAACGAGGAGAAGAGCCAACCAAGTTCCAGTAAGAGATTGATCTCTGAGAGCGATGATATTCTACAACCCGTTAGTTTATAGCCCCCACATTAGACCGGTTCGTACTAATTTTTTTTTTAGAATTTTATAAACCTTCACATCTATAACAATTATGTATGATATGATGAATAAGTGTTTAAAATGTTAGACCTATATCATAAATAGTTTTATGTCACGAGACCTTTTTATTTTAACATTGAATACATATACAATTTAACATGGCGGAGATATAGAAATAAGTTTTATTCAATTTTTATAAAATTGAATGATTTTTTTAAGCCAACTATGGATATATCCTAGAAACATATATTACAAGTAGTATAAACAATACGAAATATTTTTCATAACAATCTAGATGCCCAAATTTTATAAAATAATTTTAGTAAAAAAAAATGTCTAAAAATCGTATAATTTAATATAAATAAATTATTACAATTTAATTTAAAAAATTAAAATATATAATTTATAGATAATAATAATACAATTCAAATTAATTATTAAAAAATTAACAATTATTTTTAGAAAAAAAATTAACATCATTTGTATATTTTTTTGGATTTTTATTTGAAATATGAAATACAAAATAATTTTACATATTTTTTAATTTTTTTAATTTTGTTTGTATAAAGGACATTTATATCTAACTTATATCCACAATTCAATAAAATCTGATCACTCAAATGTATGTAAAGTATAATTATATATATTAATTTTAAAAATTAATTATTTTTTTGAATTATTTTGAAATAAAAACTTTCAAATTAATACTGTAAAATGGTGTATTTTCTCGAGTTTTAGGAGACATTAATATTGGTAATTTGTAGATATAAAAATGAAATATAGATATTATATTATTAATAAATATAAATAATGGTATATATTATATCAATTCATTAAATATAATACAAATACATAATTAATTTTAAATATTAATTTAAATATTTGTAAACATCAAAGATAATAAGATGGCGTCATTACTATTATACATGGAATATTATACATTTTATTTAAAAATAATAATTTATATTTCAAACTTTAAATGCTTCGTGACCAAAGGTAACTATTTTTTTATAAAAATTGTTAATATATATTATACTAAAATATAGATATGTATTATATTTTATATGAAGGATTAAAAATTGAATCGAACGAACCGGTCTACCCCACATTCAATATGCATTATCCAATACTATGAATCATAATTAATATATATATATATATATATATATATATATATATATATATATATCTATAACTGCTTGTGGAGCTCACATTATAATATAAGTGATTATATAATAGAAAAAATGTAATTGGTAAATGTAATATAGAAAATAGATAAGAATATTAGCATACTAATATTACCGTTTATAACAATATTATCTCTAGGCTGATGATTAAAATGAATATTTTATGTACTTGTAATTACTTTTATATCATTAATTAATTAAATATATTATTAATTAATTATATTTTAATATAATTAATGTTATGATAAAAACAGTAGGTTATGCCCGGACTTAAGGGGAGGTCCTTCGCGCGCGCAATGTAAATAGATTGAATTTATTTTAAAAATAACATAATTTAATAATATTTAATAAATTAAAATTATACAACATATTTGTACACATTTGTACGTTTGCTAAAATACTACAATACCATTAAATTGTATAATTTATTTTACACTATTTTTAATAATCACTAATTTGTAGTCAAAAATTAGAAAAGAGAGTCAACAATCTGATGACGTCGAGAACATTGACGAGGCAGCTAAAAGAATACGAAGAATGAATACACTTGCGTCAAGAAATACCAATGATAGTAAGGTGGAATGTGACGTGGATACTACGAGTATTCCAGTTGAGATCGTTCAAAATGATATAAATGAAAAGCCTTTGACTACAAATGATTCTAAGTTATTGAAGAAGGCTGCTTTTCAATCTTCTATCTTCACGTCATTTGGATCAAAATATGCGCAATATAAATCGATGTCTACCAAGGATTGCAAAGTTAAACCTTCGAATACAACTACTATTTCAGAGAAGTATAATTCTTGTTCTATAAAGAGTGTACTGGGTACTGATATGATTGAAACTTCACACGTTAATAATGCTGAAATAAAATCTTCTACCCTATCGAATAGCAATTCTACTAAATCTATGGATAGTGCAGAATCATCTGTAAGTTATGCAGCAATCTCATTTAAAGAAGACACAATTGAAATGGAATTGTTGAAAAAAGATAAATCAAACATCTCGGACATAAATCAAATTCAATCCGATAAATCTAAGAAAAGTAGTGAATCTTCTACTAACAAATCATCAAAAAGGAGTTCTACATCCGAAAAATCTAGAGGCTCTTCTTCAAAATCGAACCATTCTGATAAACCTTCTGATCCTTCATCGAAAGTTGACGAATCCGATAAATCGTTAGATTCATCTTTAAATGTGAGTAAACATAAATCTGATGAAAGAAAAGATTCTCATTCTAGCTCACACAAATCTCGCTCGAAATCTTCCAGCCATAAATCGAGAGATCGAAAATCATCAAAACGTAGTGCTTCTAGCGAAAATGATAAAAGTAAAAAATCGGATGATAGGAGTAGAAAACATTCGAAAAGAAGTTCGTCGCATTCAAAGTCTTCGAGTCATAAATCCAGTTCTAAACATTCTAGTTCTGATGCTCCTGTATCTATATCGTCTGAATCAAAGTCCTCCTCTAGTGCTAAACTGTCTAGTGCTAAACCGTCGAGTTCTAAATCTTCTAGCTCTAAATCTTCTAGCTCTAAATCTTCTAGTGAACATAAATCTAAATCAAAAAGATCTCATTCATCTAAAGACTCAACACATGCTGATAAAGATCATAAAAAAAGCGATAAAGATCATAAAAAAAGCGATAAAGATCATAAAAAAATTGATAAAGATCCTAAGAAAACTGATAGAGATCATAAGAAAACCGATAAAGATCATAATAAAACTGATAAAGATCATAATAAAACTGATAAAGATCATAATAAAACTGATAAAGATCATAATAAAACTGATAAAGATCATAAAAAAACTGATAAAGATCATAATAAAACTGATAAAGATCATAAAAAAGATGGTCCCAGTACGCAAATTGAAAAAGTTCTCGTAAATGGGAATAAAATTCAAGAAAAAATTGAATTCTATAATGAAAAAAATGCCGATAAAGTTGAGGCTGGCGAAGCTAAGAATTACGATTCCGCGAAAATTAAATCGCATGCGAATGATATCTATAAAGATTGTAAAAGCAAATCTGAAAAACAGACGATTATAAGAGTTAAGCTCCTCGCGGATATAATAAAGGAAGCGAAAGCAAACGCCATATTGGAACAACACTTTGTCAATGAATTTAATTCTCCAACCAAAAAGTTTGTTATTTTATCAACTAATTTCTATATTTATTTGCATCGCTACCTATATTATTACACAGGAAATACGCAACAGAGGAAGATAATAGCGATGATTGTATATTCATTAGAGAAAGTCGATTTTCTCCAGAATCACCGCAAAATGTTATTTAACTTTTAATATTAATACATATATTACAGATTTGTAAATTTTGAATTCATATTATTGAAATTTATTTTATAAATCTAACAAATATATTATGTTCTGAAATATACAAAAAATTAGTTAATAATTCAATACAAATATTGAAATAAGTGTATATATAATACTGAAATAAGTTTATTTTATTTTATTTAAAGAAATTAATATTTCATTTAGAAATATTACAATTATTCGAGTTAAAAACTAACGTAATATCCAAACGAATATGCATATTCCAAAAGAATAAGTATTACGTTAAAATAAATTTCATTGATAGTTTTATAATTTATTGATAATTAGTAACATTTTAAGTATTTGAGAAACAACAATTTATGACATGAGTCATCAAATTTGTTATTAATATTAATATGCTGATTAAGCGTGTGGCATAACACTATCGTTGGTGATATCACCTAATCTCCCCTATATCGATAATATCGCCCAATCTCCCCTACATCGATGATATCGCCTAATCTCCCCTACATAGATGATATCGCCTAATCTCCCCTACATCGATGATATCGCCTAATCTCCCCTACATCGACGCCAACCAGGTGATTCTTCTGTCGGACGAGGAATACCACAGCGATGTGGATGACAGGGCCGCCGACAGGATCTGGGACTCTTCGGGTAGCGAAGCCCCCCCGCCATCGCCCCCACCGCCACCCCGCCATCGCCCCCCCAACCCCGTCTCTAAACTGACCACCGCATCGTCAAGTGGCCACACCACCATTAAACCTAAACCAGATAGTCTACCCCCCACGTATTACGTTAGTCTACATACACCGCCACCCTCACTACTACTACAAACTTCACCCCCACTACCACTACCACCTTCACCCCCACTCCATTAATTTCAGGTCATTACAGCATTATTGTGTTGTATCTCTCACATACTGCCAACACTACAGTACTTTGTATCACATACAACGATACCAATATATTAGTATTAATATCATGATAAACAACGCATTAAACATACTTCCGTCATAAGCTCAGCGCTTGCTATCCCATAGTCTAGTTGTTAATGTTTCATAACTCTATATTTAGGGAGTAAGAGAATAGTATAATAGTATTATCAAACATTACAGAATATCCATGATAAGATAAGGGTATCTGCGCATAAAGGAAATCGAAATGAAATCGAAATGACTCCGAAAATGGTTTTTATTCATATATAATTAGTTAAATACGTTCTTATTTCTTAATAGAGTAGAATCCAGATTAGCTAACGCGATTGGTGGGCCTGTGCTAATATTTGTAGCTAATTGAGATGCTAACTAATACGGGGTGTCCTTTATGTGTCCTTATTTACATTAATCATCTTGTGAAAGAAAACCAATTCGGTTATAATATGTTTTATTCGAAATAAGAATTAAGTTTAGACTAATTCAAGACTGATTATAATCGATGTTCAACGATATATATTTATTTTTAAATATATTTATTTAATCGTGGATAATTAATGATGGTGAATAAGATAGATATCCTTTATCTCAACATATCTTGTAGCTCATTTTTAGTTAGTGTGGTGGTTAACATTACAAATATACAATTATAGCCTGAAGATCAGCAGAGTGCGATTGTTAAATATGTTTACCATATCGCTCTTCTAATATATATATAAAGAGTAGCAACTACCTGTGTGGCTCAGTTAGTTAAGGCGTCAGACACACAAGCAGTAGGACGCGGGTTCAAGCCCTGCCACAACCATTAAAATATGTCTTAAAATAATATTTAGTGATCTTATATACTTGTGTATACATAAATGATCATCTCTCGTTAAAACCACGTATGCCTTATCATGAGAGTGGCTTCGAAAGGACATTTGAGCCATATATGGTTATAAGTGAAAACTTCATCTACGTTCCTGGATGGGATGAAAGGACTCCACCAAAATAACAATAATAATAACATTATATATATAGTATGTAATGCTACTGATACATTGATTAGACTAACCACCAGAGAAAACTGAGCAGACCGTCTCCAGCCATGGTGTTACAGAATCGAATGAAGAACATGCAAAAGACTGTGGTAAGCACTTTGGTTGGTTTAGTTTTACTAACATTTCATTACACTCTCACTGTAAACGATTAATCGATGGCACGCGTTCAAAGGCACTTGCACTATAGCATGCTAACATAAGACGTTCCACTGTTTAATCATTGTAACATTGGTAACCTTTCTATGTATACTAACACTCGTACCTGAGCGATATCCGTCTCCTACTTCTGGAACATTCTCGCCACATTCATCCGTATGGCAGTATCAGCACTCCAAACTTCAAGAAACTACCGAAAACATATTTATTTTATTTAAAACATTACCTTCACCTAAACACCTGAACTTCACCTATGGCTGATGGCTTCGTTAGCTTAGTTTGCTGACCTAACACCTCACAAATATGATATACGATATCAACAGCTATAACTAGCTATATTACATTGTAGTAGATCTATTTACGCGAGATCAATAATAATGTAAATACACCTAGCCTAGCCTACATGTCTGTAACTGTACAATCTCCCACAGTCTTCCCGCATCTCCCACACCAACGGCATCAAGATAACGATCGCGGCCAATAGAGTCGCTCATAGCGCTAACTTCTCATTGGTTCGTAGCATTTGAGTGTGAAATTAGAATTATTAATTAAACATTGTTTCCAACTACAGGGAGATAGCGAGGATCAGGACAAAATTAAACCCCCGAAATTAGACCTCACATTCGGGGGGCGGGTCCCGATTAAAAATCGCCAGGTCTGCCTCAGTAAACTCTACTCGTTTCTACTTGAGAAGCATCCCAAAGACAAGAAATCTTGCCACGACAAGGTTTCCGATCTCGTAGCAACCTCTAAACCTCTAATTGACCTCTATAGGTACTAGATATACTATATAATCGGTAAGCATACGTTTTTATTGTAGTCTCGCCGCAATTATTATAATTGTTACATTATGTAATGTATTTATATACTTATTTTATTTATGTATTTGTTATCGTGTATCACACTTTGTCGCCTACCTTTAAAAGTTTGACCCTCAACAATAGGGATAGTATAACTCTTTAATAAGTATAAGTATAGGCGATGACCAACACAAGACCTAGTTAAACTTGTGTTGATCTTCTGCCGAAGTGATACATACTTATACAGTTGAACATAGTTCTGAAATTATTGTATTTTATTAATAAAAAGTTTATAATTATTTAATTTCTATTAATTTAAAAATGTTAATACAATAATTATTATATGTTACAATATTGCCATTATATATTATAATTTTCCATTATTAATACTTATTTGTCAACTAATTTACTGATTCGCTCTGTATGACATCTGCTTTAGTAGCAATTCTATGTTATTATTAGTAAAGTCTGTACAGGATCATCAGTATAAATATGGAATTTCACATTACTAAATGTATATTAGTATTGCATTAAAGGAATTAAATAACTTAATAATATTACTTTAGAAAGTATGGATCATCTATTACAAGTTGTAATGTCTAATCTACACAATTACTATTTTTATTATATTTTACTTTTCTTCTATCGCAATATACTGTTAAATATACTAAGTGATTTTCAATGATTTCATAAGTTATATTTACTGCGACGTAAGAATGTAAACGGATAATACTTAGTAATTAGCAAGCATTCATTATTCATTTTAACATAATCATCGGACTAACTTTGCTTATGCCCATTCCCAATATCCTCCCAACTCCTATCAGAGGTATTATATCAAGAAATCAACAATATTATAATCATAACAACATCATTCATTGTACACTTATCCTACTAATAATTACTTGTATTACTTGTATTATTGTCACACTATAATCATTTTATAACTAAATTAGTGTTCAAATATAATAATCATCATCATAATCATCACTGTAAATTTATTTATGACTAACACAAATATTATTCGATAATGAACTATTTTCATATATACTTTAAATATGTCAGATATTATATCTTTTATTTTTGACTCCGACAGGAATCGAACCCCTACCGCTCGGTATGAGAGAACTCTCCTTATGGTGTTTGTAACAGTGCATTGTGTCAGTTGGCATACACACTGACAGTCCAGTAAGGTGGAGTGAAATGTATTTTTTTTCGAAAATTGATATTCACTGGTCTGCAACCTATAGCTTATTGAATGACAAACATTTTGGTATAAGTTTTATAATTTATGATATACTAGAACCTAGTACGCTTTTTATACCATAATATACTATATTATACACTATAAAACGCTATATCGAAAATATTTACGCTAACAAATGAGTTAAAATTACTATAAATATCTAGATATGCGTAAAAAATTAACA
>OZ025239.1:125939213-125996713 GCA_964019155.1 Osedax fenrisi | reverse complement strand
GATTCTAGATTTAAGGGGATATCACTGTAAGAATATACGTTATTTTATATTTATAAACGCGATCACTTTCTCTAATCTAATATGAATATATATATATTAGTGAGTGTGTGTGTGTGTGTTTGTGTGTATATATGTGCAATAATCGCGATCTTTAGCAATATTCACTTAATTTACCAATATTCACTTAATTAACTAATATTCACTAAATTAGGTCAAGCATTACCTTCCTTGTATATTACTTGTATATTTACTATGTCTGTAATATTGTTAATATATATTGTATTTAAACGTTGTTCAAATACTAATATTAATAATGATAATGATAATAATAATCCCCCCTCCATGCACACAGAATCATTGCAATCCCTTCACGAACGAAATCTCGGAGGCGTGAAAGCTAAGAATATCAGCTACTCTATAAAGAAGAGAGTTCACGAACCCATGGATGGTTTGCATTGAATACATAGAGTTTAATCACTAGACTGTATTGTGTTAAACAAGCCGTGATTAATATGTTCTCATTGTACGACTATTCAGTTCCCCTTTAACTACCTCTGCTACTAGTATTCCCTTTAAGAACTACTAGTATGATTAATTGACCTCGTTGACCTCTACAGAGAAGAGTATTTTCAAGTCGATGAGTCGCTTTCTGGTGACCGACACCCAATTCGACGATAATTCCTATCCGGAGGTGACTTCAACGGGGGACCATAAAATAAAAGTGAATCTTCACCTATCGTCTAGATCTTTGAAAAGCCTCGACAAAATACAAAGTTACTGTTAAACTATTTCACAAACGAGCGCGATTAAATGATTAACTAAGTGATTATTTATTATTTTATATAATATTTGATATATATATTGATAATTTCATATTGAAAATCGAAATTAAATTATCTCATAAGTCGACTATCATGCTACTATTGTGCCCCCCGCCCCGCCCCGCCACCTCCATCCACCAACTTAAGCCCCAATCAGCCCCTACGTACCTATTCCCCTGACCCACACTACTATTAATGAATATCATGCGTAGATTACGAGAGGAAGTGCAGCAGATGTTCCGTTCTGTTTGACCTTGACCTTAAACTGTTGACCTACAAGGCCGACGACTGCCATTATCATCCCGGAAAACTCTGGAATAAAAGACGTTAATATTATAAATATACCCAATTACTATTGTATATTGATTCATAGTGAAAGTAAAGCTATAATACTAATCAGTAGTTAAATCAACAATATTATAAATATACTTACTAGTATTATTGTAAATTGATTCATAGTGAGAGTAAAGATATAATACTAATGATACATACTAAATACATAGACCGTGAAATAGTTATAAATATATATTTTATATAACTATGAATATATATATTATATAATAATATATAATAGAGTATAAATATATTAAAATATATATTTATTATTTAAAATATGATTTAAAATATTATAATATATTATTTTATTTATAATTTGAAAATCTACTTATTTCGCCCCCATTGAAATCACTCCTAATCGTATCGCGCATTAATAATCCGCAATCGCGCAGAACAAGGCAATATCGATGCCCGATACACTTGCTGCAACGGTACCTTTGATACGTTTGGATGTTCGCTATCGGATGTAAGTGTTTCTCCGCACAGCCTATGTCTGTCTGTCTGTCTGTCTGTCTGTGTCTGTCTGTCTCTCACTGCGTGTGTACTGCCATGATCATCGTGGTACACTACTCGTTAGATTGGATAGCTGTATCATATTCAATATAGGCCACACCTCCATATATATAGCAACATTTCACTGCGATAATGTCAGCAATGCTGAGATTTAATGAGCTGTATATCGTGTGGAAGCGTGGCTTATAGAGTATATCATCGCATCCAATTAGTTTGTAATGTACCCCGGTAATCACAGCAAACTCTAATAATATGGACGTATTTTCTTAATATATAGGACAATATTTCAAATAATTAGATGGTCTTGTCTATTAATCAATTTTAATAAATAATTAATAATAATGAAATAGACTATGAGTATATTTCCTGTTTACTTATTATACCTATGAGTATATTACCTGTTTAACATTTAAATTATTCAGTAATCGTCATCAATAATTATCTATACACACCTACAGACATATTAATTTTAATTTCTGTTTATTTCATGTATAAATTACTATTTAGAATCTTTGTGTATTTAATGCGTGGTGTATTTGTATAACCCTTTTTGATATATACAGAATTTAGTAACATGGCTATTTGTATCACAAAGAAATTATATCAATTTTAATTATATGCATCAAAGATAGATATATCTTCAAAAAATGAATATTCTATAATTACAAGTTCAATGTACATAAAAGCTATTGAAATAAGCTTTACAGTAGTGTATTTTTTATATTTAAATTATATTTAACCAATATATAAGCATATATAATGTGTTAAACAGTTTTTTATAATAATATTGACAAGTTGATATTCTACTTTATAAAAGAGTATAAATAGATCTATATATATACGTTGTATATATTTTAGAAAATTAAATTAATTATAAAAATATTTTACGAGTCAATAAACATTTCAATTTTAAATAAAATAACTTTTTATTAAAGTCTAAAAATAGAGTTTATTTACGTATCAATCGAAAAATATGATATTGCAAATGTTTAAAAAAAATTATCACTAAATATTTCTCTATATATTTATAATTAAAATTTAGATATATACATATTTTAATGTGATTTAAATAAAGAATGTATTTAACGTAAATTTCTAATGTTAACATTCGTTAAATAAATGCACATTACAGATCTTGGTGTTTATTAATTAGTATTATTACGCATCGAGACTCTGATGCGTGTGCGACGCATCGAGACTCTGTGTTAAAAATGGTTACTATCACCTAACAATCATGCATAAAGAAGATGGATAAGCAATCGGATGTAGTGTATGGCACTTTGCGCTGCAGTGAGAGGTGCAGTGATCAGTCTAAACCCACTTTTATATACTTACTACATTTTAAATTATTATTATTTATTTATATATATTGATAATTACGATCAATATTAATATATTATCTATACTAAAAATAAAATTATATATTTAAATACAACAAATCAACATTCCTCCTAATTTTGTGTATTTAAATGTATCTAGATTGAAGATATGATACTATATTATTGATATTTAAAATCTAAATCCATAGAAGTGACAATATATCTATTTCGATGAAAACTCAACTGTTTTAATATTGACATATATAATATGACTAATATCCAATCAAAATAACTGATACCATTTTGTTAATTTATCGATAAAATTCCATATTGCGTATCTATCTTTCACATGCATTGCGTGCATAAATTGCTTATCCACTTTCTTTACATCGATGTACCTAACCTATTTGTAGACATGTAACTGCATGCAGATGGTATTTTATATCACATTTTCGTATATAAAATATATATATATATATATATATAAATGTACATTGTTGATGTTTAATGAATTACAGTAACAATAGAATATATACATACTCTTATTCTTGAAATACTATTTTATATATTACTTCTTATAAATAATATAAAATATATATAAAATAATGGTAATTTCGTAATATAATATTGAATTTGAAATTTTAACATCATGTCATCAATTATCTTATCAATATATACGTAATATAGTAGTAGTTGTATATACTTATAATGATATACATCATATAGTTATGGTTATATAAAATATAGAGTGATCATCATTATATCAGTTCCATGTGTACGATTCAAACCGATTGACTGACGTAAAAGGCTACTTTGTCACTAAGAAGAGATCCAATCATTCCCCGAGGATCTTAGGCCTCGACTGCGAAATGGTAACATTTCTATACTATAGCGTACAGTATAGTCTATACTATATACTATACATTATATATACTATAATACTATCTATATGCATTATCATCATAATCTTCTATACGTATATTTTATAGCTAAGCAATAATTTAAAACTTTATCTAAATATAATAATATCTTTTTCTCTATTTAATAACTATATCTTTAATTCTCAATTCTAATAAGAATTACTAGTCTATGTATACTCTTAGGTTGTTTTACTAATTAATGTATTTATAAACTGATATACTTACTATAGTAAATGTTTAAATATATAGTATTTATATACAATAAATGAGTTTATATTACGATAAAACGGATGCTATGCGAAGACAATAATATAGTTCACACGAGAAATGAAATGTTAAAAGAATGAGGAACATTTAACAAATATTTTTACATATTATTTTTAATTTTGTATATTTAGTTAATAAAAGCATTATATATATAATTTATATATATAATACATAGATATGATACATACATATGCTGTATACATATATGTAATAACGATATGATGGTTAGATAAACACAATGGGAGGCATGGAACTTGCAAGAGTCACTGTCGTCAACTTCAACTGCGAGACTATCTACGATTCTTTTGTGAGGCCCAGGCACGATATAGTGGATTACAATACCAAGTCAGTTATGTCTACTACTACTACTACTACTACTACTACTACTACTACTACTACTACTACTACTACTACTACTACTACTACTACTACTACTACTACTACTACTACTACTACTACTACTACTACTACTACTACTACTACTACTACTACTACTACTACTACTACTACTACTACTACTACTACTACTACTACTACTACTACTACTACTACTACTACTACTACTACTACTACTACTACTACTACTACTACTACTACTACTACTACTACTACTACTACTACTACTACTACTACTACTACTACTACTATTACTGCTACTGCTGCTACTGCTACTGCTACTGCTACTGCTGCTGCTACTGCTACTGCTACTGCTACTGCTACCACCACCACCACCACCACCACCACATAACCCCGCCCTCTCCACTAACAATAGATTCAGTGGCATCACCGAACAGAACATCACGAGGAAAACGCCCTCCTTCAGATCGGTGCAAGAGAAACTCGCGAGACTGATCGATGCAGAGGACATTCTGATTGGTCACAGTCTGGAAAGTGACCTCGTCGCTATGAAGGTCACTATCATGACCTTGTGTCATCATCAGGGCATTTGTGTTTATACATTTACGTAGTATTATTTAGAATCTGTGTCATGTGACTCGGGTAGTATACTTTCCATGCTATTTATATAGGAATGTTGTATGTATAGTTCATAATAAAGGTAATAACATCTAATATAAGAATATTTGAATTCATAATTTCGAAATAATACAACTTTTAAACGAGAAAATTTTAAAACATAATTCATATATTTGATTACATTAATTTGTAACATAATATATAAACAATTTTGAAGTTTTTTTTGTATTATTGTATTGTTGTAAAATGATATACATTTATACAGGTATATAATTTGTATTGATACTTATATATTATATAACATACTTTTTGACTATTTATTTAAATGTATTAATACTCTGATAAATACACTGATAATACAGCAGATAATTTAAAAAGGCATTCAATTTATCTATAATATACACTTTTAATGTAAATATATTAATAATCAGTATAGTAATAAATATTATATGTGATAATCAATCCCATTTATAAAATTAAAATATTAAATTCTATTATGTTATTCTATTAATCTATGATGATGATGATGATGATGATGATGATGATGATGATGATGATGATGATGATGATGATGATGATGCTAATGATGACTACCATGTTATAGATGGTACATCGAACAGTGATAGATACAGCCATAGTGTACCCCCATAAATCTGGTCCACCCAAGAAACGAGCCCTAAAGTCCCTCTCTCAAGAATTCCTCAAGATCATCATTCAAGAATCTGGTTTCTATGATTTATAGGCGTACTTTATGTGATATACCTAGTGATTATCAGGGATGTCTAGAAATCATGAGCAAACAATATTAATTACATTTTTGTATTATCATTAAATATCATTCGGATATATATAAATATTATATTTAAGTTCTGAAATTTGCCATTGATTAGATTTATTAGTTATTAAAAACTTTGTTTTATAGATGTTTCTAATACAAAATACATAAAGTTAACTGGGTTTATCTATCAGTTTTCTTTATTAGAATTCATTATTATAAATAATTAATTCATTATTTATATTTATAAATTATAATATTTGTAATACTATTTTATTTAGTATACAATATATGATATTCTAATATCTTTGTATATAATGAACTATCGCCTAATGAAAATATAATATAGCATTACGTAATATTATTTGATACTTTCCATTTTAAATTTTAAATTTAATAAAATACAGAGATATCAATATAAGCTTCTAAAGTTGAGAATTATATTTTGATACTTTATGTATATAAAGTTATGGTTAATGAACTTATATTTACTCATGAATGACATAGTATACATCATTTTAAACAAAAGTAATCATATTTTAATATTTAAAAGTAAAACAATTTTTAAATAAAAATAAAACGAATATTTCCCCTACCTTAATAAATAATATATATATATATATATATATTAATTATAATTAATATATATATATACAAATACTTATATATATATATATATATATATATATATATATATATATATATATATATATATAAATACTAGGGTGGGTGGCCGGCGTTGATCTCCAAGCTTACGCAGATGATTTAGCAATAATCACTGGATCTCATGAGGAAATGATGTCGACACTAGATGGAATACTCGAAGTTTCTAGTAGTATCGGCCTCAAGTTCAATCCTAGAAAATGCACTAGCATTTCTTTCAACAAGGGGGTTATTGAGGATCGACAGTTTATGTTGGGTCAAGAATTTATTAAAACTCTTCATATTGGCGAATTTGAAAGATTCTTGGGTATACCAATTGGATCTAAGTTCTTGTTTAATGTTACTACTGATATACCTGCTCAACTTAATCAACTTTCAGACTCTGGACTAACTCCATGGCAAAAAATAGAAGTTTTAAGTAGTCACTTAATCCCCTCTCTATCCCATGAGCTCTCATCTGGACGAGTCTTGAAGGAAAGTATCTACGATCTGGATAAATCTATAAAGCAGTTCCTAAGATACAATACTAATACTCCTGACAATGTTGCTACTCCATTCTTCTATGCTGACAGACATATTGGCGGCCTGGGGATTGGTAAAATCAGCCAAGAAGTAGATATTTGGACAATCTCTAAAGCAACGCAATTACTATCTTCTAGGGATAATATGATATCCTCAATTGCTAATCGCCAACTATCAAATACCCTCAATTGTGCTATCGGACATGATCATGAAATACCACTCACTGAATTTCTATCCGGTAGCCAAACGCATGGGTTATATGGTTATAGATTTTATAGCAAAGGTGCTAATCTTTGGACGCGCACTCGACATGCAGCAACACACCTTGGAGCTCGCATTGATATATCCGATGGGAACATAATCATAGCCATCGATGATATCTGCTCCACTCCTGCTAAGGTTGTAAAAAGCATGCGACTTGCGCTGAGAAAGCAATGGAGCAGAAAATTCATGGAACTTCCGTTACAAGGCAGTGTAGCTGAGTGTTTATCCCAGGATGCAAATTCTAAGGTAATCACTAAGCTAATATCACAAGAATCGACACTATCTTTCAAATCCTGGAACTATTGGCACATGGCTAGAACTCAGACTCTTCCAGTAAAAGCTTTTCCAGGCTCAACAGATACAAAATGTAGGCAATGCTACTCCAAGGATGAAACGACGATGCACATATTGAATATGTGTACTGCATCACTAAAAATGATGACAGAAAGACATGATGCTGTCCTTGGAGTACTAACTAAGTTCCTAGATGAATGCGATATTGAGTACGATACTAGCTACATCTCACTAGATAACTTAAAACCGGATCTTGTTATCAAATATAACAACTCATGTTATTTTGTCGACATCACAATTCCCTACGACTCGATTACAAATATGGAATCTGCCGCTAATAGGAAGATAGAAAAGTATCGCCACCTCGGATATGTAATTCCCTTCTGTGTTGGTTCTTTGGGCTCTTGGTACTCTGGAAACCAAATTCTCAAGACAGAGATGAATTTTCCTACAAATACCTGGAAAATATTGAAGACCGCCAGTATTAAAGAATCAATAGAAGGTTCGGGAAGAATTTTATCGAAATTCTTCAACTGTTTTTAAATCGTTTTATTATTTTACTTAGCATTTTATATTGTATCTTTAGTTTATTATCTTATTCTCTACTTTTAACTGTTTTTATCACAAAATTCTATTTACATATTTTATCAATTTTTATTTTGTTTAATTATTATAGATATTTTTATACCGTTTACCTCCGTTTTAGTTTTAGGATCACTAACTATGATGAAGAGGTCATAAGCTCAAATATATTTGCTTAATTGATTTTTCAATAACACCCTTCTGAGTTATATATATATATATATATATATATATAAATACTAGGGTGGGTGGCCGGCGTTGCCCGTGAATGAGACTATTTTAGGTGTGGGTGTAATGGGTTAGTTGAGACTATTGGGTCTTTTTTAGATTTTTATATAATGTTTTCTAGAAGTCAGTGGGCCGTTATTTATCTTTTTTTTTATTTTAATGAAAAAAAACAATGATAATTTCATAATGTATTTATTAAAACAAAACTTTAACTACTTTGGTCTACTATTACTAATGAGTAAAAGTATTTAACCCAACCTAACCACAACTGTGAAAATATATTTGTATAGGTTCACTCGGGAAGTAATGCAGCTAAAAAAAACCTACCAATATTTAAACTTAACTCAAACTAACCACAACTGTGAAAATAACAGGCTCACTCGGGAAGTAATGCAGCTAAAAAAAAACCTACACAAATTAAAACTTAACCCAACCTAACCACAACTGTGAAAATAACAATATAAATAAATATGCTTTTATAGGGCTCACTCTGGAAGTAATTCAGCTAAAAAAAACCTTCAACAATTAAAACTTAACCCAACCTAACCACAACTGTTAAAATAACAATATATATAAATATGCTTTTATATGCTCATTCGGGAAGTAATGCAGCTAAAAAAATCTACACAAATTAAAACCTATCCCAACCTAACCACAACAGTGAAAATATAATTGTATAGGCTAACTCGAGAAGTAATGCAGCTAAAAAAACCTACACAAATTAAAACTTAACCCAACCTAACCACAACTGTGAAAATAACAATATAAATGAATATGATTTATAGCATCACACGGGAAGTAATGCAGCTAAAAAAATCTACCAATATTAAAACTTAACCCAACCTAAACACAAAAGTGACAATAAATATAACTAAAAATATATATATATATATATTTATATAGACTCACTCGGTATTTAATGCATATATAATTATAGAATATATTTTAGAAAAAATATTTTATATATATGATGACATTTGGCGAAATATTAAAACAGAGATGGAAACCCTATTATTCATATTTTCATGATTTTTCTGATTTTATTACATGTATTTTCGTACTCCTAATCTGATGAATTCATAATTTATACGAAATATTTACCGGAAGTCGGTCAAATAGACTATTCTAAAATCATGTATTTTTCACTTTTTCGGCCGTAGCTCGAAGAATATTAAACATAAGAAGTCACAATTTATCAAAGTATATTCTATTTTAATTAACTATTTAATAAAGTTAAAATTATTGAAATCGAATAACTATTGTAGATTTTGATTTTTTACATCACCTATGTTTAATAATTTATGTTTACATGTCGTAGATAGGAAATAATTAATATAAACTCGTAACGTAAACAATATTAACTCGATTTTACTCGTTCGTGAACTTTTTCTCAATAATAGGGGTAAATAAATTCCGATTTACCAATTGTTATTTCGATATTCAAACCGGAAGTACCATTTCGTAAATCTACGTAATGTATTCGAAATTAAAGAAACTCATTTTTACGAAATTATTTACGATAAAATTCTCCACGATAATGTTTGTTATTAAAAATTTGCGTCGAATTTAAATTTTTCGATTACGTAAATCGATCAAAAAATGACACTATTTAACGATTATTGGTATCGCGTGAATACATTTTCATAAAAGTAAATCATTCATGTTACCCCCGCTGGCCCACTTTATCTCCCGACGTTTTCCTTACGTTTTCCTTACAGCGAATTTTAATTATTTGAATTTTTACAAAATATTAAATATTAAATTTTAACGATAAAAACCCAAAATACTACCTGAAATATTGCCCGTAGATGAAAATGAGTGCGCGCATACTATGTATTCCTAAATATATTTCGGGTAGCTAACCTCATATATATACATTGGCAAAAAAAAATTTCAAATCGAGCATTATTTGAAGTCAAGTATACACTTTGTTGAAATTTTTGACGGAAAAAGACTTTTATGGGCAAGAGATTTTGAAAAATTTTGAAAAAAAATCACACCTCAATTTAAAAAAATTATTTTCCTATCCGTTAACGTCGAGATGGGGACGGCTCGGCATGCGGCCTCGGCGTACGAGCCCGCCGCGCACCACCTAATTAAAGTATGTTTAGACGAATATATATATAGATATAATTACATGTATTTATAATAGTACATATAGTATATCATAGTATATAATAGTACATATTATATAATGTGTATATTATATGCAATACATAAATATTCCATATAAATTGTAGTCATTTTCAAATCCATGTATTCTCTACTTGTATTCAAAATCACTCATAAGTTTTAATATTTAATATGTCATTCTAAAATTTCTAATATTATAAAGAATATATATATAATATATGATTATATTACTGGTTCATTGTATCAATATTATGTTTGAGTAAATTTAGATTATGCGTTAAGTGTTACCAAATAATTGATTAAAATTCAATACAAATTATTACTAATTTTCTACACATAATATATTGAAATTATAGGTATATTTATAAAAAAAATAAAATATATATATATATATATATTGTAAACTTCTAATACTGTAAAAATGATTGCAATTGTTTACATAATGAATGATACGAGTGATTTATTGTGAGATTAAAACTTTCCTATCTATTTACATGTAAATACCCCACAAAGGCATGATGACATGAATATTAACAGTAACTTAGGGCTTTTATAATATTAATTTTTGTTGGTGATTTTCTATTTTTTATATTTATCAATAATATAACATAGCATAAAGTTTTCGATCTAATTTTTTAAATTTTATAATAATATAAATATTCATATTTAAATAAAATTATCATATATTTGTTGATGTATGTTTTAAATAAATCGTAAATTTCATGTATAATTTCAAGTTATTAATTTCATGTTATTATTAAAAAATGATACATCAGTATAGATTCATAGTACAACATAATTATCGTTTGCAATCGGAGTTTGAAACTAATAGATAATTTACTTATATACGAGAAGTAATAACTGAGAATTGCTTGATATTGTTTAATTATTATTTAAAGAAGATGTAGCCTATTTATATACATAAATATATAATTTATCTTTCATTTATAATTTTGGTAATATCTATATATATATTACAAATCAAATTTATTTTAATTTAAAAGAAATGTATGTGTTTTATGAATAATGTTCTAAAATGTGCATTTTCAGTAGATATAATCAACATCTAATCGCAATTTAAACGTAAAATAAAAATAATTTGTTTTCTTACTCTTTTAGAATATCCCACTATATACGCATCCCCTTAATAATGTAAACTTAAAACATATTTATCTTCTCGATAGCAATCTTATTGGTCAGATACGATCGTTATTTAATTATACATTGACACTTGACAATTGTGTATACATCAATATGTCCCCCACTTATGAATCACTTTTTACACCTTCATTTATAACAATTAAATAACTCATTTATTTATAACAATTAAATAACCCATTCATTTATAACAATTAAATAACCCATTCATTTATAACAATTAAATAACCCATTCACAGAGGAAGGACATGATTCCGCGGAGGATGCCATTACCTGCGTGAAATTGATGCTACTTCGTATTAAATCATTGTAATCTTTGCATCGCGCCCCCCCCCCGCCCTGTCTCCCCTATACGACGCCACTTTCAGTTCACTTGTCACTCGTTATATAACAACATTATCATTACATCGCAATCGGATCATTTCCTCACTTCTTTCGTTTACTCATTTTATACTAATTATGTGATATTTTTTATTTTCTTACAAGTAACTAGTTGTACAATAAACAATTATTTCTTTATTTTATATCAACTTTATACATTCAAAAATTGATGAACTTATATTATTATATATATTTATATCGCAACAAATAATTCATCTATATATATATATAATAATAATAATAATAATAATAATAATAATATTTATTAGAAGAAAGTTGTATATATATATATCATGTGAATTATTAAATTCATTATATTATTGTTTCCTCTAAAAGGCTTCAGATGAAGATAATTATCTTTTCTATGCTGTCGCCTGCTTATATATATATATATATAATTAGTAAATAGAGCTGTTCTAGATTATGGAAGATTTATTCAAACAAATGCAGTTTAATGTTAGTGGGTGATATACTGAGAGCTGCCGGTATGTCTAAAATACACTGTTATATACACTGTTATAAGTTATTATATTTTATTTTTAGTTTGCTTTTTCCTTGTTTCTTTATTCCTTTATTCCAAACATATATAATTTAATCATAGTTTTACATCTAAAACTAATATTCACAATCATATATATGATATATAATATATCATATATATTAACTCTCAATAATATTCTCTAATATATTGTAATTTCAAGATTACAATATTTGAAATTATATATAGCAAAAACAAAATATTTATAATTATTTTGATATCCCCCTAAAAAATGTCACCTTATTCATTCATTTCCTATAGGATAATTATATTTATATATTACCTTTATATATATAATGGAAAGATGATACTGTTTAGATAGTTATAATGACTGTTATTATTCCACTAAAATGTATACAAGTATATAGGGTTTATTTAGTTTACTACCCTGTTACTTCTTAATAGTTGTATAACCTAATTTTAAATAATATTCAGATTTAGGATTTACTAATGAACATAATCGAACTAAAATATAAGCTGGGTCATTTATTTTATTATTTTTAATTTATTGCAAACTTTTAAGACTGGATTATATCGATCTGGTTAACGATAATTTTCCTATTTAATATGGGCGTGACTAAATATTCAAAAATAATTAAATATATAGCTCATGCATTACCTTACCTTACTGGATCGGGATAGTTTCCCGACCACTTTCAACAATTTTCTTCCACGTCGTCCTGTCTTTCATAGCTGTCTAGTTCTGCAGTGGTCAGTGCCGTATCATCACATAGCTGTTTAAGTGAAAAGCAAATGAACAACAGGTCATGCATATCAATATTCAAATATGTATATGAATAAAAGTATCGGATGTATAAAATATTTACTAATATATACAAATATATATGTTATATCGTTTATATAACATATGTTATACGCCAATAGATATATATGTTATATACCTATAGATATTATTTAAAATGTCTAAATATTCAAATTTATTAAATATAAACAATAAGATATCGTATGCGAATAAATGTATAGTAATTCAATA
The DNA here is from genome assembly GCA_964019155.1 of Osedax fenrisi. Taxonomy (NCBI): domain Eukaryota; kingdom Metazoa; phylum Annelida; class Polychaeta; order Sabellida; family Siboglinidae; genus Osedax; species Osedax fenrisi. The sequence goes on along the minus strand of OZ025239.1, from coordinate 125,983,030 downwards.
TTGTAGTATATACATAGATTTATAGTCTATGTAAACTATAAATCTATGAGCTTGAATATTAATTATATTTCTCTATAAAAGACTTATATTTATAATGGATTGTTTTCTTCAATAAGTTATTTTAAATCTATAACACGTATATACATAATGTTCAAAGTTATATACTTATTGAATATCTGTTTACGAGTTCTTAATAAAATAGGCATCTAGTATGAACTAAAATGAAAAGTGCATGTACTAAGCACAATATTCTATAGGCTTTGGGGTGTAATGCAGCGATTAAATCCGTAAACGAAAACCAAACTAAATTAATTAACCACAAATATCAATCCGTATATATGTATATTAAATTTTATTATTTAGACGTATGTTAATATAGAACCATATACCATACTAGTATATATTTTATACATCTGGATACGTATTGTATTCATTTACATATTTCATATTGGAATGCATGACCTATATATTTAATTATCGTTGAATATTTAGCCATGCCCACATTTTATATATATTAAATATGATATTATGATATTAAATATAAAAATTATCCTGAAAGCTAACTTCGATATTCCCGGCAAATATTCTTTAAATATATATATATATATATATATAAAATATAAGCACTCATTATAATATTATAAATTATCTATATAAGTATCAAAGTTGTAATGGAAGAACTATAAGTAAATAGCATGTGTTTATATACAGTGAAGTATACAGAGTACTATATAATATAATAATAAATATTATATTTATTTATTATTAATTTATTTAACTATATAAAACTGTAGATAACAAAAATTATAATTTAATAAATAAGTGCATATTTAATTGCACTATTTAATTCATATCGAAGATAAGTTGTAGATAAATATGACAATCTGGATGAGATATGAAGTGATATTTTAATTTATTTTCAAATTCTAGAACTAGTGAGCTCACTTATAATAAGAATATGAGATACCCAGCTAACAGTAAGAGCAGCATAACAGCAGCATAATAGCAAATCTGATAATAATAGCAGCATAATAGAATTACAAATTAATAGCAGCATAATATACATACTACAGCAGCATAATATACACAAAAACAAACTTTATAAGAGCAGCATAACAGCACAATGTAAACATTTGCGGCTATTATGTTATTCTATTATGCTGCTCTTATGCTCCTCTTACTGTTAGCTGGGTAGGTTTGTAGGGACCAGTATCATCATATCTAGTACTACATAGGCGGAAATGATTTGTATCATTAAAATATAGATAATTAAAATTGTATTAGTATGTAATATAAAATACAATTCCACACAAGGTGAATACAATTACAACATATTTAATAATAATTAGTTTTAGTTTCATGTTATATATATTATATTCATATATATAATGAAGTTAAATTCATAGAAAATTAATTTAAAATTTAATAAATATTATAATTTATTCCAATTTATTGGAATTTATTAAACAATAACAATATTATAAATGGGGTTAAATGAACCACCAAAAATGGATTATATGAACTCTGATGATATAAGCTAGATTTATATTTTATTTTGTATTATATTCACCGAAATTATTGACGATGACACTGAAGATTCATTCCAATGCATCCACTGTTTACAATGGTTTCCCTTATTAGTTTCCCTATGTGTAGGATACATACATATGACTTACTTAATAGGGGAAAGTAACCGACTACGGACACTCGGTATCTCAGAAACCATAAATCCAACAAAAAATGTTAATTAATAAAATATTCATAATTATATAAGTAGTCTAAAAAAGTATTTTTTATTTTTTAATTATTCAAAATATTGCTGATATATCCTAAATAAACTGACTTTTTTATTACGTTTTTAAATTTATAAAAAAAAATGTCAACATAAAACCTTCTCAAGAATATACAAATTTATCGATATAAAATATAACACTATATTATTAACAAATAAAGCATTATAAAATTATATATATAATTTCTATATTTGTTATCAAATATTCATTAAGTTATAAGCATATATCTAGAGGTCATACAAGTCCATAATACGGACACTCTAAATGTCTGAATACGGACACCCTATAACCAATCAGCGCACAGCGTGTGAACTATTCTGATTTTCATAAAAATCGTCTGCGTTATAATATTAATACCACCAATAAAGCTAAATCTAAAATTGTTAGTATTTAGATAGTTAAATTGTATTATTAATTAAAAAATAATAATAATAAATAAATTATTAACTAATTATTTAATTAGAATACATTTTTCATAAAATTAATTATAAATAATTTAATTGTAATTTGTCTGATTGATTCACACATAATATATAGTTTATCTAGTGGTATACCTATATAGGGTATCCGTATTATTACACAAGGTGTCCGTATTCGGACATGGGTACCGAATACGGACACCCCCGTAATCTATTGAATAAAAAGATTAAATAAATTTTAAAATCACAATAATATCTATTATCATATAATATTAAGATATTTAATAATTATTGAATACAAATATTGAGTCATGACATTTTAAGACCATTTATTGTTAAAGTGTCCGTAGTGGAAAGTAACCTAATACGGAAACTTTAATAATAAATGGTATTAACATTTTATGGCTCATTATTGTTATTCAAAAATTACAATATATTAATATTATGTGATTATTGATATTGTTATGATTTTAAAATATTATTTAATCTTTTAATTCCATGGAATTATATGCATATATAACGGGGGTGTCCGTATTCGGTACCCATGTCCGAATACGGACACCCTGTGTTATAATACGGACTGTGTCCGTCGGACACCCTATATACCACTAGATAAACTATATATTATTGATGAATCAATCAAACAAATTACCATTACATTATTTATAATTAATTTTATGAACACTTTATTCTACTTTAATTAGTTACTAATTTATTTTTTTTTATTATTTTTTAATTAATAATATAATTTAATTATATAGATAATACAACTTTTAGATTTAGCTTTATTGGTGGTATTAATATTATAACTCACGCGATTTTTATGAAAATCAGAATAGTTTATACGCTGCGCTATGGTTGCTTATAATGTGTCCGTATTAATAAATTCAGAGTGTCCGTATTAGGGACTAATATGACCTATAGATATATGTGTATAACATAATGAATATGTGATAACAAATATAGAAATTATAAATATAATTTTAAAATTCTTTATTTTTTAATAATATAATGTTATATTTTATATCTAGACATTTGTATATTCTTGATAAGGTTTTAAGTTGATATTTTTTTTCATAAATATAAAAACGCAATAAAAAAAATCAGTTTATTGGATAAGCAATATTTTGAATAAGTAAAAAAATAAAAAATACTTTTTTAGACTATTTATATATTTATGAATATTGTATTCATTAAATATTTTGTTAGAGTATTTATGGTTTCTAAGATACCGATAGTGTCCGTATTCGGGCACTGTCCGTATTCGGTTACTTTCCCCTATTAGGTTACTTTCCCCTATCATCTTTATCCATTTTATTTGTTATCTAAAATTAATATCCATTTTACATATGTCATATATACCTATATACCTATATATATCTATATACCTATAGGTATAGGTATGCCTATAGGTATGTCATATAGTATATATAATCCTACATTTAATATTATACATTTAATTGTATACCTATATAACTATAGTTACTATAGTCTATTATAGTATATAATTATATGCATATCGTGATTATTTGTATTTTATTAGATTAATATATTTCTACAATTCTCAACAGAATCTATTTTATTTTGCATCCTATATATATTTCAAGTAAAATCCCAAACAATATACTATACCATATATCACCTCGCCTAATTAGGTTATTTGTTATAATTTGTGTTTATGAATTATATAATACTATTTTAAGGTGTAGACTTATGTATTCTTTGTTATTCATGTTCTTATTCATCCCAGCTAACAGTAAGAGCAGCATAATAGCAGCATAATAGCACAATGTAAACATTTGAGGCTCTAGCATATGCTGCTCTTACTGTTTTCTGGGATCCTACTTCACACACTTCAGAGGTAGCCTACCTCTTTCTAATTGAAGTATCATTTATATATCCTTCCAGTTATCTTCTCGTGGTGAACTTACTGTATTTGTAAACCTATCGCGTATTTCCTAATTGCTTATATTTATTCTATCTATTTTATTAAATCCTACTGTTAAGTACTTCGTTATTAGTTGTAGAAGTATAACATATTTATTAACGATATAACATGTAGGATATAACACACCTATATATGTTATACACCCAATCATTACATGCTAGGCGATACGGTTGATTGCACACACCCACACACATACACGCTCACACACACACATTAATAACAAATCCCTTGTTAATAATGGCTTTGTTAATACTGTATAAGGAATGGAATTCTACATACGCGTATATGCGATACAAGATATAGAGCGGGTGGGGGTGTAGTATCAATATGTAACCGTATATGGGGGTGGCATATCAAACGATATCAAATATCATCGTTAAAACGATCACAACTATGTTCCTATATTATTTAATGATTTAAAAACTCAACATATAGTTCTAGCTATGTATACACTCTTAATATAGATACAAATTGTTTTTAATTATTCAAATAATTCAAACAGAAACTTCATTTTGAATACATGCATTAAATCTGTATCTCCCCATGTTAAATTTGAGAAATGTGTTATCCCCTTAAATTTATAATTAAATTTATAATTAAATGTATTATTTTAAAGTTTATATCATCGATGTAAATAAAGAATCTTTTTTTATAATATATGTATATATCCTATATATCCATGGTTTATATATAGATAATTTTAATAATTTGTAAACAAAAAAATCTATAATAAATTCTCGTTATATAAATTCTCATTATATAGGTACGAGTAATCATTATTTTGATATATTACACTCATATATTTATCATTATATATTGATACAATATTATATAACACAAACTTGTTTTATAAATAAAATAATTACCATAGTAATAGATGTTATGAGAAATCTAAAAATTAACGTATAACTTATTTATGTCAAAATTGTGTAAACAATTATTCTAACAATAATTAAATTATTTAACAGATGTTCATAAAAATAAAAGGACACACTATTGATCAATATATATATATATATATATATATATATATAATGCCGTGCAGGCTCAACCTGGTAACTAATAGTTATTAACTATAGTTATCTAAATACAATAACTTCCGGTTTGTTCTAGATGAAGTATCTAGCACTACATACTTTACACTATAATTAAAATGACTAATGATTTTACTTTCAATATCATTTATTATATTATATTATTATATTATTTGAAATTCATCTAGGGGACCTCCTATTTGTCCCCCCACTTTTACCACATAATTTATTTTGATTGGTTGATCCCCCTACATACAAAATCGTTCCAGCGCCCCTAGTCACGATACACGACCTATATTCATCTCTATTGTATACTTAAAATAGCAAATTGAAATAATATTCTTGAAATAATATTCTTGATCCATTAATTTACGTCATATATGATATATGATATATCCATTTATTTATAGGGAGTCGTTTACATGTTCTCGATCCTTCAAACATTCCTTGAAGTATGTCTTTCATTACAATTTCATACCTGGAATTGTGGCTAAATCATTTCATCTTTTTTCGCTTGATATGTTGCAGTATACTGCATTATATACAGTATACTCCATTATAATGGCTCAGCTTTACCTATTAAGGAGATAGATTGGTAATTTAATTTATCCTAATTTCACGATACTTCATGCTAAGTAGTTTTATATGCGATTTATTCTTGAATTATTCAATATTCTATGTCGTGTATGCAATAAGAATCCGTGCTTCACGTCGGCATGTCAATATCGATATTAGGGAACGATATAATTTATATTTCAGCATAAATAGGATGTATTTTCTATTCCAAATTATGTAAAATCTTACCATAACTGAGGTTGCCTGGCCTATCCTCACTTTAATCTCAGCGTCATGCGTTTCATTCTTTGTAAGAATTGTATCGAAGTATATGACACTTTCGACTTCTTCGAATTTGTATCCATGGATTGAGATATCTACATGCTTATTATTAGTATTACACTTGACCTAACTTGATCTTTTCCGCGTTGATCTCCATGTCGTAAAGTCTATAACATTAAGACAGTTTATCATATATGTATCGTAGCTCTTGATAGCTACTATTTATTCAATATATATCGTCAACTAATTTCATATTAGACAGTGATAGTCCTCAATTCGATATAGATGCAATGTTATTTTGCTGTAATAACACCTAATATCATTTAGAAATACGTTAAATAAAACAGGTCCTCTGAATAAAAAATTCTCTGAACTTTAACAGTATAGGGTATTGGTATTTTACCTACTTGGTATTTTATAAACTCTTGGTTATTGTACATCTTCCAAAGTATTCAAAGCATCTATTACCTCTGTTTCTAGTATCGGAATTATTTTTTAAAGTGCTCTCGAATGCTATGTATAATCATATTAGTATCATATTATATCGGATAGTTGTATAGCTCTTGTAAATATTCTGTCCCTCGATTTAAGATAGACGTGTTTTCTTCTAGAGGTGTTCCATTATTGTCCTCGTGAGTGAGGTAAGCTTTGTGTAGTTTTAGATAGTATTTCGTAGGCTCGTTTGTTGTATATTCTGTATTTAATATCTGCTTCTATCTTCTTACACTGTATCGGGATCCTGTTTCTGTTACTGCCCATATCTCCTCGCGAACAGGTGTATTTACTTCTCTATTATTATATAAGTATGCTCCGGTCTTTGTTTCTTAGTTGACTTCAATAACATTCTTTCATTACATGGATAAGTATATTATTTATCATCCATATTTACTATTTCTTTCAGTACTTCCTGATCGTTTCAGTAGCTTTATTTATGGTTATCTCTTCGCTTTTATTATAGACTGTTGGCTGTAGGCTGTATATAGGATATAGTCGAGTTACATTCTTATATATCTATATTTTTTAGTTTCGTATCCAGTTTATCTTTATAAAGTGTAGCAGTTTTCTTGTTAGAGAGCCTATTTCCATGAAACCTTTATAGCTTTATTTCGTAACTTAAGTTTTATTTCGCCTAACACAAGGACATGATAACTGTTGAAATCCGCGCCAGGGTATGTCTTTGTGCTATTTCGTATAATGATGAATCATCGTGATATTAGTAAAGCCTTTTGGTATTAGTATATACTCTATTTAAAGTCAATTTGCTATATACTTGTCCATTAGGAGAGTGCCAAGTCGTCATATGGAATTGTTACGTGGGTGCTCCATGGAGTATATTATCGATTACAAGCCCATTAATGTCTTGTGGCAAACTCAATACGTTTTTGTCCAGGTACATATTAATATTTAGATATATAAAAATAGATAACATGATAATACGCACATGAAAACATATATATATATATATATATATATATATATATATATATAGTTACAGGATTAAAAATAGCATACATATCATACTGCGTGACATACGTACATTAATGTAAACATAGTATATATTTACATCGGCTCCCACACGACTGCACAATAGCCATCGCTGCATAGAATATATGTATTGTGTACAGTGTATCACGGATTATTAATCGACGCGTGACATTAATAAATGACATTTAAATGAATATACGTAAACATACTCTGAATGCAGAGTTAAAAAATGGGTCAACAAATTCCTACGGATTTGATTAAACAATGGGCTATATTTCCGTACTAATTTAGTACCCAGATAAGTATATACATATATATATATATATATATGGGAACGACTATAAATGAAAGAGAGCTTAATGTATACGACGTATAGTATACGTGTAGATTTATTAGCCGGCAGTACTACATGCGAGCTGTCACGGCGCCACGAGGTGTACCTATAGGCGTGTACGGCTGGACTTTGGTCAAGGCCCGTACGAGGAAGCTGTGGTGAAGGCCAGGCCGGAAGTAGTCGTGACTAGAGCAACGTACGCGCGTGTGTGCGTGCGTCGGTTTCGTCATCTTTGTTTACGTTATATTTCACTATATCTCGCCGTATCGCGTACTAGTTCTCGCTCGATCTCGGTGTATCCAGGTTTATCTAGGTATATCTCGACGCGTATCGCCGTTTCTCGTGTAATGTTGATGTCACGTGACTACTAGAAGCGAGAGTAAGGAAGTGGGTAACCGATTACTTTACGATAAAAAACGTAACGTAAATAAACTATCGAAGATCTTGAACTATATCCCTGTGTCGCAATCCTATTGTGATGACGCCTGTGCGGTGTACACTGTGCGGGTGTAGCATGCACGCATCGTGTGTAATACACGTGGTTCCCGGAGTAGTGATGCAACATGGTGCTAGTGGTGGTGGTAGTAGTGCTGCAACATGGTGCTAGTGGTGGTGGGAGTAGTGTTGCAACATGGTGCTAGTGGTGGTGGGAGTAGTGTTGCAACATGGTACTAGTGATGTTAATGGTGGTTATTAAAGTATTTGTAGCTCTGGTGGTGATGATGATAACGGTGGTACTGGCTACTGTGCTAATCAAGATAGTTATTATAGTAATATTGGTAAAGCTAGTGGCGATGGAGCTAGTGGTATACCTATAGGTCTAGTGACTTTTCTAGTGGCAGTATACTGCCTACTATCAACATCATAACTAGCACCACCACTAACACCATAATAACTATAGTTATTATGGTGCTAGTGGTGGTGCTAGTTATGATGTTATAGTGGTTGAGATGGTGGTGTAGCTAGTGGTGGAGATGGTGGTGATACTTGTGGTGGATATGGTTGTAGTAATATTACTTGCTGTGGTGGTGATAGTAGTGCTAGTTGTTGATATAGTGATGGTTATATTGGTGGGGTATGGGTGGTTATAGTGGTGGTTATAGTGATGTTTCTAGTATTGGGGCTATTAGTGGAGCTAGTGGTGGTAGTGAAGCTAGTGCGAGAGTTATGGTGCTTCTTATAATGGTGATTGTAATGGTGCTAGGGATGATGGTACTAGTGGTACTAATAGTTCTGGTGATGTTAGTGGTGATTATAGTAGTCATAATAGTGATGTGCACATTAATTAGTATTATAATACATTACCTACCTTAATTCTATACTACATAGTACACACTATATTTATTACAATGTAATATGACGTAATGATAAAAGCACGGCTTAAGATACTTAATATCTATTAGAATTACGTAACAATTCAGCGTAATGTGTAGAACCATCATTATATCTATAACCACAAGCCTCGCTTCTACTTATAGGTATTATATGTTGTATACTTTAAATGTCTACTATTGAAACTACCTCTTCATATATTTCTAATTTATACATTTTACAAAATTCTTTTGTAAGATGCATCTATCATATTGACCTACTAGTGTAAAACCAGTGTGACCTCCTTATTGACCTACCAATACGCCCACACTTACAGTATATACCTTACTGATCGCACACGATAACTTACATTACTCTTTACAAGACTATATAGCATGCCTTTTAAGGCTATTTAATTAGTAATGTCCCCACTATTATTTTGTACACCCCAATTTTAACACATTTTTTTAACACATTTTCGCCACAAAAAATCCTATTTTTTCATAATCATTTATGAATCGTATCATAATCCTATTTAATTATTATAATTCAGTATGAGATGTATTTTAGTAGATTGTTTTACATATATAATTGAAAGAAAACTCATTATTTTTTGAATTTGCTAGGCACGTATCCTACATATCTGCCCAACTCCATCCCTATCCCCTAACCCCATCCCTAACCCCATCCCTAACCCCTAACCCTATCCCTAACCAAATCTCTAACCACATCTCTAACCCCATCCCTAACCCCTAACTCTATCCCTAACCTCATCCCTAACCCCTAACCCTATCCCTAATCCTAACCCCATATCTAACCCCATCCCTAACCCCCAACCACATACCTAACCACATATCTAACCCCTAACTCCATCCCTAACCCTATACCTAACCACATACATATATTGCCTACATTCCCCCTCATAATGTGAGACCTGAGCCACTTTAATTTTGTTAATCTTACAATATAATTCAATTTGTCAAATTAACTAACCGTTTTGTATATTGATCATCTATTAGTTGAAATATAGATAGTTTTCCACATACAGATTTCAACAGATAAGTTAATATCAACATTTGCATTTATTTGAAGCCTTTTTATTTTATTACAATTTTCTACAGACAATATTACATTTATATTTATATCAATCGCGATTTAAATATATTCTATACTAGGAAGGCATCTAACATATATATGATATTTCAACACAAATACGGTGGGGAAGATATACCTTCCCATCGCTCTATATTTACATCACTATATAAATATAAATGATAAATAAATATATATAATTTAAATAAATTGTTCTAGAATAGGTCCTATACTATACTACAATCTTATACAATCCTATACTACAAATACTAGTTCAACTCTCCCTGTTGTGAGTGATTCGAGTCTAGCTTTTTAGAATGTTTAAAAAAAGATTTAAATAAATTTATACATAATTTGTTCTTTTGTAACAATACATATCCTAGTTAATATACTATATAAGCAAACTTTATTCATTTAATATATATATATATATATATATATATATGTAATCGCAAATTATTTTATATTGATGTACAAAATAATGTTGTTGTTTTTCAAATACATAAATTTTATAAAATATTTTCTAAATATGATATCATGGTATAAAACCTTCTTATTATTAGGTTACTAGTTATGATATTTATAATTATTTATATAATAGAAATAGGATTTGTTCAAGTGACTCAGGTTTCTTACCTGTTCAAGTATCCACACTCGAACCTACGTAATATAATATTAGAAGGAAACTATGTATATATATAAGTTATATAGTATAACTGCTTGTGTTGCTCAGTTGGCTAAGTCGTCAGACACACAAGCAGTAGGACACGGGTTCGAGCATCATCCTTAATCGAGAAGAGCCTCGTCCAATTAATTAATTTTATAAAATGGGTCTTAAAATATTATTTAAAGTGATCTTATATAATTGTGTATAAATAAATGATATGCTCTAGTTAAAACCACGAATGCATTAACAGGAGAGCGGCTTCGAATGAACATTAGCCATATATGGTTATAAGTGAAAACGTCATCTAAGTTCCTGGATGGGATGAAAGGACTCCACCAAATACCAATAACAATACAAATAACAATATACACACAAACCATTTATTATCGCGCATTCTCGATTATTCTCGGAGCTGGAATACTCCATTACCGTCACAGACATGCTAATGTTGATACGATGCAGACAGTGTTAAACTGAAGTGTTATTGCTACGAAGACCTCTAGTGGCCTTGTATTGTTTAGCGTAATGCGATACTGTATTTAGATAACAGGGGTGGGGAGTCTTGTTTAGATAACAGTCTTGTTTAGATCTTACTAGCGTTTAATCTGATACATAAATCAATCGCCGAGGTTACTGACCGCTATTTATAAATATACATATGTATATTCTCCATTGACAGTTTAGATAAGAAATAGACATTTAGCCCAAATGTATACATGTATATATTTGTTGTTATATCATTTTTAAAGCATATACTAAATTTCATAATATATAAAACAACTTATAATGACTGTTTAGTATATAAACATTAATTTCCGTGACCCATTATTTACGTGTACAAAGTGTATTCCGTATCGATGTTGAATTTGTAAACAAATTCGTATTACAAATAGTCATGTGATTTAAACATGATTCATGACTTCCCCCGCATTCGAAATGACTCACCTTATGAGATTAGTCATTTATAAGGAAGCTATGTTTGTACTATGGAGAAATTTCTAGATACATCTAAGGACTTTAAACATATATAAACATTATTATATAAGAATATATGATAATATTTTAAATCATTTATAATAAATATATTAATGAATAATATATTAATTTTTTGTTTGGTGTAGCCGTATAATTTGTAGCATCAACAGAAATATCAGCAGTAGTAGTAGTAGTAGTAGTAGTAGTAGTAGTAGTAGTAGTAGTAGTAGTAGTAGTAGTAGTAGTAGTAGTAGTAGTAGTAGTAGTAGTAGTAGTAGTAGTAGTAGTAGTAGTAGTAGTAGTAGTAGTAGTAGTAGTAGTAGTAGTAGTAGTAGTAGTAGTAGTAGTAGTAGTAGTAGTAGTAGTAGTAGTAGTAGTAGTAGTAGTAGTAGTAGTAGTAGTAGTAGTAGTAGTAGTAGTAGTAGTAGTAGTAGTAGTAGTAGTAGTAGTAGTAGTAGTAGTAGTAGTAGTAGTAGTAGTAGTAGTAGTAGTAGTAGTAGTAGTAGTAGTAGTAGTAGTAGTAGTAGTAGTAGTAGTAGTAGTAGTAGTAGTAGTAGTAGTAGTAGTATTGGTAGTGGTAGTGGTAGTGGTAGTGGTAGTGGTAGTGGTAGTGGTAGTGGTAGTGGTAGTGGTAGTGGTAGTGGTAGTGGTAGTGGTAGTGGTAGTGGTAGTGGTAGTGGTAGTGGTAGTGGTAGTAGTAGTAGTAGTAGTAGTAGTAGTAGTAGTAGTAGTAGTAGTAGTAGTAGTAGTAGTAGTAGTAGTAGTAGTATAAGTAGTAGTAGTAGTAGTAGTAGTAGTAGTAGTAGTAGTAGTAGTAGTAGTAGTAGTAGTAGTAGTAGTAGTAGTAGTAGTAGTAGTAGTAGTAGTAGTAGTAGTAGTAGTAGTAGTAGTAGTAGTAGTAGTAGTAGTAGTAGTAGTAGTAGTAGTAGTAGTAGTAGTAGTAGTAGTAGTAGTAGTAGTAGTAGTAGTAGTAGTAGTATGGTATATAATAATACACTCTCCTTATCGTATATAAAATACTGAATCATCATAAATATTTATAATGAAATAACCAAATATTACCTATATAAAGTATAATAAACAATAGATTATATTTATTAAATAAATAAATAAATAATAAATTTACAAATGTCCTAAATAATAAAATAAACATTGAATGTCCTATGCATATATATATATATATATATATATATATATATATATATATATGTTAAAGTATGAACTATGTCGGTTTATATAAGGCAGCTAACTATAATGGAAGTAGGAATATATGTAGCAATACCTAATGTAATGTAACATGAATTAAAATAGACATGCCTTTAGCTACTACGGCTAGATTAACCTGGTGGACATGGGGTCACATACCCTACAGGGTCACATACTCTACAGGGTCACATACCCCACAGGGTCACATTAAAAGGAATACGTATTGTTTAGAGTCATATCAGCAGCGATTTTAATTATTAAATTACCCATACGTTGACAACTACTTATTTAAATATAGGATGTAAAACTATTAGAATATATTTGCCTATGAACATTACAGGCGAATGTATTCGTGTAGCCATGGATACCATTAAGTACATCGTAATTACTACACTACATAAGTGTTATTAATTATGGTATGTTAATTATTATCATAACTTATCGATAATAGGCTATCCCATGCATGGTTATCACGTTATAATAACTATGGTTAATAAATATTATAATTAATATAATTGTATTTCTCACATTTATTAAAAACCATTAAATAGTTTTAATCGTGGTTAAGGATTTTCTAGTGAAAACCATACGGTTCAAAATCGTACGATATTAATAAATATATATAAATATATAGTCGTGATAATGTATTGTTTTCCATAAACTATGCTTATATAACCTAGCCTAATAAACCATCCATAACAATGACCCGGTGAAAGGTATAAAAAGCGTGCGTGCGTGCGTGCCTGCCTGTGTGCGTATGTATACGTGTACTCTAAACACGACTCCGCTAGATTACTCGGATAGAAATCTCCAAATATAACTAGGTCACGTGACATTCGCTAGTCGATCGTGATTGGTCGACGCAACGAGGAAATATGTATCGGGAGGCGGTATATAAACGATGGATCGGATTATTTTCCATCAACTTATATCACTATCAACACTCAACTTTCGGTTAATCACAACGGTATGTATTCCATATAAGACTATAGTCTATATTCACAATACGATATCTATTATAATCATAGTGATATTATTATTATATTACTATTACTACTATATATTGTATATTATAGATTATATATCCTATTACTATTATACGTAATGATAATAATAATAGTAAAATATTAATTTTTCATTAAATATAATACCTAGGTGAATATTATTGACTAAATACTATAGTATTGAGTAAACTATAGTAGTACTACTAGGCAACTACTTGGTAATTACCTACCTACTACTAATACCTACTATAGTACTATATATATAGTAGAACATGTACTACCTACTATAATAGTAGCTCGAGACTAATACGTGCATTACAATTACTTCCCTACTGTATTGAACCACTAACTTGGCTCGTTACTTTAGCACTTTAGTATACTATGGTATTGTTAATGTATCATTATATTGCTATCATTATACACTGCATGTATTACAATAGTAATGTATATTACTATAATTAACATGTGACAAGCTACATATCCTATATTCATTTATAACTTTTCTAATAATATAATTTTATATATATATATAAATATATTATAAATATAATATAATAACATATCATATATATTTAAATATATAGGATATTATATATATATATATATATATATATATATATATATATTAGAATAGATTAATATATTCAATAATTTTAAATTTCGGCATCTAAAAGAATTTATGAATGAAAAATATATAATGGAAAAATAATAAATGAATCTGAAATTTCATATTAACTAAAATATCATCAAACAATATATACATATATATATATATGCAAGTATACACCATACTATAGTTACTAATGCACTACTATAACACATAATATTACACATCTAGGAAGCGTTACCATTTTAAATACCAATGTTATAAAATGTTCACTAATGTATATCATGTGTTTAACATAGTTATTCAACTAATTTG
The DNA here is from genome assembly GCA_964019155.1 of Osedax fenrisi. NCBI lineage: Eukaryota > Metazoa > Annelida > Polychaeta > Sabellida > Siboglinidae > Osedax > Osedax fenrisi. The sequence continues at coordinate 125,968,003 of OZ025239.1, read as the reverse complement.
AAATTAGAAATCAAATTCTACATTACAATATATTTATATATAGTATATATTATATACACACATATATATATATATATATATATATATATATATATATATATATATATATATATGTATATATATGTACATACATGTATATATATATTATATAAAATATACTATATTATAGCCACCTATGGGTATATATATAGTTATATTATCATTATCATTGTTTATTATAACGATGTAAATGTCTAATAACTCACCCCCTTATACAGAACAACATCACCACACACATACGCACACATACACGCACGAGAACATGAGAACATTACTGATACTATCGATGGCGGTGTCCTGTCTTCTCGCGATGCCAGGTTTCATATCATTATCCTATAATCATTGCTAATAATCACAGCACCCTAGTTCTCTCTACGCAGGTGTTTAGAATCGTAATACACAGCTTAATCGTGTTAATATTCAAACACCATCTGTAATAACCCTTCCGAGAATCTTAATTGTATATATTACGGTAGTATTTTATAATTAAGGCATACAACCTCTCTATATATATATTATATATGTAAGTTGTTAAAAACCAATATTTGTTTCATACTAAATTTGTTAACATTATCATTACAGTTGTTATGTTTTTATTTTAAATTAGTAAACGTATACACGAATAAACGAATAAGTGTCCTAAACACGTCCTATACATGTCCTATACATGTCCTATACCTGTCATATACATGTCCTATAAATGTCCTATACATGTCCTATACCTGTCCTATAAATGTCCTATACATGTTCTATACATGTCCTATAAATGTCCTATAAATGTCCTATACATGTCCTATACATGTCCTATACATGTCCTATACATGTCCTATACATTATTCTCACTCGCCTATGACGTCACGACGCGTTAATAACGCCTAAACTTTCGTCACCGCAGTACAACCAGAAGCCGATCTCCTATTGGCCGAACTGTCGGGTTCCGCTAGCGGGTCAGGTGCAGATTACGACGACGCCCTCACGTCGAGCGGTTCGGGTAGCGGCGACTTCAGCGGCTCGGGTGACTCAGAGGTACCCCTTCTCGCACCCGTCGTCCTCACCGGTAACCTCGTACTCGACAACTGCGCCACCTTCTCTCGTATCGCCACCGGTAAACCCGTCCATCTCGCCGACGTGGTATCTGTGTACACGGCTATCCGCGAGAAAACGCTGACCTTGACCCACGCCGAGTTCGAAGCCGAGTTACGAAGCGTGATCTCGTCCGAGCACGTCGCTCGCGCCGCAGCCAACGGAGTCGACTTGAAAACGACGCTCTCTCGAGTTATGGCTATTTTCGACAAGATCCAATCTGGAGGTGGGCGTGACGTCGCCGCGTTGATCGCTAGGGCTCAACATCGTCAACTCGACGTCAACGGACCGGTCGAACTCGAGAACGGAGTACCGGTTAAAGTTGTGGTCGTTAAGTTAGGCATCATGAACCTACCCGATATTAACGTGGTGATGCCCAGTCATCATTTCGAACACCCCGACGGCGTTTCCGTTGAACATAAGCCAACGGAAGTGGGCAAAGAAAGCTTAGATAACCAGGTGGAACGAAAGGTGGAGGATAATCACGACGAAGACAATACAGATAAGGAAGATAACGATAATAACGACGAGGACGAGGACAAGGAAGACGAAGATAAGAAAGCCGAGGAAGCCGAGGAAGCCGAAGAAGACGAGCAGAACAACGACGAGGACGAAGACGAAGATAACGAGTGATATGTTCTGTTATTAATTCGCTTCTCGGCTCCCTTTCCGATACATATATACTAGTATTAGCAATACATCTATTTATTCACCATTTACGATATGAGTAGGTATTTTTTTATAATAAACAATTTTATATAAAACATTTACTTATTTATTTAAGAATACATAGCTGGTATATTTATTTAAAACTTTAAAATATGCTATATAGTATATACTATATATGATATCGTACGCTTTATAAAAAAGTAAACCCAATAAATTTAATTATAAATACCTACATATATTTCATAATATATGGTTTGGTTGATATCTGGAGATTGCCTATAATATTTACTATACCATTATATATATTTTAATGGATACATATTTATCTATACATAGGTATATATTCGGTATTTAGACAATATCTTAATATATCAATATCTTAATTATAATTCGAAAGTTAAATTCTATAATGTATGGAATAATAACCGATATGTTATTATGCTTTATAATCTATTACTTCTATGTTTATATACTGTAATAGCTATTAGGTATGTATACATTAACCTATGTATTTATAATGAGATATCAAATGTTAAACAGAAAAATTCGTATGAACTTTGGAATGTCGATATAAATAATATAAAAAAAACTTCGTTCAGTTCAAACCTAATTTATAAATAATTAGTATCTTTTATTACAATATTTATATAGAAAAACATAATTAAAAATATGAATGCATTTATTTCACAAACAAATCTATATCTCTGATATATTTGATTATAAGATTTAAAAAAATTTAAATATATTAAATATATATATAGCCTATAGGCTACCATGGAAAGTATCTATAGATAAAACCTATAGGTTGGGAGTACAAAAAGTAAACATTGCAGAGACCGACGTTATGTATATGATATTAGTTCCTTGTTCTTGTTAAAATATAATATATTAAATAATATATTAAACTTAATAAATTATAAACTAAATAATTAATACTTTATTAACAACCTATTACACCTATTTGTTTAATAAGATATTCTATAGATATAGCCATGTATATCTCTATTTAAATTATATGATATAAATATTAACAAATAATCATTAAATATATAGATAAAATCAACCTATAAACATATATTTATTTAAATAACATATAGGAGAAGTCTCCAATTACCGACCCCCTCCTAAAACTTACCTTCTCTCGTATATCATTAACTATAAGATATATCAACAAATATTATATATACACAAATATTAGTAATTTAATTGTAAATATGAATAAGTATTTTGTTTTTCAAAATATTCAATCCTACAATGGTTATTTGATAAAGTGAAATATCCTAGTTTTACATTTTAAATATTTTGAATAATAACATTTTTTAAATCATTAAACTACTTAATAATTAAAATAAAATGTTATGTTATGTAGGCCTGTAATATTGTAAATTAACTAAATTTTCATAAAAACTATAAAATAATTAAATTTGAATAAGTATTAACCAGGATATCTAAATTATAGTGACGCATATGATTTTCCTATTACCGACCGCCTAAAATACCCTAATACCGACCCCATGTGATTTACAATATCCAATCAAAATATATCCATTTTATAATTTAAAATGTGTTGTAAGTTGTGAGTGTATAATTTATATAGAATAAGGAATCATGATTAAAGTCGATTAATTGATTAATAAATAAATATTAAATAATAATATATTATTATAATATATATATATATACACTATTTTAATATAATATAATAATATAATAAATATAAAGTTTAAATATAAATTTAATATGAATATTAAAACTTGAAATCAATAATACATAAATTTGCGTGCGTTTTATAATTCATTTATTAATTCATTTAAATCTATTAATATCTGATATTTTGATTGGATATAATATACTATAATTATTTATATCACGAGTATATTAGGGGTCAGAAGTAGTAGAAGGGTGTCGGTATTAGGCACACGTATCCAATTACTGACCCCCTGCAGGGGGTACTGAGAAGAATAAACATGTTTATTCTTCTCAGTATACTTCTATTTACTTCTATTGTATACAATTATATCAGAAATTAAAAAAAACAAATTATTTATTGCCATTATCTTACCCTAATTACAAAATTTTAAATTAAACATATTGAATACGTTATACAAATAATCATTTAGGGATCATTAATCGGAGACTTTCCCCTATATATATAAAATAGTGAAGGTTCGTATACACCTTAAAGACAACATTTCTGTTGAACAACATAACTTTAACATAATAATAAAAAAATATAATAATAATAATAATTTGTACCAACCTGGTGAGATGCAGAACCAAGAGTGTGTCGATCTTACGGTGTTCCTTATAAGGAAGTAGATCTATATATAGAGGAAAATAACGAAAAAAAACAGACGATAACAAATATAAAATACAAAAACCAATAACAGGAATGGACAGACGATAAATTATATAAATAGAAAAATAGAAATATACACATATGTATCCCTATAGGGGTCCACTATAGTAGAGACTAGTAGGGACTCCCTACACATATATGCACCTAGCCATATAGCTATGCCTGTACAATCAACCAATCGTGACTCGGATATTTAGTTTTAACGTAGATAGATTTTTATTATGTAATACTTAGTGCATAAATGTATATTACATTAATCAATATATCTATAACTTTAACTTTAATACATATATATATATAATATCCTATATAGTAAACAATTAATGAAGTATATATAGACTATAGACCTACATAAATATCCTACCAATATTATTTTAAATTAATTATTTTCATATTTTCTAATAACATATATATTTTTTATATAAATAAAATGATTAATTAACCTATTTATATTTACTCTTTTAAGCCAAACCTATTTCATATTTGTATTATAAGCGAGAATTTGTAAATAAATTAAAATATCACTTTATATCTTATACATATTGTCATAACTTATTTTTATATAAATTAATTCAATTATTTATTAAATTATCATTTTTTGTTATCTAAATTTGTATATAGTTAATAAATATAATACTTATTATTATATTTTATTTCATTAATTTTATTATTTAAATTATATGTAGGTTAATTTAAAAATAGAATGTCACATATGTCACTTATTGTATACAATGCTATACACCTATATGTGTAATATATACACTCTATACAGTGTATACTATACACAATATATTTTATTTACTTTTAGTTCTTACATTATAACGTTGATACTTATATAGATAATGACTAATATTATAATAATGAGTGCTTAGATTATAATATATATAATTAATATTTTCTAGTCTTATATGTTTAGAATAAATTGATAATAATATAATTAATGACTACCTTAAATTTGAGTTATGTTATTTTCAATAGCAAATCACAATTAGGTATTATCTATAGATAATATTAAAAATACAACTATTAGTGATTGTAGTAATGTAAGCCAACAAAGTTCACAAACTAAGTCATAACATATACTATTCCTAAATTAAGAATGTACCTCTCCGCTAAGAAGACGGGAGGGGTACAGTGTACCCGGTACATCTTAAGGGTATATAAAGGGGATTCACCCTATGTTAGTAATAATCCAGTAATACACTTTAACTTGATTAATTATTACTTTCCAGAAATATACTATAGCCTATTGCATAGTACTTAATAAATATAGTTGCTATATATATATATATATATATATATATATATATATATTGTATTATATTTTTCTTCTTGCTGTCGACAAAAATATCATCTTTTTAATAAATAACACTCATCTAGTTAACAATAGTTCCAGGAAACTTTGCAATATTAATGAATATTCTAAAATAAAAGTCTTTTACGAAGTATTAAGAGATAGTATCTAACAATTTAACAATTCCAACTAATTAAGTAAAATTAAGCGAATTAATATTAATTACAATTCAACCTTCAATGGTTCACCAATCATAAAGTTTGTAAATATACATATATTATACAGTTGTTAACATAATATACCAATATTAGTTGAGCAAAACGCCCTCACCTCCCCTATAGTGTACTAGATATCCCGATGAAGTTCTCGGAACTGGACCGGTCAACCTTAGGCCAAATCGTCATTATCTACGAGGTGTTTGCCTACCGGTGAGATGAGAGGAAGGGGCGGGGCTTGAACTCGTAAAGTTGGGGAGGGATTTGTTCACCCGCGCAGAGAGGAGGGGGCGTGGCTTGAACTCGTAAAGTTGGGGAGGGGTTTGTTCACCCGCGCAGAGATAACGCTTTGATCCTGATTCACGATACTGGCGATCACGAGGCCGTTATCTATTGTTGTTGTTGTTCCGATGAATACGTCGACGTCACGCCATTGTTTCATTGGACGACGGGTACGGTCCACCCCATATAGGGTACCGCACACCGCACACCTAACCCTATATAAACCATCGCGCCGGTGATGATCCCACAGCGGTGTTCGTGTCTAGTTCAGTGAAGGCTCCTGTAGTGATATAGCTGTACCGTTGAGAAAGTAGTTCGGCTAGTGTTGCATACTTACGTCGTCTAGTCGAGATACACGATACAGGTTAGTTTATTACGTAATATAAAGTATAAACTAAGTATCCAACCGCTTAAGCGGGTATCCCACTACCAATATTTCCGGAAATGATGTCCGGAAATGTTTGCTAGAAAGTTATTTTCAAGCGAGTTAACTACGATTGTAGTGGGATACCCCCTTACTTTCCGGCAACTTACCGGAAATATAGTAACTTTAAACGGGCTATCCCACTACAACTTGCTTGAAAATTACTATCTAGAAAACATTTCCGAACATTATTTCCGGAAATACTGGTAGTGGGATACCCCCTTTAGAAGTTTCCCACAGCGAACACAATAATAATACTACTATAGTAGTATACTAATAATATTTATTAGAAGAATTTTTTTTTTCAGTTTTGTTTTCTAATTTCTTATATTAATAAATTGTACCTCCTAAACATATCAGCTTCTTAATTATCAAACTTTCTTTCACTACTCCCAAACTTTTCCGATATTTACGTCGTAGGCCCTATGTATAACTTCTACAACTTAAGTCAGAGGTATCCTACACACATTTCTGATATCCTCATGAGTTATGAATCATAAAAAAGCATGAATTACAATTGTATTAAGATTATTTCATTTAGATTTAATCAACATATTTATTTTAATAAATCGTAAAAAAATAAGCTAAACGTATTCATGAAATGAAATAAAGTTGAACAATATTAGTTGCAGATGTTTATTATATAGGCATACTAGAGTGTAATCCTAATTCTATTATTAGTAAAATTCCTACATAAGTCAACCATATTGATAGAATTAGTTGATATTTATTGTATCGAGAAAGTAGGAAATAATATAAAATATTTCTTAGAAATAGAAAACAAAATAAAAATATATATACTATATAGGTAGATTACGCTTTAGAATACAAGACGATCATTACATTACATAATCTACAATTGTATAAAATACATAATTCATAATCTGATAATACTGTGATATATTTTTTAATTAAAACAATAGCTTAGATTAAATCTAGAAATATTGATTATAATCAGTTGTATTTGAAGTGTGTATTAACACTCCAAATGCACATATTTAGTGTAATAAGTATTTTAAATTTATAATATTCATCATCTATTTGATCATTACAAGCACAATTTTAACAATATAATGATAGATTATTAAATTGTGTGTAATGTGTCCGGTGTTTATTAACAAAGTTATGTAAATGTTATGAAACTATGTATTTGTTATCAACCTATTACGATGTGTAATGAACATATATATATATATATATTTATATATATATTTATATATATATATATATATAGTTTGGAATTCAGAATTCAACTCATTTCTGTGATTTTTTATATAACTTTACATCTTTTATTTTTAAACTTGACTTATTGATATATATTTTTTATTCTTTACATAATTTATTTTTAACTTGACTTATTGATACATATTTTTATTCTTTACATATTAATTATTTATATTTATATTTTTTTACTCGTGAGAATCTAACTTATCTAGAATATGATGATTGGGGAAGTTCTCGTAAAAAACAAATACATTTATTTATTAACTTCTCCATTATTTCATGCTTTACAACATGAAATAATAAATCTGATTTATTATTGATAGGTTATTATTTATTATTTATTATATATAAATGCGTCCATAAAAATACAATGCATATTAATATATTAATATTTTTTATTTATAAACAATTAGATAAACAAATTGATGACGTTAATAATGACCTCATTCTTAGATATATTCTTATCTATATATTTACATAGCATTAATAACAACGCATTCGTCATTAGATGTGCCCATTCGAATACGAGTTAATAAGTTATCAATTAATTACATAAATAAATACCTTTGTTTACTGCAGTAAAAACCGATGGGTAAATAATATTGTTTGTGATTATTATATAGTACATTTATTAGGTTGCAAATTATTTCAGAATTTTCGAAATCATTTTATACACATTAATTTATTTAACAATAAACAAGTGTAGGGGAAAGTAACCGGGGAATACGGACAGTGCTCGAATACGGACACTCTCGGTATCTCAGAAACCATAAATCCTACAAAAAATATTTAATGAATAAAATATTCATAATTATATAAATAGTCTACAAAAAGTATTTTTTATTTTTCAATTACTCAAAATATTGCTGATATATCCAATAAACTGATTTTTTTATTACGTTTATAAATTTATTAAAAAAAAATGTCAACTTAAAACCTTCTCAAGAATATACAAATGTATCAATATACAATATAACATAATAATATTAAAAACCAAAGCATTCTAAAAATTATACATATAATTTCTATATTTGTTATCAAATATTCATTAATTTATAGGCAAATTTGTAATCAAATATTTATTAAGTTATAAGCATATATCTATAGATATATCTATATAGAGGTCATATAAGTTCCTAATACGGACACTCTAGATGTGTTAATACGGACACCCTATAACCAATCAGCGCGCATCGTGTGAACTATTCTGATATTCATAAAAATCGCGTGCGTTATAATATTAATACCACCAATAAAGTTAAATCTAAAAATATTATTATTTAGATAGTTAAATTGTATTATTAATTAAAAAATAATAAAAATAAATAAATTATTAACTGATTAAATTAGAATAAATTATTCAAAAAAATTAATTATAAAAAATGTAATTGTAATTTGTCTTATTGATTCATCAATAATATATAGTTTATCTAGTGTTATATAGGGTGTCCGTATTATAACACAGGGTATCCGTATTCGGACATGGGTACCGAATACGGACACCCCCGTTATCTGTGGAATTAAAAGATTAAATAACATTTTAAAATCCCAATAATATCTATAATCATATAATATTAATATATTGTAATTTTTGAATAAAAATAATGAGTCATAAAATGTTAAGACCATTTATTGTTAAAGTGTCCCCCGTATTAGGTGTCCACTTCCCCTAGTACAATAGTACCTATAGATAGGTACTACAGTACTATACCTATATACTTAGAATTAAAAAAACTATACATTGTATTACATATATGTATTGGTATACATATATGCTAGTATCTATTATTTATTTAGCCTATACTACCTATAGATATTTATATATATAAGGTAAATACTACATATATGTAGTTGTCTTATGGATCCAGTATGGTAATTTACTATGTGTAGGTCTATATAAATATCATGTATTTTAAAATGTGTATGATTGTAAAGTTCTATCAATATTATTGTATATATATATATATATATATATAGTTTATATAATTAGTTTATATACATATATAGTTTATTAGGTAAACAAAAAAAATAAATAAACAATATAATGAACAAATAGATATGAATTGATACCCAAATCAACATGGTACATTGTGTTTACAATTAATAAAAAACGCCTTGGTTTATGCATGCCGAACATATATATATATATATATATATATATATATATATATATATATATAAAGTATTGACTATCATATAGTACCACTAAAAGTAGACCTCTATAGAGTATAGTATACTATACAATATCTTCAAAGTATATTTGTTTATACTCATTTCAGTAAGTACAATATTAAATATATATTTCTATATTAATAGGTATCTAATATTAATAAAGTACTACTTTATTTTAGTAATATAAAAATATATTTAAAAACTAAAATAAAATGTATTATGTCTTATGATATTGATGTATTAAATAATAAATACTTTAAGTATGTTGATTGATTTATTTTGTATTAATATATATATATATATATATATATATATATATATAAGTAGCCCCGTCCGCACCATTAAAATAAGTCTTAAAATAATATTTAGAAGTGATCTTATATAATTTTGTATACATAAATGATCATCTCTCGTTAGAACCATGTATGCCTTAACATGAGAGAGGCTTCGAAGGAATATTACAGCTATTTCATAACATAGGAGCGTATTTGAACGGACATTAGAGCTATATGGTTTTAGTGAAGCCTCATCTGAGAACTGGATGGGACAAAGTTCCTCGATGGGACTCCACCAAAATAAAATAACAAAAATTAAACCGTATAATATATACAGTCGAAGGTGAAATTTGAAATTTCCAACGATAAATACGTTATCGAAACAAACAAAGAATAATCGATAATAAAAAAATATACAGAATAATTGAAAATAATGTAAAAATTTTACTCTAAAAATAAAATAACAATAATCAAAAATATAAATAAATATATCGTCAGATAAATGAGAACATCGATAAATTCGTTAGAATTCGTTAGAAATTTTAAATAATGTGAATAAATATTAACTTTTTAATCAGAATTGTATACCCATATCGTATCGCATATACTTTATTTATTTGTATACAACTTTAGATACAATTAACTATGTGTTAGTCGTGATGACGTCGTACATTGTACACTGTACACTGCAGTTATCAATTAAATTTAAAAGTATGGGATTATTAGGTTATGTAATACGGTTATGGATGAAGATTGTACAGCTCTAGCTAGAACTGAACGTTCATACTAGAGTAAGGGAAACATCTGTATATGGTATACATTAGAGATGTAATTGTGTTATTTTGTGAAGCATCGATGCGGTCTCAGTCTCAATATCAAAAACATCGATGTAGACTCATTTTCAAAAGACACACTATATTCTCATTATAAATAAAAAATAAATATAATATAATATCTAAAAACATCAATTCAGTTAATAATAAGTAGAAAGGTAAATAAGGATACTTTAAACGAGAAGCGAAATAGTCATATTGTCTCAGTATAAAGTATTCATCGAATTGGTGATAAAACCAAAATTATTTATTTATTATCTCATATTATCGACATAGATCAAATGCAGCGCTTTTATAAATTAAATGAATTAGGATACAATTATAAAATATATTTTTACGATAATAAATGGGTTTAATATTAAATGCACACATTTTTTTAGTAGGATCTTTTTAGTAACTACAATATTGTTTATTTATCTCGAATTATTTCAATTTGAGTGAATGACATTAAAAATATGCTCAACCAAAGTTGAATTTATATAAGGATATTACACATTATTTTCAAATACAATATAGGTTAACTTTTAAATATATATTTATATATATATCTATAGATATATCTAGATATCTATATATATATATATATATATATATATATATATATATATATATATATATATATATATATAGATATAAAACCTATAGGTTTTTGTATATATATATACAAAAATCCTATATATATATAGAAATAATCTCGGCTGTGTATATTTAATAGTCTGGGCTCGGCTCGTAAATACAATTATGAGTCGGCTTTAATCGGCTTTAATTATCGGCTCGGCATCACCATTACAAGTTTCATATCAAAAACGCTCGACATCATTCATATCTCTAGTATGCATGATTTCACTTGATTACTATCCATTATGTAAATGTATCATTGCTTGCGTACCGTTATATGTAGCTGCCATATTACTTGGGATGTCGCATCATTAGCTCACACCGTTCACTGTGATACATTTCATATGTTTAAATAGTTGAATATTATAGTTATTTTAATAATTCGGGGACCCAAGAATGTGAGGCTCGGAAAAAGTCCTGAGGTACCACTTCATCTTATTACTTTTGTTAATTACACATGCTGGTTTAAAGCAGGTTTAATCACCGTTGTGTGTTAATTTGTGTATCTAACATTATATAGGGTGTGTATTTAAGAGCTATGTAAACAATTCAGCAACGCCGTGAACGAATCTAGATGGTAAATCTAATAACAATATAATTAATTCTATAAATATAATTCTACAGATATGAAGATACTCATTTTAGTTACTATGATGGTTTCTTGTCTATTAACAATGCCAGGTTAAAACAAAATTAATATATGTATATATATATAATTATTATAAAGTAAAGTAAGTTTGTATGATCAATTATATATGTATATATATATATATATATATATATATATATATATATATATATTAATTTGTAATTAAATTTATTATATTTAAATTATATTAATGTAATTTAAATTGATCGAGGAAGATTAATAATTGACCAATACATTGAGTGAGTATACTTAATAAGTACATCGAATAACTCTACAGAGTTAACTATTATAATATATTTAAATATTGTAAACGCACGATACTTAAATTATGATTACAACTCCATGCACTTCAATCGTTTTAGTCTCGTTATCCGAAGAATTTATAACCGACAACATTTCTCTCGACTCGGTTCCGACGACGACTTCCGGTAGTGGTGGCGACGACCTAAGCGGTTCCGGTTACGTAATAGAGACCGGAAGTGGCAGCGGAAGTGGAGACTTCTCCGGCGACGACAGCGCCGCCGCGGCGAAACGGGAATACCTACAAGCTATGCTGTTCATCATCGACTTCAAGATGCGGATACTCGCCGAGATGAGGTCTCGTATCGAACGATGCTTCGCCGATCTACCAGCGGATAGCGTCCTCGAGAAGGACGGCGAACTAAGCACCGCCCACTTGACCCGATTGACCGACGACGGCGCCGCTGCGGTCATTCCTATCGTGATGATCAGTATACTTCACCTACAGAATACTATCACGGAGTACCACGGAGAACTGGACGGATCTAGTACCGATACAGCCCACCAGGTGGCTGACACCGTCGCGTTAACGTAAATAATAACATTAATCTATAGATAATTAGTATCACTGCGATTAATTAATAATTAGTAATTAATAACTGCTTTTGAATACACGTATTTTATAGTAAACTTATATTAATTGTATAGTAATGCATCTTATTTGTGTTATTATTTATACTGCATTGGTAACTTTATATATATTTTAATATAGTTTGATATTAGTTATTATAGTCATTAATCAATAATTATTAATTATTAATTAAAACATATATTATATACGATTAAAAGCTCTCATCTGTAGATAGCTTAATATAGAACATATTATATTATCTTTCATTTTATATTATACTCAATAAATTATTTAATATCACAATTGAATTTATTATAACGCCTATATGAATTTATGAAAAAATATGACAACTTAAAACCTTCTCAAGCACATACAAATGTATTAATATAAAATATAACAATATATAATTAATAACTAAAGAATTCTAAACATTATATACATAATTTCTATATTTGTTATCAAATAGTAATTACGTTATAAACATATATTTAGAGTTCATATAAATCCTTAATACGGACCCTATAACCAATCAACGCGTATCGTGAGAACTATTCTGATTTTCATATAATTCGCGTGCTTTATAATATTAATACCACCAATGAAGCTACATCTAAAAATATTATTATTTAGATACTTAACTTGTATTATTACTTAATCAAATAATAAAAATTAATAAATTAATTATTAATTAAATTACATTAAATTATTTATAACATTAATTATGAATAATGTAATTATAATTTATCTGATTGGTTCATCAATAATATATAGTTTATTTAGTGGTATATAGGGTGTCCGTATTATTCCATGGGATGTCCGTATTCGGACATGGGTACCGAATACGGACACCCCTGTTATCTATTGAATAAAAAGATTAAATAACATTTTAAAATCACAATAATATCTATAATCATATAATATTAATATATTGTAATTTATGAATACAAATATTGAGTCTTAAAACGTTAAGACCATTTATTTTTAGAGTGTCCGTATTAGGTTATTTACTCCTACTTTGGAACGAGTCGGTTACATTATTGTTCTCAAGGAATATTAGTATTATTTGAGAACAACTCGTTCCATTATTTTAGACATTGTAGAGAGGTAGGATATGGGGCGGTAATCATATAGTGAATTATGATCTAATTTATTTGATTCTTTATAATATGGGTAACATATGTTTTAAAATGGGATATGCCAATTTATATATGATTTAGATATTAGACAATTATACATTTATACATATTTCATTAGTGTAGGTATAATTTAATTTAATTTATATTAAATACTCTTTGTGCCATAGTAATCAAACGTCTAAAGTAAAAACGAAAAACTATATAACGGAACATAAACGAAAATAATATACCTAATAATAATGAAAATAGGAATACAGAAAGTACTCAACATTAATATAAATAGTAAATAAAATTGTAAATAATGATACAAATAGTGATACAAATAGTGATCAGGTAAATGCAATAGTAAATGGATATGTTTTTCATAGAGATTTATATGAGTTGGTGGATTGAGTGGAGCGTAGTTTATGTGGTAGTTTATTCCATAAATAAGGGGCCGATATGTGCCATGCACGAATATTAGAAAACTTTATAACTAACGTGGATATATATTGCAGTAATTTTACTAATTAACAGCTGTCGAGAGGGTTTATTAAGGAGACTATTTTGTTTAGTTTTATGTATATGACTATTGTTAAATTTATAAAGTGACTTTAATGAGTTTCCACATTTATTAATTTCATTTTTGTAGTACATTTTTTTAGTAATATTAATGGATTTAAATAATAGTCTCGTATCGAATTTATATTATACTCGATATTATTAAAGGATTATAGAAGTAACATTTCTAATAATTGCAAATATTTGAAATATATTAACTCATTTCATTGAAATATATGATATAGAATGTGGTTTATACGCTGTACCACAGTTTTTGATCAATAATTACGTTTATGTTAATTTAAGATTTTCTAAGACATTTTTTAAGTATTTAGATGCGCTCATTTATAAAAAAATATATTGTATTACAATTTCTATTTTAGAATTTTTATTTTTTATTTTGTTTAACTCTAGTACCATACATATGTATGGTTCTATATCGTTTTATATTCTGTATCGATTTAAATTTATAATTATTTAGTTAATTAATTATTAGATTAGATTTATATACTAATATACGTTAGTTAAGAATATTTCAATTAATTAAAAGCTTTAAAAACTTCGGATAACTGAGATAAATATATTATTTTGATGTTGAAATAATAACCACTGCATTGTTATAAACTGCAATAACAACATTCTCATATCGCATCGTTCGATAATAAATAATTTACTATTCAAACATACATGTATATATATAAATATATAAACAATATCACATGACTGTTTAATTAGACCGTCGGGTCGACTTACACATGCGCGTATCGTGTTTCATCAAGTGATCGGGATAACACTATTGTCCGGTAGCTCTACACACTAGTGAGCTATACCTACACGACTAGGGGTTAGATTATCATTCTCTTCACACACACACACACACACACACTAACACGCATACACACACGCATACACACACGCATACATACACTAACTAGGGGCGCTGGAACAGGGGGGACGGGGGGGTATGTTTCCCCCACTTTAAAATCTAGGGTGACCTCCTATGTATTGGTCCCCCCCCCCCACTTTTACCACAACATTTATGCTGATTAGTTGGTCCCCCCCTACATACAACATCGTTCCAGCACCCCTAACACTACTACATAAGCGCGCACACACGCACTCACATATATTAGAATACGTAGGTATTGTAGATAGTATCTACTAGATACCTACCTTTATATGTATTGAATCAATACTATTGATATTACAATACTTTACCAACTAAAGAGAGACCTCAACTTGTCTACCTATCATATACAGACCTGATCAATACATGTATACAACACGCCGATTTCCCACAAACACTAATATATTTATTTATTACACCAATGCTAAAAACCCATCACTAGACAAATCACTCCCTGAAAATATACCCAATATACAATGTATCTTATTTATCAAATATTATAGAAAAAATCATTGCAAACCATTTTACACGAAATGTCATGAATAATAAATTAGATAATCCGAAACAGTGTACATATACAACAAATCATAATAATGAGACTTTACTAATTGATCTAACTAAACATATATCTTTACAATATCAATAATAATCATTACGTAATACCAATAATACTTGACCTCTCCGCTTCATTCAATACCATTTACCATCAAATACATTACGGAAAACTATAATACATAGTGTACTTCACATAATAATGCTACAAATACGATAATACTTAGCAAAAACAACGTTCAATATAGGATCGAATAAAACGAAAAAACCTTCAATTGTCCGGGTTCCCCAATAGGGGTTCCCCAAGATATTGAATCATCTACATTTAAATATTTACACATCTGATATTAACTCCATATTAGATACACAATAATGACTATATTACATGATATGGTCTATGTGCCACAATTATAAATATAAACTACTTTAAATAACCTCCCAGAAACCTTACGTAAAATAATAAATTAAATAATGTAAAACAAATATATTTCAACAATAACTACTTACAATGTAACAAGCTGAAAACCTTATTTATTATCTTCCATAACAAAAGCATACTTCCACATACTCTATCTCATATAAAATAGAAAATACTTAAATAGAAATAAATATGTTATAACAATTCTAGGTGTAAAGTAGATGAAAACTTAACAATAAATAATAAAATGTCATACAACATAAAAAAATACAACAATAAACTATATCAATTAAATAAATAAAGAACATTCTGCTGAAGGTTCTTTATTTATTTAATTCATTAATTCATGAACCGAACATCTCTCAAGATAATAATCTCCGCTTATATAATATCGAAACTTGATCACTGAAACGCACTACTTACTGACATACTAAACTATTAGAAAACACACTTAATTTATAAATTGAAAACACAAATTTATAAACCAAAACTTAATACGTATTTTAAGCTTCCAAAACGAACACATATAGGTATATGTATGTATACCAAGTAGGGGTGTTGGAACGATGGTGTATATGTAGAGGGGACCAACCAATAAAAATAAATTTAGTGGTAAAAGTAGGGGGGACAAATACATATGAGGTCCCCTAGATTTTAAAGTGGTGGGGACATATCCCCCCGTACCCCCTGTTGCAGCGCCCCTAATACCAAGGTATACGTATGCATAGTCCATACTACATACTGTATAGGCTATATACGGTATATCCTACCCGTGTATACCATATAATACCGCAAACTAGACTGGCTTATATACACATAACATTTACAAAACTCTAAATATTATATATAATGCAATACATACTAAACTCTCCACGTAAAATAATGAATTGAATTTAAAGATAGAAAAATTTGAGCTCATCAACTATTACCATTTAAAACACAATCAATCACTAACTACAAATCTAACTAGCATAAACTGTCCAGGACTATAGGAACACTAACCCTAACTAACGAACACACTCAACCAAATTTAAAAACAAACTACGCTTACCTGAACTGAACTAACTAACTAACTTTATAAACTTCCCTTTAATACACTCTAATACACTCTACCGCATTATCAAACTGTTTATTGTTATTTTATTTTTACATTTTGGATGTCACCATAATGTATTGTTTTAATATCTCATAATATATATACTTTATTATCCATAGGTTTATAGTTTATCTAGATTGGTAGTCAAGTGATTTTTCTTCAACAGATAAGGTACCTCGATTTAGGTAACTTAAGATGACCGGCCATCAAATATAAAGTATAATTTAATCAAATTAAATGTTTCAATTATATTGCAGTATAAATATATAATATAAATAAATATAAATATTTATTTTGATATAATATAAACTCATTATATAAGCGTATATAGACAAAAATCAAAGATATTTAAAAATAAATATTATTTGTTTTAATATTTGTTATTAAACGCGTGTGTCATGTAATGGTAGGCCATCTTAAGATACTTAAATCGAGGTACCGTGTCTGTTGAAGTATTTTACATTAGCGATATATAGCTATACCGATCTAGGTAAAATACAAATCTATGCAGTTATCTATGCAGTTATCTAACTTATAATTCTCGATCGCGCGTCGTCTGCCAACGTTACTCTATTGAAGTTCGACGCAATATTCAACAGTGGCGAGATATTCGCAAAGACTCTGGAATGAATAAAAAAGATTACCCGCGTCTAATTATATATACGGTTCTTATAAGTAGTCTGCTACTCGATTGATAACAACAATAACATATTATAATAGTAGTAATAATGTTTTATTTTATTTTGGTAGAGTTCTTTCATCCCATCCAGGAACTTAGATACAGTTTTTATTAACTTATAACCATATGACTCTAATGTCCCCAGCTAACAGTAATAGCATCGTAATAGCAACATAATAGCATACCCAATAGCTTTAACTGTTTACATCGTGCTATTATGCTGCTATTATGTTGCCATTAAAAGTCTATTATGTTATTATTATGATGCTATTAATTTTAAAAGTATATTATGCTGCTATTATATTGCTATTATTAGCCGAACATTTATTTATACACAATTATATAAGATCACTTCAAAACAATAATAATAATAATCATAATTTATATTAATAATTATTAATAATTATAGGTGGTTTAAATATTGATAAATCGTGTATTAAAATGAATGTCGTTATACGCAGGTAATCGTTATATACGTACTGTGGTCAGTGGTTTGGCTCTGGTCTCATACTTCGGACGAGGCACCGGAAATCGAGGTTTTCAACACGTCACTCAGGACGTATATATCTACCCAGCTAACAACATAACAGTAATAGCAACATAACAGCAGCATAATAGCCTACAATAATAGCCTCAAATGTTTACATTGTGCTGTTATGCTGCTCTTATAAAGTTTGTTTTTGCTGCTATTATGCTGATTTTATGCTGCTATTAAAAGTATATTATGCTGCTATTATGCTGCCGTAGTAAGTATATTATGCTGCTATTATGTTGCTATTAATTTGTATGCTATTATGCTGCTATTATAGTCATATATGCTATTACGCTGCTGTTATGCTGCTCTTACTGTTAGCTGGGTATAACCCGGTCGAGCATCATGGTACCCTATAGGGTAACCCACTATATATAGTGCTTAGAACACGACCACTATTCGCTACTTTAAGTGCACGCGTTATGAACATAATACGGCTGAAAGTGAATACAGTTATATGATACATGGAGTACGAGTTCTAGTGCTATTTAAATTATAAAAAGTATTCAGGCCCTTAGTCGAGCTAGCAGGAAATGTCACACGATGATTATTGTGCAACGCTCGACTCTCTCTGCTCACTCTGAATCCGCTTTCTCTGCGGTAGATCCGAAATACTGGAATGCTCTACCATATGACATTAGGTGTTTGAGATCCCTGTCACTATTTAAATGTAAACTCTCCACGCACCTATTAGCATTGTAACCTACCCTCCCTTTTCCTTTATTTTTATTGTACTTTATTTATTTTATTTGTGTTTCCTTCTCATGACGCCCATAACCACCACGTGATTTTGTAGTCAATAAAACATTTTTAAATAAAATAAAAATAAACATAAATGGTATATAGAGATCTAGCGCACTTACACGTACATATACACTATTACCCTATAGCTTATGTATTCAATAGTTACCCTACGATGTCCATAAGTTAGCCGACCTTGACCTTGACCCTACCTCACCTTTAGGACGAAGAATACGAGGCCTACATAGATAACGTGCTAGGCGGAAGTATACGTTACGTAGGTTAGTGGTGGTACGGAACAGTACAGCCCCATCTACCCACCTGTACACTATACCCTGTACCCTATAGGTTAGCTCGCTTTTGAAAGTTTTGCTAGCTCGCTCACAGTAGGTCATAAATGTCATAATAAACTTATTTACGTTTCATCAATAAATATTTAATAAAGAAATATTTGCATTTATTTTAGAATGTAAATTTCTATGAATAGAACATTTGTTCTTATGTATTTTATGTATTTGTGCAAGTGCGCGTTGTCATAACAATAAAATATTTTGGAAATACGTGTATAAATATATTATAATATAATAAAGTCAAAAATTACGTAAAAATTTCAAATTAATTTAAATATTTTTTATTTTTAATAAATGTAATTTATTCGACTATTTTTTTGATAAATTATTTAAATTGAGGATCAAACTTTATTATGAGCCTATAATTGATATCTACGAGGTATAATAAAGAAAATACATTTTATTTTTCGAACAAAAAAAATGTTATGACTAGTTTACCGAAACATTTATTTTGTTGTTAACATTCTCAAATAAAGTCATTTTTGAATAAGTATGTGCTATTTATATATTAAATATTATAATTTTATATTTAGATAATCATGATAGATATATATATATATATATATATATATATATTTATATACAAATTTAAAAATAAAATTAAAATTTCAATAGATCGATTTAATTATTAATTTTTTTTAAATATTTTGTGAGGATATTTATATAAGACATATGCGACTATAAAGGCAATTTTTAATTATAAACAAATTTTCCTTTCATATATCTGGTATTTAATTTTTTGCGTTATTTTTTAATGTAAATTTCTATCTTTTTTTAATATTGTTATTGACTTTTAAATTTTTGTCGGTTTTACATTACTGTTATTATTATATATGGAATGATTAAGATGAGTTATTCCGAGATTAGGTGGCATTATAAATGTATGTTATAAACTAACCGTTTATAAACGATCGTTTATAACATACATTTATACAGTACAATGTACAGTAGGAGAGACTGTTTTGGTAACTTTGTAGTTTCCTTCATATAAAAATGTTATATATGTTCATAACATATATGTTCGATAATTATATTCTGCTAATTCATACGAACTTAATCTATACAGTGTACATTGTACAGTGTACATTGTACAGTGTACATTGTACAGTGTACATTGTACAGTGTATATTGTACACTGTACAGTATACAGTGTTCAATGTATATTTAGTATTTTTGTGTAGTCCTTCGTCCTATTCAGATACTCTAAGCGCTGTTCACATGAGCAATTTAATCCAGCAATATCGCAATGGAAATCTTAAGAATTGCTGAAAATGTGACATTCTGTGCTTTTTCTGCGATTATTGATAACTATTCTAATCCGAATTTATTCTAGTTTTATGACAATTTATGCAATTATACTGACGAGTATTAATGCATAATCGTTTACCTTTCTAGGGGTTAATCTATTTATAATCGTTTACGATTATAATTGATTACAATTATGTGATTTAATCGTTAACGATCGTTTAATTAATAATTAATAAATAATTAATAATAATTAATTAATAATTATAATTATAATATATAATTCCTTATATAATTATTAAATTATGAATATGTGTATATTACCATTTTATGATTATATAATGAACTTAAGTTCATAAGTTCATAAAATCTATGTATTTTTAAGTATTCTACTGAAAAAATAGATTTCTCAAGTGAACAACTTATAATTGATTCCGCTAGAGGATTTTGAAACTGGAATTCTTAAGAATTCCATTGCGTAATTGCTGGAGTAGATTGCCCATGTGAACAGCGTTTAACGAAATGCTCCATAGCGCCATTATAGTAGTCGTTCGAAGCTGTTCTCGTATTCAATCATCCAGGAGTTAACGAGAACCGATCATTTTGTATTCACAATTATACAAGATCACTTCTAAATATTATTTTAAGACGTATGTTATGGGTCCTGGCGGGACTTGAACCCGTGGCACACTGTATGTGTGGCTGATACAATGCAGTATGCTAGTCTAAAGCATACAGGTATATTATGTATATATATAATAATAATATAAAGGTTTATTGACTCAATGAAAACGATAGACGTTTATATACGTCAAGTAATAACAGATGATATGGTCCGTAAGTCATCGGGAAGACTGTTCCAGTACTTCGGAGCAGCAACAGTGAAAGCTGCATACATAGATGATAGGTATAGATATAGATGATACACCTATATATATACAATATCTATACGATATATATACGATATATTCCCATATGAAGTTTAAATCTAGGCCTAAACACTATAGTTACAAGTAAACCGTACAGAGATACATAACAATAACGCCGTGATAATATATTTATTGTTACAATTAGTGCCGGGTACTTACTGGAAACTTGACAACATCGATCTCAATTCACTTTTAATATATTATCTAATGTATATATATATATATATATATATATATATATATATATGTATATACAGTATAGTATACAGTGTATACTATACTGTATACTATACGTATAGGTCGTGATGTATCAGTATCATACCTACCCACACCTACAAACAGTAACTGGTTACAATTACAGATGAAGACGTATCGAATATATCGTGTATATATATATATATATATACATAAACTTGTATACATACACGATATATACGTATATACACGTATCGTATAGCACACCTAGGTACGCTGACCTTACACCTGTAGGTATAGGTGTTCGCGTGCGATACGATAGGCTGATACGATCTCGTTCGCGTGATATACCTATATATATATAGGTATATATATGTGTGGGAATATACATTACTTATCAATAGAGAAACTAGTTTATAGGTGTTATACGTATTTCAAATATACAATTGTTATTAATAATTAACCTAAATATAATTATTAAATGTTTATTTATTTTGTATTCGTGTAATTCTTTTGATTTTTATTGTAATACTTAATTCTGAGTATCTTATTGTTGATTCGTTATGCTCTGTTAAATTTATGAAAAGTATTCAACGAATGAATATATTATACCCATTTTAAGTTGTTTTAAATTAATAAATATTAGACTTATTTATTATATGGGAACCATTTTAATAAAATAAAAATTCAAACGATTGTTTATGCTCGATAATGACTTTTATTAAATTATACGTTGCTGCATTCATTAATTGCACAATTTTAATAAAAAAATTAAAAATAAATATATATGTTAGGTCTTACATATATAGATATTAGTTGTGGAATGTATATATATCTTCCATATTTTCATTTCTTTATTACCAACATATTTTTTTTTCTCGATTATTTCAAATTGATTCTATTGATTAATATAGTAGGGGAAAGTAACCTAATACGGAGACTTTAACAATAAATGGTCATAACATATTATGATTCATTATTTTTATTCAAAAATTACAATATATTAATATTATATGATTATGGATATTATTGTGATTTTAAAATTTTATGTAATCTTTTAATTCCATATATAACGTGGGTGTCCGTATTCGGTACCCATGTCAAAATACGACACCATGTGTTATAATATGGAAATGCTATATACCACTTTATAAACTATATAAACTATAGATTATTGATGAATCAATCAGACAAATTACAATTACATTATTTATTATTAATTTTATGAACAATTTATTCTAATTTAATTAGTGAATAATTTATTTTTTTTATTATTATATTAATTAATTGTACAATTTAAGTATCTAAATAATAACAATTTTAGATTTAGCTTTATTGGTGGTATTAATATTATGACGCACGCGATTTTTATGAAAATCAGAATAGTTCATGGGCTGCGCGCTGATTGGTTGTAGGGTGTCCGTTTTAAGACATCTAGAGTGTCCGTAGTAGGTACTTATATGACTTCTAGATATATGCTTATAACTTAATGAATATTTGATAATAAATATAGAAATTATATAAATAATTTTTAGAATGCTTTATTTGTTATTAATATAGTATTATATTTTATATCTATACATCTTGAGAAGGTTTTAAGTTGACATTTATTTCATAAATTTAAAAACGTAATAAAAAGTTTATAAGTTTATTGGATATATCAGCAATATTTTGAATAATTAAAAATTGACTATTTATATAATTATGAACATTTTATTCATTAAACTATTTTTTTTGTAGGATTTATGGTTTCTTAGATACCGATAGTGTCCGTATTCGGTTACTTTCCCCTATACTATTAGATATATATTATAATAAATAAAATAGTAAAACAGTGATATACAATCACAGAATTCAAAGCAAGCATAGTATTCTACCCAGACACGAAGAGAATAGCCCTGTGGACTCCTGGCTATAGACGGCTGATCAAAAATGAAACACACACGAATACTAAACCATCGGAATATCTGACTTCCATGCTACACGATCAATTGTTAATATTAATATACTGATATATGTATATATATATATACAATAAGATCCCCATTTAGTGTTGAGTCTTAGAAGTGAATTAAGAAAAGTAGTAATTATAATAATATTTTTTTACTAGACTTCTTTGACCTACATCCTATAGGTCATGGGTATATAGGCTATAGGTCATATATAAATATATATATATATATATATATATATAAAATATATATATATATATTATATATATATATATAATATATATATATATTATATATATATATATAAATACATAAGTATTATATTTAACAATGTGACACCATGATAGTCCTATATATTGCTATATATTTATACTACAAATTTCCCTCTACATATATTCTATGTTCTTGGATATTTCTCAAACTCACTCAATCTGGTCAGGTTGCATCTTGCCTCAAGACGGCCATAATCTTTCCTATTCTAAACAAAAACATAAATCCTCACCCAAACTTTCTTAACAATTATTTCCCTATCTTCCATATACCATTAAAAATATATATTAGAAATAATGATTTCTAAACAATACTTATCGCCCATTTAAATAAATATAATCTTTTCAACCCGTTTCAAAGCGAATTTCGTGAGGTCCATTTGAATTAAACAGCTATCCTCAGAATCTCTATTTCAGAATATTGTATATCTCAAATATCACCTCTTTTTTCCTACTTTACCTCTCATCTGATCTTGCCAATCTCGATCATAACATATTAATCTCGTGAATTACTATGATGGACATATCAGGCATATAATAGTTTATCTGTTATATTACAAACCGTAATATTATTATAGAAAATACCACTCTCCTCTTTCTCCACTTAACCACGATATTCCTCATGCATCCGTTCTAGATCCCAGGTCCCTCTTTTCTATATATATATCCGCCCTATTTCTGATATAATTAAAACTTTCCAAATATTCACTACCATATGTTAGCTGATGATATTCTGCTATTTACCCCTTCCCCCTTAAACTCCCATAACACCATTAACTCTTAATTAATCGAGTGTGAAAACGGCATAACATTATGACTCATCTCTATAATTAATCTATATTAATAATCTGATAAATAATGTCTAACATATTACTGTATTAACATATTTACTTCTGCTATTTATTTGTTAATTTTAATCTACTCAACATGATTATATCTCCCTCCTATTCCTTCAAAAAACCTATTATTTATTTTGTATGACAAATTAATATTTAAGGACCGACGATACATATGAATATTGTCATCGTGAAGATAGAAATTGTTTTTTTTAAAGTAGGATAATGTTTGAAATATATTATAAAATAATTAAATTTGTGTATGTCTTATTAAATATATATATATATATTTATGTAGATTAAAAGTTATGGAGATTCAAAGATTCAAAATTAAGTTTATAAAAGAGCAGTAGGTAGTATCACCTAGTATCTGTTTTTTTTATTATAAATATATTATATTTCAAATTTATATAATTTTAATCTTTATTTTTGTACGATTGTATTTATATATTTGAATACTTATTTAGGAATTTATTATAGTTACTTTTATGAATCATTTTAACACTTTAAAGATAATATATTAAATTTACAGATTTACTGATATAATATAATTTCTAATAAAAATTATATTTATTTAAAAAATCATGTTTCGCGTTCACGCAAAAGGACTCGCAACACTTTCGGATGTAAGTAAATTAACGTTAGATATACTCCGTACAATACTAGATATATTCTATTCGTTTATAACTCTATCGGAGTTGAACACGAACGCCTGCCCTCGCGTAAAGGACATACTTATCGCGCGATAGCTACGTCACGTGACGTGTACATCACGTGACGTAACGGTACCCACGTGACCCCGCCCACACACACACACGTGACCCCCGACCACCGTTACAGACACATCGAGAACGTAGCGAAGGAGTACCCTATACCGGGGGGCCCCACAACAACCCTGGTGGGCTACGATCACGCGGAGACGGACGAAGACTGCGATGGTAGGGTGTGCGAACTGAACCTGTTCCGAGCCCCCATACTGGTGAACCCGAACCGATGGAGCAATGTGTGTAGAGAGGTTAGCGCCGGGGTAATATATCGTCCATATATACCATCCGGTAATATATAATCTAACACGTGGACAATTCTAGGCTATCTCCGTAATGTTGAATATTGTCCTAAGATTATCCTAGGATAATCCTTAGTTATCTCCGTAATGTTGACTATTGTCCTACTATTATCCTAGGATAATCCTTAGATATCTCCGTAATATTGACTATTATCCTAATATTATCCTAGGATAATCCTTAGTTATCTCCGTAATGTTGACTATTGTCCTAATATTATCCTAGGATAATCCTTAGCTATCTTCGTAATATTGACTATTATCCTAATATTATCCTAGGATAATCCTTAGTTATCTCCTTAATATTGATTATTGTCCTAATATTATCCTAGGATAATCCTTAGTTATCTCCGTAATATTTACTATTGTCCTAATATTATCCTAGGACAATTCTAGGCTATCTCCGTAAAATTGACTATTGTACTAATATTATCCTAGGATAATCCTTAGCTATCTCCGCTATGTTGAATATCGTCCTAAGCTTATCCTAGGATAATCACTAGCTATCGCCGCTGTGTTGAATATCGTCCTAAGCTAATACAAGGATACTTTAATTTGCCGATACAACACCGTGTTGCCATCACTGCCATCTATTACTGCATTGTGTTAGAATGTGTTGGTATATATGCACGTGTGTTATTCGTTATCATATATGCTTCTATTACTTTCTTATATGTATATTATGCATATGAACATGCTTTATAATGTATTTTTAGTTATTCTTAATGTATTCTATTTTCGTAGAGACATTGTTATAGATTATTATAGATCGCAATTTAAATATATGAATAAAGATATTCTATTTAATATATACTACTACTGTTACTCTTATTATTACTACTACTACTACTACTACTACTACTACTACTACTACTACTACTACTACTACTACTACTACTACTACTACTACTACTACTACTACTACTACTACTACTACTACTACTACTACTACTACTACTACTACTACTACTACTACTACTACTACTACTACTACTACTACTACTACTACTACTACTACTACTACTACTACTACTACTACTACTACTACTACTACTACTACTACTACTACTACTACTACTACTACTACTACTACTACTACTACTACTACTACTACTACTACTACTACTACTACTACTACTACTACTACTACTACTACTACTACTACTACTACTACTACTACTACTACTACTACTACTACTACTACTACTACTGCTACTACTACTACTACTACTACTACTACTACTACTACTACTACTAATACTACTACTACTACTACTATTACTACTACTACTACTACTACTACTACTACTACTACTACTACTACTACTACTACTACTACCACTAGTTGTAATGTTAGTGATAGTATCAGCAGTAGTAGAAGCAATAGCATTAGTAGTAGCAGTAGCAGCAGTAGTTGTTGTAATAAGATTTTACTTCATATTTAAATACAATTATTTATAGTTTTATATAAAATAAAATATTTTTCGAAATTGCTATTTTATTAAATTTTGAATTAAAAATTTAATTAACGATTTATAAATTAACCAAATTCAATACCAACACTTATACATAAACACACTCATTATTAACTAACATTACAAAGTAACAACACATATAACATATTAATTTAATATGGTAAAATATACAAAAATCGGAAGAAAGGTAATCAAGTCTAAAAGAGGAACGTCAATGATTAAGAAAAGGAGCAAGTGTATAAAACCGAAAACTATTTGTAAAATAAATCGCGGCACTCTTTCTAAAAGAGGGCCCAAAAAGATGAATAAGACTAGTATAAAGAACACAAAGTCGAACAAAATCAAGCGAAGAAGTAAATCTAGATCTGCATGTAGACAGAAAAGAACTTCTGTAATGTCGAACAAAGTCAAGCGAATAAGTAAATCAAGAACTTCTGCATGTAGACAGAAAAAAACTTCTATAAAGTCGATTAAAGTCAAGCGAAGGAGTAAATCTAGATCTGCATGTCGACAGAAAAGAACTTCTTTAAATTCGAACATTGTAAAGCGAAGAAGTAAATCTAGATCTGCTTGTAGACAGAAAATAACTTCTATAAAGTCCATTAAAGTCAAACGAAGAAGCAATATTTCAACAAGAAAATCTTCAAGAAGTAGATCAACAAAGAACCGAAAATTGAACAAATGTAAAAGAAATGTAATACAAAAAGGACCAAAGAGACCTCGTAGTGCATACATATTCTTTTATAAGTATGAATTTTGTAGGGCCAACGAAATCAATAAGATTACTAAAATTTCTGAATTTGCAAAAAAGGCAGGAAAAATGTGGAGACAAATGAATAAAGCCGATAAAGTAAGATATAACAAGATG
>OZ025239.1:125926713-125934213 GCA_964019155.1 Osedax fenrisi | reverse complement strand
GTCATTCGACTAGCGCCACCTACGTAAGTTAACATTTATGCAAATTATGTGTTATTTATAATGTAAATTCGTATCAAACTATACAGTTTTAAAGCGTAAAAAAATGGTTATATAACAAAACAATAGAGGAGTTTAGTTTTGAATAATATACATATCTATGAGGTGAGTAAAGTATTCGATTCTAAACATTTACCATATATTGTATAAGTAATAAGTAATAAGTAATATGTTATGTTAGCAATAATAGCAATATAAATATAACGGACGACAGCAATAGGAAATATGCCATGTAATTGTGAAGCCCTCTAGGAGTTTTTGTTAATATTATAAACTAGATTGTTAATATTATAAACTAGATTGTTATTATTATAAACTAGGTAAAGAAACAGAAAAAAAACACAATTATTCTAATAAATATTATTAATATATTATATTTATTATATTAAGTTATAATAATTTGAAAGATATAATGTGTAGCCTATATCCGGATATAAAAATATGACCGGATGTTTTGATGTGAACTCAATCATTTTAGTAATAGTGCAATAACCATAATATAACGGCATACCACAAAACATATCACGAATAATTTATATCGTTGATATGTCTACTTCCTTATAAGGCATACTTCCTTATAAAGAAGTTTAGGAGTTTCGACTATTTAAATCAGTCGACATGTAGCAAGACCTCCAACAACCTATGTGTTACATAGGCAGACGATCAAAAAGTACGAGTTGTGGGTTAAAGGTTACATTTGAAATACGAGTTAATAGTATATATGTATATTTTGTATAGATATGTGTGGCTTATTTGGTTTAATTGGTTTAGTTTTGTCCTGTTTGTTTTTTTTAGCTGAATTACATACCAAAGTGAGCCTATTCAAATTTATTTCGCATTTAAAATTTAACCTTTAACCCTCAACTCGTCCTTTTTGATCGTAACCCGTTACATGTGACGATGTGTACAAATACGTAAATTACCATAAATAATATTAAATATTATTAATAAATACAATCCCCATTTAATGTAGCTAAACTTATCCCTATATTTGTATTAAATAAATCTGCATTACACCTATATTTCTATTACACACACACATATATATATATATATATATATATGTTATATTTGTACTCATTCTCGACTATATATTTCTATAATCTAATGTACAATACTTGATATACACTGTATATTGCACAGTGTATATACAGCCATGTACAATGGTATACAATAGTGTACATTTAGTGTACAATGGGTATAACAACAATACAACTAATCTCATATTAATCAGTAATTCGCATAGTATAATCCTTTTTTCCGTGATCTATTTACCGGCGATCGAAATTCTGACGATCGCGAACCTTTATTTGAAACCGATACTTTTGCGATCACGATCTCGATCCTATATATTACAAAGGATCAATGCTCGATAATCGTGATCGTGATCGACGATCATACCATCACAGCTAATACGTGTGTGTAGCGTATCACTTCTATAGGTGGATATGTGAACGACGGAACTTTCTACGACGGAATATTTCGTTTCCAGAACAATGAAGAATGCGCGAAAGTTGCTAAGAAGCATCGCTGTATTCAGAATCAGTTCAATTATGCCGGATGTTTCTACGAAAAGGTCATACAATGTTATATATATATATATTAATATTATAGTAATGCTATTCTATAATATATTAATTGCATAATATTAGCAAAGATTTTGCGAAGCAAAGATATAACACTCCCTATGCATGCAACGTAATTTAGTTATAGCCCGAACCGCTGCTAGCAGTAGTATCGAAATCACTGAAATAGATTTAGGTTCGGCTCTGTTTGCATACAACAATGTTTTCATTGCTCTATTAAATTACATGCAATATAAATTAGCTTTTACTCACTAAATATATACTTATAGCATTTAAAACATACATATCATATTTGTTTGTTATATATTAGTAATGAACACTAAGTTTTCATCATATAAATATTAATTTAAAGCATATTATTTAACATTTTAAAAGTGTATAGTTAAATACGAATTTACATTATAAACAACGCATAGTTCCTAAAAGTAACCCGCTATAGGTGGCACCAGGGTATTTTGTATACAAATTCGAATTACACGATTTCGCGTAAGTGTTATATCTTTCCTTCGGAAAATCTTTGATATTAGTGAGTTGAGTTTGTCCCATAACGTCCACTTAATACATCGCTAAACCTCAAGTTTCAATTCCGTTGCGGTATTTATAAATAAATATGAATTATCGTTGATATAATATATGTTCGATAATACATATATGTTGAAATTGTTCTATGTGTCCCGTTATATTTATAAATATAATACGTATATATACGCGGAAATTAAATGTACATTCATGTATACATGCATGTCGCTACGTGCGTATTAAACCTATATTAAACTGTAGTGTGTGTCACTTGAATGTATTTGATAATCACTTTTATCGCGATAATATCTTCATATAGTCAACATTATCGCTGTGATAATCTCCGTATATGTGTATATATATCGTATACGATATCTATTTTAATATCATCGCTCTAGAATATAACCTATCCGTACGACGTACGTGTCTAATAGTTTCTCCTTTCGTTCGTGGTATATCACGTGTTATGTCACGTGATGTCGATTATTCTCCTTTGTTCTCGATATTATAATATTATCGATATGATAATCTCATTTTTTCTGCGATTATACGAAATGATTTACTGGGTACCCGTGCAACATTTCCGACCTCTGTAACAAATGTTACGTGGAAACATTACTGCCTTCGTTGTTCTATCGGATCCTCTGTGTAGTATGTACCCGAGGATGTATAAATACCGCCTATAGCGCCCCACCAACGTACGTTAGCGATGACACGCGTGACCTTGAACTTATACAGGTGCCGACCTTCAGCCATTGTTACGTGGCCGACCGAGTGAAGAACTTCTTCCTCTGCCGCAAGGAGGCGATACTCGCCGCCGGTAGTTGGGACCACACACGACCTTTCTACGAACACGAGGACTTCTTTATGCGCATGCGCAAAGCTAAACTCACGGTTGTGCATTGTGATAATATACAGGTTAGTGGGGCTAGCGGTGGGGATAATGGTGGGACTAAATGTAGGGTTGAAGGTGGAGTTAGAGTGGGGCTAACGGTGGGGCTAACTGTGCGGCTAAAGTTGATTTAAAGGAGGTGATAACAGTGAGGATATATATGGAACTAAATGTGGGGGTTAAAGATGGGTAAAAGGGTTCACAATGGGGATAACTCTATACACCCATATGACGTAGGTTAAGAGTGATATATTACAGGTGTGTTATGACTTATGTAGTACTTTGTGGGGCTTTGTAGGACTTTGTGGGGCCTTGTGGGGCATTGTGGGTCTTTGTGTGATTATATGTAAATGGTATTACTCGACAACAATTGTTGTCATTTTGTAAAACGTGTGGGTTATAGACAACGTATATACGTTTAACAATTTGGATATCAAAAATGATACAAAATAAATGTAGTTCTAGGTAATAACTATAATTATTTGTTATGCAATTGTAATATCATATCGAATAAATGTGATAATTATGGGCTATACAACAACATGAATATATGATACTATAGTAGTAATATAGAGTAATATAGTATACTATAGTATACTATAGTATACACATATATGTATGCTTTAATTACATTGTCAACATATTATGATACGAATATAATACAAATATTTATAATTTTATATATGTATATATATATATATA
This sequence comes from Osedax fenrisi, assembly GCA_964019155.1. Classification (NCBI taxonomy): domain Eukaryota; kingdom Metazoa; phylum Annelida; class Polychaeta; order Sabellida; family Siboglinidae; genus Osedax; species Osedax fenrisi. Next base: position 125,930,457 of record OZ025239.1, on the reverse strand, counting down.
TATATATATATATATATATATTATACAAATAACTGCGACAACCACGCCCCCTCTTCTAACCACGCCCCCTCGCGTACAGGTAGACCACGACAAGTCTGACCGAGGGCTAGCTTCGCTACGTAAGCAACAATCGTGGAATATGTTGTGGCGATACCGACTCGAGTGGGCAGTTGACCAGGTGGTCGAATGTTCTAGACACGCCTACTTCGGTGACAGCAAATGTCACGTGTCGGACACGCCCATGATACCGGCGCTTAACTATACCGAAATAGAAAAAGCGCACCCTCGCCTTATACCTGGGAAACGTCGGCTTTGATACGGCTTCTCAATGGAGTTGTCACGTGTATATACGAGTGTATATTTGATTATATGCATATAAGTATATATATATATATATATATTTGTATGGAAATGATGATATGACATTGCACATACTGTTAGGAGGTTTCGAATCAATAAAGCTAATCGCTTTCACTGATCCTCCTTAGACTTTGTCTATAAACTGAATTCATGCATTCATTCATATATATATTATATATATATATATACACGTATATTTGTTTGTATTTTATTTTATTTATAATTCAGTGCCACTTGCTCTCAACTATTTAATCAAATTTATATTCATTTATTTCGTTACGACAACGCTCGTAATATATCCTGAATAAATTCGAGTATTTCTATTGTACGCGTGTAATGAATGTCGGTGTGTTAACTTGGGTTAACTTGGGTTAACTTAATAAGTAGTACTTGCACACGTGTACGAACAACTTCACACTTAACATTAAAAGTAAACAATTAGTTAAAGCTATCGGAAAATATGACTTAAATATTAGTATTTGTATTTCAATGTATTTGTTGTCAAATTTTAAATTAAAAAATAAAAACCAATACTATGGTGAAGATTGTGAATATATATATATATATATATATATATATACATATAATATAATTAGTAATAATTAGTATGGTTTATGAAACATTGTTTCAATAGCGCATAATTGACGGTGTATTACAATTATCATCTTACATATTAATATTTGTACATTTTTACACTATACAATGTACAGTAGACCGGTTCGTACTAAATTTTTTTTCGCAATTTTAAAAACCTTCACATCTGTGACAATTATGTATGCTATGATGAATAAGTATTTAAAATTTTAGACCTTTATCTTAAATATTGTTATGTCACGAGACCTTTTTATTTTAACATTGAATACATACAAAAGTTAACATGGGGGAGATATAGAAATAAGTTTTATTAAATTTTTATGAAATTGGATGATTTTTTTTAAGCCAACTATGGATATATCCTAGAAACATATATAACAAGTAGTATTAACAGTACAAAATATTTTTCATAACAATCTAGATGCCCAAATTTTATAAAATAATTTTAGTCAAAAAAAATATCTAAAAATCGTATAATTTAATATAAATAAATTATTATAATTTAATTTAAAAAATTAAAATATATAATTTATAGATAATAATAATACAATTCAAATTAATTATTAATAAATTAAAAATTATTTTTAGAAAAAAAATTAACATCATTTTTAAATTTTTTTGGATTTTTATTTGAAATATGAAATACAAAATAAGTTTACATATTTTTTAATTTTTTTAATTATATTTGTATAAAGGACATTTATATCTAACTTATATCCACAATTCAATACAATCTGATCACTCAAATTTATGTAAAGTATAATTATATATATTAATTTTAAAAAATTAATTATTTTTTTTAATTATTTTGAAATAAATACTTTGTAAAATGGTGTATTTTCTCGAGTTTTAGGAGACATTAATATTGGTAATTTGTAGATATAAACATGAAATATAGATATTATATTAATAATAAATATAAATAATGGTATATATTATATTAATTCATTAAATATAATACAAATACATAATTAATATTAAATATTAATTTAAATATTTGTAAACATCAAAGATAATAAGATGGTGTCATTACTATTATACATGGAATATTATAGATTTTATCTTAAAATAATAATTTATATTTCAAACTTTAAATGCTTCGTGACCAAAGGTAACTATTTTTTTATAAAAAGTGTTAATACATATTATACTAAAATATAGATATGTATTATATTTTACCTGAAGGATTAAAAATTGAATCGAACGAACCGGTCTAATGTACAGTATGTATAACACATAGTAAGTGTATAGGTTTATATGTGTTAGTAATAATAAGTAAACATATATATAGAGAGAGGGCCCCCTGGGAGGGGTAGAAATAGAGAGATAGAGAGAGAATGAGATAGAGTGATAGTATATCCTATCTATATAATATGTGTGCATCATATACATAATAACAATAATATATCATTATAATGATTATATATATAATATATGATATATAGTTGTTTGGTCATGCAGCATCATAACCCATAGGCCACGTGTAGGGGCGCTGCAACAGGGGGGACGGGGGGACATGTCCCCCCCCCACTTTAAAATCTAGGGGGACCTCCTATGTATTGATCTCCCCCACTTTTACCACCACATTTATTTTGATTGGTTGGTCCCCCTTACATACACACCATGGTTCCAGCGTCCCTAGCTTAGTGACATATATATTACATGGCTATCATTATTTTAATTTAACTTACTTACTTTTACTCCCTTGACTCGGAAATCGTAGGGGGAATTAACGCACTCGACTTTGAAACACATTTCTCCATCCGTATCGACCATGTACAACATTTAACAAATATTTAATATCCGTATTGGACAATCCGAATGTTATCTAGCCATTGCTTTTTCGGACTTCCTCGTTTACGTACTCTTTCGAGGATGTAGATATTCTATATAACCTATTATATTATATAAACTATAGTTTATACTATAGTATACTACCGTTTTATACTATGATGATGGTGTTGATATACGGTTTATTATGCACTGTAGCAGGACCTATAGACCCCATTGCTCGTGCGGGCAGAAAATAATAATAAGATAAAAATAATACGATAACAATTAGATAATAATAATACGTTGAAGATAAAACGAGACAGCAATAACGAATACACAACATAATAAGGCGGGTGATTTAGTGATTAGAAGTAGAGAGAAAAGAAGAAGTCAGATTTATAACAATTATGATATATAGATATTATGTTATGACAGCGCTAACGCATAGAAAACTAATGTTCGGATCACGTGGTGTGTCACATGACATACACGATTACGTAACGATCGTCACGTGCACAACATACATCTATAGCTGCGTGGCTATCTATGGCTGTATTACGACTCTAATATTCTAATAGAACTACAAGAGGAGGCTCTGAAGAATAACTGACCCTTAACACGTATACGTGTCCTCTATAGAGGAATGAAACCACCACAGAATCATATTTGATGATACGAACACAACGAGGAAACCTATAATGTATAGCCTATAAGTATTATATAACAATCCCCATAGTATCAATAGAAACTAAGGGGAAAACAATATATATATATATATATATATATATATATATATATATATATTATTCTATCATATTATATTAATAATTATAATTATGAATCCTCAATTATTTGTCTGTTTAATATTAACTATTCTTATCTATATTACGAATTTTAGAAATGATCTAAATTTGATAAATATATTGATTTTTTACTGTAAATTCAAATAAAAATCAAAAATATTATATGTATTAATTAATATTTAATTTAAATTAATTAGATTAATTTTAAAGCGGA
>OZ025239.1:125881713-125919213 GCA_964019155.1 Osedax fenrisi | reverse complement strand
TAGATATTCAAGTGGATTTTTAAATGGCGGTTATTATTCTTATCGATATTTGTAGACATTTTTTTATTTTTTATGAATATATGCACAATTCATAATAAATTCACAATTTCTATTTATATTTTCATGAAATAGTAACTTATAAGTCATCATTTAAAAATACAAATAATGAATTCCATACAACAGGTACAATGATCATAATACTCGGTATATGTAATACACGCGTGTCTATACAGCGCATGCGTTACAATGTAATAATGGTATTATGTTCCGTTATTATTCTTATTTCAATTTTAATATTTATAGTCTGCTTATTTTATTATTAAAAATCATAATGTTATTGTTATTTAGGTTATTATTTTGAATAATGTTGGCATTATCATTTTAAATTGATGTTTATGATAACACAAAGTATTTAAATATAAATATAGCAACACAGTTTAATATATTTAAATTTAAAAAATAATGATAACAGCCTTAAAGACTTATAATATAAATATAATATACATTTTATATGCAATTTAATATCACGGTATTTTTATATATATATGCGATATATTAAGACTCTATCATTAATATGTTGAATTAATGTAACAAATGTGAAGAACAGTGGGGCACGCGGAACTCGTAATTCATGTAAAAGATACAAATAAAGGAATAATTTTGAAATACACTAATTAAAAAATGAATAAACTATTTATTAAAATTTAATGTTTTTTTTAATTGTTATTATAATTAATCAAATAATTGTAATACACGTATGTTTTTTTAATTATCTATATAGTATGCATATATATTTAGACGACTAACAAAATATCCACAAAATCCGAAACAAAATTAACAAAATATTATTTTTTAAATAATTATGAATGTTCAATACAAAAATAGTACAATATAAGGCTACATATGTTATGCATATATTGTAAAAATAATGTAATATTACTAAAGAAGCTAGAATTATAGTTATTAATTATTAAAAATAATTACTTTGTATAAATCGAGGTTAAAGTTTTTAATTACATTTATTGTAATATATTTAAAATAAATTACCAATATATATAAAGTAATGCATACGAGTGTATATTGTATGCATATTGAATGAGTATAAATTGTATACATATACATCATTAGAGTTATAGAATAGAAATATATTGTTTTTATAGTTGTTTTTAAATGCTTCTTTTTATGAGTTTTATTTAGTAAACACATCATTTATGTATTTTATATCATTTTAAAGATAATATTTAAAATTATATAAATAAATCATAATAAAAAAGGTCAGAATTGTTATTTCATTATTTTTATGAGTGTCCTTAAGCAAAAATAAAATTTTTAAAATGCATTTTATTTATTAATTAATCAATTTGTTAATTATATATCATGCCATATTGTATATAATAAATATATCAACTTGTATTTATGAAAATATATAATTTGTAAAATAGCTGTGTTATGCGTTCTATAGACAACTATATGTTATAGTGGAAAGTCCCCTATTACCGACCCCCTCTCGTATATCAGTAAATATAAGATATATCAAAACATTATATATACATAGAATATTAGTAATTTAATGGTAAATATGAATAATTATGTTGATTATAAAAATATTCAATCGTACAATTGTTATTTTATAAAATGTAATGTTCTGGTTTTACTTTTTAAATAATTGAATAATACCGTTTTTAAATCATTGTAAATACATGATTAATTAACAGAAAATGTAAAGCTATGCATACTATTGTAAATCAATTAAATATTTATAACAATTATAAAAATAATTATATTTACAACTAATAACTATTAACCAATATATTTTAATTATAGCAATCCATATGATTTTCCTATTACCGACCTCCTAAATTTCCCTAATACCGAACCCATGTGATTTATAATATCCAATCAAAATAGATCCGTATTTTACTTTTAAATATGTCATAAGTTGTTTATGTATCATTGATATAGACTTAGGATTCATTATTCCATGATTGAGTATATACATATTGATTAATAAATATTAAATAATAATGTACACTAATTTAATATAATTACTATAAAGTTTAAATTTAAATATAATATTAATATTAAAACTAAAATTCAATACAAAATAAATTGCGTGAATGTTACAATCGTAGATTTATAGTTGACCAAAATACAAATCTATGGTTATAATTAATTATATTTATATATATATATATATATATATATATCTACTATTTTGATTGGATATTAAAATACTACAATTATTTAAACCACGATTATGTTAGAGGGTCGGTAATAGGAGTCATCATCATCATCATCATCATCATATATAAGCTACATAAACTAATATCGTAACAGTGATCTAAATCGTATACAATGATAATAAAATGTATATTACTCAAAATAAATTCCAATTAAAATATCGAATAGAAAATCGCAGACGAAATCGCAGACGACTATAAATACCAAAACGCGCGCACGACATCGAGCCCCTGGCGACTAACCTAACGGCTAGGTTTCTCGCGGTCTTTGGTAATATAGTTAGGCGTGGCAGACGACGTCGCGTTAAACTCGTTACCGTCGCTTTTCCGCGAGACGAGTACACTTGCACCCGACCATCGGGTTCGTTGATGCCGTCCGGTAGACGGTCGTTAATCGCGTGTTTCCGGTGTAAACAATACGCCCACTTTAGCGCGCATGCGCTTAGGGCTATAGTAACCATGGCGACCCGTGTACGCAACAATACCCATGAAGTAACCCTGTCATTACCCCTGTCATTAACATTGTATTAATCACGCACATTTACTTTATACCGTTTGTAACTTTATTTCCTAATTCACAAATCTTAAGGGAAATATCTACCTAATTATATTTGTTATGTATTACATTATAAATAAAAGTTATATATAAATATATATATATATATATATATATATATATATATATATATATATATATATATATATATATATATATATATATATATATATACTTAACTATATTATGTTGTAGCCCTTTAGGAGGGAGCAGCATATTAATATTATAAACTAGAAAATGAAATAAAAATAAACAACATTCTTCTAATAGATATTATATATATATAGTTATGTTATAATATCATTGCTATACATGGTTAGTGTTAACATTCTTAACACTCTTAACTTAACATAGATGTTAGTTATAGCATGTATAATACTATATAATAAATCAGGGTACAACCAAGTACTCGTGATAACTAATAAATCACATCGCGATGACCTACATATGATGCAACATTATGCCGTACGAACATATGTTCTAAACAATGATAACAATAGTTATGACGCATCGTATATGCACGCGATATTGTCATCACGGCAGTCTCCCTATTGGGTGTTGTATAGGTGTCGCTAGTAGTAGTGGTTGTAGTAGTAGTAGTTTTATTAGTGGTAGTAGTAGTAGTTGTAGTAGTAGAAATATATCATTATCGTATTGTCTGATTATAATATACATCTGATACTGTTTTGAATACCATTACCACGGACATTGCTCTTGTTATTAAACGATGTTTACATGGGATCTCATCTATCATTATTGCATATTACACACATATATATATATATATATATATATATATATATATATATATATATGTATATCGTATATCGTATATCGTATATCAATTCTTATTTTCGGTGTATCGATATGTAGGCCAAGGTTCTACCTGCGGAGGACATAGCCCAGGACATATTTCCTAGGCTTCGGACGGACGACGTCCGTCGGACGTGTGCTTTAATTGATTATACTATAACTCAAGTTCGGGTCGCTGGCTAGCTTAGCCGCGTTAAGGACATACGCGGCGGCGACGTCGAGGACGTAACCTTGATGACATTACACGATGACGACTAGCCGCGTTATTACGCGTTCGCCGACGACGCCCGCCACGCTAGACGCCCGCCACGCTATCGCCGAGTCACGTGACGCGCAACGTGATAACCACGTGACAGTATCGCGACGGCGACATTCCTGGATGATCGGCACCGCTACACTATAGGACGCTAGGTCGACATCTAAAGTGTGTGTGTGTGCGCGCTCGCGATATCTAGACGGACAGACACCTGCATCTAACCCGCGGCCCAGTTGCCCAGTTGCCCAGTTATCCAGTTCTCGAGAAGTGACCCCCCCCCTCGACTCTACGTTAGTTTACCGTTATTCGTGTATCTAGTGGGATACAATTATACTCGATGATAGACGCCGATTATTATGTATACATGTGCGTGTGTTTGTATGTGTTTGTGTATGTTTGTGTGCGTTTGTGTGTGTTTGTGTGTATGTGTTATGTATTGTTCAGTGTTTGTGTTTGTTTGTGTGTATATGTGTGTATGTGTTTGTGTGTATGTGTTTGTGTGTATGTGTTTGTGTGTATGTGTTTATGTGTATGTGTTTGTGTGTATGTGTTTGTGTGTATGTTTGTGTGCGTTTGTATATATATATAGTGTATATAATGTAAATAGTGGTTATATATACGTATATATACATGTATAAAAACGTACTGTATTCGTGCGGCTGTAAATGCAGTGTACAAATGTTAACAGTTAATTTGATAAATGCGGCCTGCCAACCATCTCACGCTATTAACTATTGCATAACACTATTGCATAACACTGTTGCATAACACTGTGGTGTCGTAACGCTGCCCTATTGCGTAACACACTGTCGGCAGTAGAGAAACGTGTCTGGTTACGTCATTCCGGTGGTTACTCGGCGTGCCCTTTTTTTTACCCTCGAGAGCCTATTTACTTTATCGGAGTACTCATCAGTGCTAGAATATCTATTTATATATATATATATATATATATATATATATATATATATATATATATATATATGTATATATATATATATAAATTTATATAGTTAACACACGATATCTCAGAATTCAAGGGACTGAATAAATAAGTCCGAGATATAGCGAATTATTCCCGCATGTATTCACATAGGTACAAAACCAAACTAGCATTTGTAACAAATATGAATCAGCGAGGTTTCTGAGATGTAGATAATATGATATAGCGAGAGTTAACTGTATATATATATATATATATAAATTATAAAACTAAGCTCAGTATTACTTATGTATGTTAATAATGTTCGACGGCAACTAATATTGTAATTACGTAATGGTTATTATCGGTATATTTCATAATCCGAAAAAAAATCGATGTCGATTATAACGAGGTTGTGTCCTTATGATGTGTCCTTACGTTGAACTTATGCTGAACTTACGAGGTGGATCTTATCATTGAACTTACACCCGACATTTTAAAAAGTAATCAATGTAAATGTATCATCTAATAACGTTAGGACTCGGTTTCGATTCATCAGAAGCCTAGCTAACATTATACATTAATAATGTTTTAGATTAAATAATAGATTTAGGTTCGGCTCTGTTTGCATACAACAATGTTTTCATTGCTCTATTAAATTACATGCAATATAAATTAACTTTTACTTACTAAATATATACTTATAGAATTTAAAACATAAATATCATATTTGTTTGTTAAATATTAGTAATGAACACTTAGTTTTCATCATATAAATATTAATTTAAAGCATATTATTTAACATTTTAAAAGTGTATAGTTAAATACGAATTTACATTATAAACAACTCATAGTTCCTAAAAGTAACCCGCTATAGATGGCACCAGGGTATTTTGTATACAAATTCGAACTACACGATTTCGCGTAAGTGTTATATCTTTCCTTCGGAAAATCTTTGGTTTAACTTTATTCATTAATACCCTACGAGTGACACCTACATGTCACCTGTCACATATTATCTCAGCTAGTCCTATCTTATCTCAGCTAGTCCTATCTTATCTCAGCTAGTCCTATCTTATCTCAGCTATTCCTATCTTATCTCAGCTAGTCCTATCTTATCTCAGCTATTCCTATCTTATCTCAGCTAGTCCTATCTTATCTCAGCTAGTCCTATCTTATCTCAGCTATCTCTGTACATGTATACTTTACGTGAATTTTACGTAACAATTCGTTGTTATTGTTAACCCTAAGACATAGACGTGGTTCGCTCTCTCACTCTATCTCTAGTTATGACCTGGCAACGTGACCCACAATTATTAATTATGAATGCCTACGAAGGCGACTGATAAAAAGTCACTGCTTATGTTGATTAATAATTCATTGTGTTGATCACCGGTACGTTTCCGTCTTCTCATTGTTCTGTGAGCCATGGTACGAGTGGTAGGGTGGTGGTAGGGGTGGTAGGGGTAGTGGTACTCGTGGTGGTGGTGGTGGTTGTCGTAGTGGTGATGGTGAGATAGTGGTCGTGATGATGGTAGTGGTCGTGGTGGCAATGATAATAGTGATGATGATGGTGATACTGGTGTATGGTGAAAGTTATGATTATGATGGTTGTAATGATAGTGCTAATGTTAGTGGTAGTGATAATGGTAGTGGTGATGGTGTGATAATGGGAGTGGTGGTTGTGGTGGTTGTGGTAATGGTAGTGGTGGTGATCGTGATACTTACAGTTACGGTGGCGGTACTGATAATGATGACGATGATGATGATGATGATGATGATGACGATGATGACGATAATGATGATGATGATGATGATGGTGGTGATGGTAGTTCGCCCTAATTAGTGAATTCGGTTGTAGAACTGTTGAAATCACCTATACTGATATTAGATTCAGCGATTAAGTTAACTTTCAGCAATCTATTCAGCAATTGCTGAGGTAGCGATCATCAGAACGGAACGGTGTTATGTTGAGGATAGGGGTGGGGTTTCGCTTAAGAAGTGATATTCTGAAGGTCACGAAGTAATGGTGAAGGTGTCAACCACTCACTGGCCGCGTAGTATACATTGCCGAAGAGCGGAGGATTAATAGGCGATACCTTCAATACCGACACCTTAATTACACGTATTAATACGTGTGGATAGGTGTGATAGGAGGGGTTTAGGGGTGGCGCAAAGGGGTGACAAGTGTATCGATGAGTGAATTACTATTAGTACAGTGCTGCTCTAGTATCTGGGTATGACCTATGCACTCTATTATTCAAATAGAATAACAAACGATGGGATGTAGGTAACGATACAGTGTACGGATCTATCGATTTAAAGCAGGCACGATAACTCAAATGGAAACCACATTATATAATATACTATATTCTATATTTAGATTAGGCATATAGACCTAAGTAGTAAATGGATAATGCTTTACTTTGTAGATATTAATATAATAAAAAATATTGATTGTAATTATTTGTATTGTTATTTTTTTATTTGGTGGAGTCCTTTCATACCATCCAGGAACTTAGATAAAGTGTTCACTTATAACCATATATGGCTCTAATGTTCCTTCGAATCCGATCTCATGTTAAGGCATCCATGGTTTTAACGAGAGCCGATCATTTATTTATACACAAATATATAATATCACTTCTAAATATTATGTTAAGATATATTTTAATGGTCCGGACGAGGCTCGAACCCGCGTCCTATTGCTTGTGTGTCTGACGCTTTACCAACTGAGCCACATTATCAGATAAAAGGAGTATACTCCATTATATACTATATTATACCTATATTATAATAGCTCAATAAGCCTAGTAATATTAGGTTAGAATTGATGTATACGTATGTACCTGATAATAGGTGTGTAGGATAAATCATAAGGATACTTACCTTATGATTTAACTCCACGTAATAACAGAATGAAGATGATTACACTTCTACTTATTAATACACGAGAGGTGATCTCGCTTTAGGTTCGACACACATAGATTATAGTATACCTTAGATCTTATAATATCATGTTTATTTACGTGTACTTAATAATATTAACTATTTTACCTATATGCATCGGTTAACGAAATACTATTTATAATATGTTTTATTTATTTAAATTGATTAAGAATTATATTAATTATACTCGTGCAATGGAGATACACCCCTTTACGTATACATGGGGTGCGTACCTCCATATATGGGGTGCGTACCTCCATATATGGGGTGCGTACCTCCTATAAGAGGTGCATACCTGAATACATACGTTGCGAGTTTAATTGGATACTTTTTATCTATAACTCTGAAGGAATGAAACTCGTTAATAATGAAATAATCCAGAAAGCAATGCAAGTGTATTATACATCAATAATCTATTTATTAATTGTATTTGAAATATTTGCACTGAAACCTCTTATTTATATCGGGTCCAACACTTTACAGCGTATAGTGAATAGACTATAGTAGAATATACTATATATAAACATATTTCATCATTATCATATATATATATATATATATATATATATACATATATTATATATGATATATCGCATATAAACACTTAAGTATATAATCATATATACTTATAATTATATATAATTTATAATTACATCAATAACTGCATGTGTGGCTCAGCTGGCTAAGACGTCAGACACACAAGCAGTAGGAAGCGAGTTCAAGCCTCGTCCGGACCATTAAAATAGGTATTAAATAATATTAGAAGTGAACTTATATAGTTATGTATACATGAATGATCGGATCTCGTTAAAACCATGGATGTCTTAACACGAGAGCGGCTTCGAAGAGAAATTAAGGCCATTTGGTTATAAGTGAAAACTTCATATAAGTTCCTGGATGGGATGAAAGGACTCCACCTAAATAACAATAACAATAACAATATACACATATTTATACACTTATATACACATATTTATACACTTATATACACATATTGATACACTTGTGTAGTCGGATATCGATAGCAGTTTCAGCATAGCTATACGCACCACCACCACCAGCATAGCTATACGCACCACCACCACCAGCATAGCTATACGCACCACCACCACCGCTGCTGCAACCCCACGACGTGTAATGATGTAGTGTAGGTGGAGACACCGTGTACATATTGACCACTCTGTCCGGTGGTGACCACTGTCCGGAGAGTTACGTCATAGAGGTCATCAGCGATGATTCATCACACCAGCCGCACACGCACACTCACTCACTCACTCACTCCAACATGCCCATACGTACATAGAAACGCGCACGAACAGTTTGTCGAACGCACACGTATACTTGCCTATAGTCACACACGTACATAAGCATACACACATACGCACACACATACGCACACACACGCGCACACACGCGCACACATACGCACACACACGCACACAATACGTGTCTGATTATACACCACGACGCATGCGCTGGAATATGATTAACGTTATTACCAGCGATACCATCAGCACTAGTGCATACCATACATTGTATACAGTTCATGCCATACACTATCCTATGTGATAGTCAACGTTATACGGGTGTGTGGGTGCGCGCGCGTATGAGTGTGTATGTATGTGAATGTGTATGTACATGTGTGTGTATGTGTGTGAATGTATATGTACATGAGTGTGTATGTGTGTGTGTACGTGTGTGTGTGCGTGTGGGTGTGTGTATGTGTTTGTGCGCGCCTACTTGCAGTGTATTATAATACCTTATAAGGTAATGCCTAGCATATGTATACGTATGTATGTATGTATACGTATATGTCTGTACAGCAAGTTGCACTATATTTATGTATATATATATATAATACAGGGCAAGCAGTGCTTACGAGGTATTTGTTAGTGTACACTGTAGGGTATAATGAACTTTAGCCTAGATGTCATAGGTCATCGTGTCACGTGTGTGTGAGATGAAAAGAAATTGACATTTATTAATCGTAATCACTCGATATAGTTAATGGATTTGTTCTCTGCTGTATGTGTCTTAATATATATATATATATATATATATATATATATATATATATATATATATATATATATATATATATATATATATATATATAGTACAAATATAAGGCAATAGACACTCGGGTAATATGATGCGGGTTCGAGCCTCGTCCGGACCAATAGCATATGTCTTACAATAATATTTAGAAGTGATCTTATATAATTGTGTTTAAATAAATGATCGGCTCTCGTTAAAACCATTGGGTACCTTAACATGAGAGCGGCTTCAGATAATATATATTAGAGCCATATATGGTTATAAGTGTATACTACATCTAAGTACCTGGATGGGATGAAATGACTCCACCTAAATAACAATAAAAATGTATATAGTTATAAATAATTATTAAGAGATATTGGATTAATTAAATTATTGATAATTATTATATATATATAAATGTTTGCATGTACATCATGTATATACTATAATATATATATATATATATATATATATTGATTTTTAGGTATATTGATACTATATATATAGTGTATATTGATACTATAGTATCGAATTCATTTTATAAAATATATTACACGACGTAAAAATCGTTAATTAGAAAGCGGTTGATATTCGAGATAACAAACGTACAAACACGCACTCACACACATACGCGCACACCCACACACGCACACACGAGAGCGAGTGAGGATTAACATTACACGCACCACACCACATCGAAGAGCGCGAGTGAGGATAGATAGATAACACACACACGTGCGCGCACACACACGCACACACGTGCGCATACACACACGCACACGTGACATCGATCTCGTGATATCGATCATGTGGTATTGATTTTACAATAACGACGCTGAACCGAAGTATTCGATTTCAGGGACTACTACTAAGAGCCGTATCGCTCTCCGCCAATCAGATCACTCCACCTCGGTTAATTATTCAACCGTGACTGCACAGACGTTATCTACTAGTATCTCTTTAGTTATCTATTATTATGTTATATGTTACGTCACTAGACATGCATACCCATATACGGGTAGTATAAGGTTATGTGATTTATCAGGTTTTAACCTGTACAATAAGGTCCAACGTTGGTTTTCATTGTTATCAAAACATTTTTTATATTAAATTATTAAAATATAATTAATTATCTTTAACATTATATATAATATGGCATACATAAATAACTATAAGTACGTATCAAATGTGTAGTCCTATTTTAATGTTCAGCGTAAATATCATATTTATATAACAAGTTATATAATTATTTTTATTTTGCTTATTATTTTTCTATATCACATTTACCAATTTTATTGTATATAATTTACACATGTTTGTATTAGTATATATAATAGTGTTATTTAATTATATATCATCATGTACTTATATGATAAACAGTGTTAATGTTATTTATTACATAGGGAATACAAGTAAACTTTGAAATTATAATTATATATATCAACAATGTGTATGAAATTCATTTGTTTAGATTATTATTTGAACTCGTCCCTTTTATTAATCTTTATAAAAATTGTCAGAGTATATGAATAATATATATATATATTTGAACAATACATAAACTGCAAAAATATAATTATGTTGTGTATAATTATGATCGTGCACAAATGATATATTTTATTATTTATGACAATTTTAAGTTAACTTTTCAATAGCTATTTCATACACTCGTATGAATTAGATATGAATATGAATTAAATATCATATGAATGTTATAATAAACAAATATTAATTTATTGATCGTTATAAAATCAATTCTATAATGTAATAATATATATATATATATATATATATATATATATCACTTGTATTATAGCATCTTTAGAAGACCCATTTGTCGTATAACTTAAATTTTCGTGTACATTGTACATCGCGCAGTGAAGTGTTTACCGGCCCTAAGCCGATGCCAGAACTATCCAGCAATGTGTCCGAATATATTGTCGGTATCATTGGCTGTTTACAAATATATAAATAACATACAATAGTATTGCTAGTTTTTAAAAACCGCCAACCGTCAATGTAACATTGTATATTCGTATATACGATATTTGGTAAATAATAAATAATTTAAATATGATTTAAAATAATGTTGTATTTACTTTTATTTAATTAATCTATAGATTAGACTATAGTTTATCATATTGTACTTATTATTTTAAAATAAATAACCTAATTCAGACATTTGTATATTTATAGTTATATTTGTTTACACAGTTTCGACAATATCGCGTTATATATAAAATTACCTAATATATTGTCGGAAATGTTGCCGGAAAGATTGCCGGAAATGTTGCCGGAAAGGTTGTCGGAAAGGTTGTCGGAAAGATTGTCGGAAAGGTTGACGGAAAGGTTGTTGGAAAGGTTGTCGGAAAGATTGTCGGATAGGTTGTCGGAAAGGTTGTCGGAAAGGTTGTCGGAAAGGTTGTCGGAAAGGTTGTCGGAAATGTTGTCGAAAAGGTTGTCGGAAAGGTTGTCGGAAAGATTGTCGGAAAGGTTGTCGGAAAGGTTGTCGGAAAGGTTGTCGGAAAGATTGTCGGAAAGGTTGTCGGAAAGGTTGTCGGAAAGGTTGTCGGAAAGGTTGTCGGAAAGGTTGTCGGAAATATTGTCGGAAAGGTTGACGGAAAGGTTGTCGGAAAGGTTGTTGGAAATGTTGTCGAAAAGGTTGTCGGAAAGGTTGTCGGAAAGGTTGTCGGAAAGGTTGTCGGAAATGTTGTCGAAAAGGTTGTCGGAAAGGTTGTCGGAAAGATTGTCGGAAAGGTTGTCGGAAAGGTTGTCGGAAAGGTTGTCGGAAAGGTTGTCGTAAAGTTTGCCGTAAAGGTTGCCGGAAAGGTTGTCGGAAAGGTTGCCGGAAAGGTTGCCGGAAAGGTTCTGAGAAAGGTTGCCGGAAAGGTTGTCGATGATAAGTAGGAAGCCGCACTTGGGTATGAACTTGCCAACTATCGTACTGATAATATCGTCGGAAATATGTCCGGATTGTTTTGATATGGCTTCATACATAATAGTAATTTATAACACAACCAGAGTGTATGAATTATTAGGTGTATGCCATATTTATATTATACCAATATATATATATTTAAATATATATATATATATAATTGTTATATCTCCATCGTAAACATAGATTTGTATTTTACTATACATCTAGGTAAGCTATAACTCTATGATCGTAAAGCATCGAAAACATGGATATGCATATATCCATGGATAGTATAGATTCCTAATTTGTTATGTAGAATATTGTATACACACACACACACTATATATATATATATATATATATATATATATATATATATATATATATAACCTAGCCAAACATTCACTCCGCCATTCATCCAATCATCCATGCATCCATCTGTTCATAAATCTATTATCAGTGTAATATTACTACGATCTTTGCGAACACGTCGTGTGTTCTATAGGAATGACGGGCTCTTACGTCATCGAGCTGTAGGAGATCAATAAGTACAGGTACTGGTGTTTGTGTATGACGTAATACTGGTGGTTCTAGTGTATATGGGTTTGTGTGCGTGATGTAATATATGCTTGTACTATAGTATTTGTATATACATATATGATGCAATAGGAAATGGTACTAGTAGTAGGTATGTGATGTAATAGGTAATGGTGTCTGTGTATGACGCAATAGGTACTGGTACTAGTAGTGGGATGTTATGCAATACGTTATGCAATATGTTATGTATGATGTGGAATCTAATTACGTGAATTAATCAAATCTGAATATCACGATGTAGTTGTCTCAAATAATGACAATATTCTATAGAATATGCATATATGTATGTATGCATATTAACTATAGTTAACTATGTGTGCAATCATTGATATTATTACATCATTTATTAGATACTATATTATATATATATATATATATAAATTATAAAATAATATATATATATATAATTTGATGGGAATTGATACGTGAGTGATCTGTATTGCATAAATAATAAATAAATACATAAAAACTAGTAATTAAACCAAACCGAGTA
This sequence comes from Osedax fenrisi, assembly GCA_964019155.1. NCBI lineage: Eukaryota > Metazoa > Annelida > Polychaeta > Sabellida > Siboglinidae > Osedax > Osedax fenrisi. The sequence goes on along the minus strand of OZ025239.1, from coordinate 125,905,430 downwards.
AAATAAAGGACGGTTACAAATAAGTAAGTTATATATCTTCACATAAATGATACCCCAGCGATATTTTAGACCGGGGGACCATCCGAGTAGTGTTTTCCCAAAGAAGCAAGAATTATAATTAAAATCCGGGATTAACAATGAATATCACGTTAATTCATTCGAAATACTTACTATATTTCTATTTGTATTATAAGTTTGAGTTTCGCTCATATACAAATAATATCGTATGAGGGGTGAAGACAATCCGCCCCCGGTAGGATTGGGGGATTGGTCATCTCGTGTTCCAGTGTTGTGTCGCTCCTGTAGGGTGATAGGATGTATACAGCGTGGTAATGGTGGTACGTTAAGTCGGTAATAAAGTTTGAAGTGAGGTGGATAGATATGACGAAGTGCCCGAGGACATTTCAATGGAGGACATTATAAACAAGGACATTTCAATGGAGGACAATACAAACGAGGACATTTCAATGGAGGACAATACAAACGAGGACATTTCAATGGAGGACAATACAAACGAGGACATTTCAATGGAGGACAATACAAACGAGGACATTTCAATGGAGGACAATACAAACGAGGACATTTCAATGGAGGACAATACAAACGAGGACATTTCAATGGAGGACAATACAAACGAGGACATTTCAATGGAGGACAATACAAACGAGGACATTTCAATGGAGGACAATACAAACGAGGAAATTACATTTAACGGTAACATTACATTTAAGAGTAACGCGATGCAAAGTGATTTTAGGTTAAATAAATCAATTTGATATCATTCGTAAATACGTGTATACCTATGTTACAAACACCATATAAGGATATACATTTACATAGAACAATTGTTCTGCATTAATGCGTGACATACTTAGGATAACCCAGCCTACGGTTCATTGTTCTATATTACCTAATACATCTTATTACAATAAAGCATACTTAGCTATAATAACGTAGTATTCCAAATTAAACACATATGTCCTATAGCGCATAACATCATATACATATATGCCAGTACTGTATCGGAATGAAGTCGGGGCGCGAAAAAGTTATATGTTTTTTATTACAATTATCAAGTTAACTTTTCAATATCTTATTCTTGTTATTCAATCATATATAGTATACTGTAGTTATTATTATACTTTAGCTATATGTATTAGTATACTATAGCTATAGTATACTACAGCTATTAGTATACTATAACTATAACTATTCTGTTATATATGAAAGCTATACGCATAGCATAACAAATTGTAATTGTTGGATCTCTAGTCTTTTAAACTACTTTTTAAACTAACATTTTTCGTAGACCCATTTCCCTCTATATCTGTTATATGTAAACACGCCCCAAGAACACGCCCCAAGAATACGCCCCCTCTTAAAGCCTATTACAATACTTAACGATAATCGTTGCCACAGTACTAGTACATATTTTCATAAAAGCTCAAATCAAGATTAAGATTTAGATCTAATGTTTCGTATGTATTGCGCAATCAATTCAGTTCCTAGTGGTTATGTAATAGTGTATATTCTATGGTTATACCACCACCATATAACATATTGAAATAGACACGAGTAGCTAACATTGCATATTAGTGGAATATATATATATATATATATATATATATATATATATATATATTTATTATCGGATTAAATATCTATCTATCTAAAGTTACGTATTATCTTGCAATAAATATTACGTATACTGTATATTCTTAATGCCTCGATACATATATATATATACATATATATATATATATATATATATATATATATATATATATTAGGAAACTATGACGTATTGATATACGATAGTGTCTGCAATATCGCCCAAGATAGGGAGTTACCACGTGACTGTCTAGCTGTATCGTAGCGTTGATATATATTGTACGCTGTACGCTACGGTATACCGAGCTCGATGTTACGTAAGAGTGTGCCTAGCCCCGCCCCCCGCCCCGCCCACTCACGTCAGGCGAGAGAGGACCACACACGACGTCACCGTTCTGTTGTTACGCAATACGTGTTCACTCCCTCGTGTGTGTGTGGGGGGGGGTGCCTCATACGTCATACAATGCTACTATAACATATATATATATATATATATATATATATATATATACGTGATTAGTAACGAATCGCTGCTGTTTTAGTAACAATGTATGACGTGTATAAGGTAAACTTGTATTACGACATCTCCATCACCTGTGTAGTATGATATCGATATACGTGTGTAGGTCTCTATTAGCTCGTTTCTATCTACGTGTGTCTCTCTCCTCACTCCCTCCATATATTTCCCTTACTCCCTCCCTCACTCCATCCATCCTTCTCTCATATTCTCTCTCTCTCTTCTCACTCCCTCCCTATATCTCCCTCCCTCGCTCCCTCACTCCATCCACCCTTCTCTAATATTCTCTCTCTCTCTCTTCTCACTCCCTCCTTCACTCCACCCTCCCTCTCTCATAGCCTCTATCTCTTCATTCCCTCCCTATATCTCCCCACTCCCTCCTTCACTCCACCCTCCCTCTCTCATAGCCTCTATCTCTTCACTCCCTCCCTATATCTCCCCACTCCCTCCTTCACTCCACCCTCCCTCTCTCATAGCCTCTATCTCTTCATTCCCTCCCTATATCTCCCCACTCCCTCCTTCACTCCACCCTCCCTCTCTCACCTTCTCTCTATCTCCTAACTCCCTCCATATATCTCCCCACTCCCTCCTTCACTCCACCCTCCCTCTCTCATAGCCTCTATCTCTTCATTCCCTCCCTATATCTCCCCACTCCCTCCCTCACTCCACCCTCCCTCTCTCATATCCTATCTCTCCTCACTCCCTCCCTATATCTCCCCACTCCCTCCTTCACTCCACCCTCCCTCTCTCATATCCTATCTCTCCTCACTCCCTCCCTATATCTCCCCACTCCCTCCTTCACTCCACCCTCCCCCTCACTCCCTCCCTATATCTCCCCACTCCCTCCTTCACTCCACCCTCCCTCTCCATCCCCCGTATTACGTGCACGGCGCTTACATTCGCTATGAGTCATAGCCTATGACGTAATACCGACGTCAGACATCTCTCATCAATATGATGTCATCGAGGCGGCTTTTTTTGTAATCGTGTAGGTGTAGTTATATATAGATATTGTTATAACGGTAGGGGTATATGCGTAGTAGTTTAGGTATAGGGGTATATATATAGATATACAATATATATATATATATATATATATATATATATATATATATATATATATAAACCTAGGTGTGTAAGGGTATATATTGTTATATTGTTATAGTGGTAGTTACGTTATTACCTAATAAGGAGCGCTACATTCCGTTGACAGCCACATCGGTGTGTCCACCACCACCACCACCACCACCAGTAGCGCGTGTGTCCGCGTTAGTGATCACGTGACCAGCAACACCCTAGTGGTCATGGTTACGTAACGCAGGGTTAAAGCCCTGGCTCGATCGCTATCGGGCAACGCTGGGTTATAGCGATACCGAGTGTGGCCGGTAATCTCGGAATATAGGTCATTTCTGACGAAGTTATCTCTGACTAGGTATTGTATGGCTGGGTAATGTCTGAATATATAATGTCTGACTATAGTTACCTGTAGATATTGTCTTCCTATGAAATCTCTGGACTACATATCACATTTATTTTATAAGTGTTGTATCGCATAAATTTGATAGTAATATTTTCTTAATTTATTTTATTTATTAAATATCTCCTCTACACATATATATATATATACTACAGCCATTATTGTTGTACGTATACCTATATATTATAGGTATATCGCTCTCGGTATTAATTATAATGAAATTATAGATATACGAATAATAATCGAATAATGATGAAATAAGTGAATTGAATAAGAGGTCCGAGATGACCAGTATTCGTACCACGTGATACACTAGTGTTCGTGTGAACACAAGTGCTGTATCGATATCTCAGAGTATACTCGATATCTCAGACGAGTAGCGAATGTAGCCGATCATGTCACCTCGTTACTATATAACATTCGAGAAACCATAGTTAAATATGTATTCTAATAATTAAATAATATAATTTATTTATTTATATATATATATATATATATATATATATATATATATATATATAAATAATCACATAAATTTGATATAAATACAAAAATGTCATAAAGTAGATGTTACACGCAAGCACACTGTGCACACTGTGCGGCGCTCCTCAAACACAGAAACGCACACACACACACACATATATATATATACTAAACTAAATAATAGAATACTATTTTTAAATTGGCTTTACTATGTAATCTAATAATATAGCTATAGACAATAACAATCAGTCATTCGTGGAAATTATTAAATAAATCAATTTGATATCATTCGTGAATACGCGCTTACCTATATTACAAATACCATATAAGGGCATACGTTTACATATAACAATGCATGTAATACTTAGCATAAAACAGCCTACGCTCTATATTATCTAATATATCTTATTACCATAAAGTATACTACCATATAATAATATATTATTATTCCAGATTAAACTCATATGTCCTATATAATAATATAAATATATTTTTATTTTATTTTGGTAAAGTCCTTTCTACCGTCCAAGAACTTAGATGAAGTGTTCACTTAAATTCAAATGGTTCTAATGCCCCTTGTAACCCGCTCTCATCGTTAGGTGTCCGCGTTTAACAAGAGCCAACCATTACTCTGTGCACATCTAGCGTAAGATAGCCTATGTACGATAACTTCTAAATATTAGTTTAGACATATTATGATTTTCCGGTCCGGGCTTGAACCCTCATCCTGCTGTCTTCGTTGCTGACCCTTCGTCCTGTTGAGATACCCAATCAGTCTTGCATTTATATATATATATATATATATATATATATGAAACATATATATATATATAAATAGAAGAAATAGAAAGAAGGGTTTATTGACTCAATGAAAACGATAGACGTTTATATGCGTCAAGTTGATATAATAAAACAAATAAATAGATAAATACACGAATAATAATAAATTTAAAAAGAATTTATAATGATAGCATATATGAATATAGTCGACACTTAAAAGTAATACAAAATGATATGGTCCGTAATTCATCTGGAAGACTGTTCCAGTACTTCGGAGCAGCAACAGTGAAAGCAGCATCTGCATACATAGATGAGACAAAAACATAAACGGAACATAGAGTTTCATCAGCTCACATTTGCGACTACGTATACGTACTCTATAGAGTAGTTTCTCGAATGATGACTCCCTTAGAGAGGTATTCCGGAACTCCCATATATATATAACCTTGTGAGTAATGCAAAGAAGACGAAACTTGCATATATCTCGAAAATTCAACCACCCAAGAGTCGCCATTATGGAATGGATAAATATGCTTATATCAGTACGCTTAAGCTTAAATAATATGCGAACAGCTCTATGTTAAATATGTTATATATGTGTGTATATCCGTTTTTGCATATATCCATGGATATAAAGTATAGCTCGTTGATTTATAAACAATATGCGCTTATAAAAGTTACTATCTTGGAATTAGTAAAAACTGATGAAGTGTATGACCAATAAATAATAATAAAATATAGTATATTTGAGTGTGTGTATAGGACTAATATCCCTGTAGGAGTACTTCGCTATAAACGATTATAACGTTGAATAAATAGACGACATAAAAATAATAATAAGTGACAAATCAATCTGTGAATAATAATAAATATAATCTATGTTTAAATAGGGGCGTGTCTATATCATATCTGATATCTGTCGACTGATCATTCCAATACGTACGAAGCGAATTCACAAAAGCGATAATCTAATTATACATTCGTTAGATGAGTCATCGTACACACGATGACATGGATGCTACAACGCTTGTACGCTGAACTATCGCTAGTCACCAGAGCTATGCCAGTTAGATTGGTTGTCAGGGATGCCGTAGTAAACAGCTATAGCTTATGTGGCAGGTGTCAGGTGTCAGTGTCGCTATAGCTTTCCTAAAGCTCTATTGCGATTGCACGTAGTGAAGCCAAGCAAATATTAGCCTTATACTTAGCCTATAGAAATATGTATACTTTCAGTGTTAATGTATATATATATACATATCATATATGATATAGATAGATATATATTTATGTCTATAACTGCATTGAATGTTAAGTATAAATTATGCTTTATCGGTGATGTTATAAAAATAGGATTTCAGAAAATAGTTTCAAATAACTTTCAAACTTAAACCTTAATAATAAACGAAGAGTTGAATTATTAAAAACATTATTATCTAAAATATATATATATATATATATATATATATATTTGTATATAGCCTAATAGTTCTTCAAATTAAGACGAGCGACACTCGGTCTATAAATAAATGTTATCATGTAGGATATATGGAATTTTTATGTGTTTTAAAAACACTAAGGTTTTTATACAATATAGTTAGAGATATAATGTTTTTATTTATTGTTGAGTTTATTCTCGTCTATATGATAACAGATCTATTTTTAAAATTTTCTTTTACCAAATATATTATATTTTATTTTTTATAAAACTTATTATTTGTTGTCTTTTTACATTTAATTATTTGTGTTACATATTTTCATTATGACTACACAAATAAAAAACGACCTTTCTCGTATAAATACAATTAAATATCTTTATAATAGTGATGATTTGAATAACATTAATAAAACGTAAAACTATTCTTAGAATTTTTAATGTTAGTATATATGACAAAAATAAAGTTATGAAAAAATCGAGTTAAAAGTAAATAGTTATTTTAATGATAAATTAATAGTATACGATAATTATATTTTTTTGTATATATATATAGATATTACAAATTATATATAAATACTTTATATATATATATATATAATTTTAATTGTATATAAAGTTGTCATTATTTATTTCTATATATCATACATATTGAATATTGTTCGTTATATATATATTCATATTACGCTGCAACACACGTGTTTAGTATACCTAGTGTGTAAGTATGTTATTCGATCTAAGTAGTTGTGTTGCTTCTTTTGTTGAAATTACCAAACTATTTATTATTCAGACTTACATTTTACCTTCAATATATTGCTAGCTAGTATTTCATGAAATAACCAGTAATGTAGGTGAATATGCTTGTTTATTAACGATTACATATATATATATATATATATATTTATATATATATGTGTGTGTGAATATTCTATGGAAATTAGCTTATATCGTTTCCATATGTGTTGTTATATATGCGTACCTAAAGATCATTATAAGTAAATAAATATTATATATATATATCTTTATATCCGATGGATATAAATTTACGATATAAATACCCCTATTATTAATAATTTCGCATTCACACACACACACATATATATATATATATATACGTCCCTTTAAGTATACTTCCATCACAACGGTTACAACGCACATATCAAGGTCCGGCGGTAGTATTCTGTGCAAGGACTGATAACTGAAACTGGAGAGAACCGAACAGTCATTGGTCATTAATGTTGGTAAATATTTAAATATTTAAATATATATTAGAATGAAAATAATGCATATATATAGGATATATACACATTATTTATAATTTATATATATATAGTGAAACCTATATAAGAAACCTCGTTATAAGGAAAACTCACTGCGGTACACACATATGTTTACCAGATTGTGATTGTTTCTTTTTACCATATGATATCAATAACTCCGTTATAATAAAATAATGTAGGATGTTGTTGTTGTAAAATAAGCCCTCTATAGAGATATTATATTACATTCTAATGATATCACAATACCTATCATAACTATATCAATAATAAACCCCACAATAACAGACAAATGCATAAATGGTACTTATACGTTTATATACTGTATTCACTGTATTCATGTATTCATGGTATACATGATATATGTATGCGTACTAAGTAGACAGATCGTACGTTTAGAATTGAAAAGCTCTAGACGATTCTTAAAGGAACTTGCACGCGTATTAAGATGGCATTAATAAACATGAACATAATTCAGTAGTTTAAGAGCGTTATGTGATTCTAAAAATATATGTAATGTTATATGCAATATCTTCTGAATTTAACCAACAAAAATGTAACTACTAAATATGATAGAATTTAATCCATAAATTATAATTATTATAAAATCAATAATATACTTAAGATACAAAAAAAATTCAAAAAAACATGGAAAAATAATATTTTTTAGAGGCCATTGAAAAATTCAACAAAAAATATATTATATATTGTTAATCATCATTTTTAAACATCATTACATTTCAAAATAAATCAGATAGATAAGTGTTATTATAATACTGACATATTGACATACTTGCATACTGACACATTGACATACTGTCGTACTGTCACCATTACCCATCAAACTATGATTACTTACTTTTCTACTAACAACGATACGTGGAGATAATATTGCCGCGACCATGATGACACCCTTACTGTACGAAGTATAGTGTACGGCGTTAGTGTGTGGGTGTGTGTGTGGGTGTGTGTACTAATGCTATTAGTGTTGTTTCTCAGTGTGTCTATACTAGTGATGTTATATAGTATCTAACTTTAAACTACTATTATTTATAAACTAGTTTAAGCTTTTAATAACTATTATTTTCTTCATTTTAATTATTATATTATATTTACCATAATTTCATTTGTATATATATATAAATATATATTTAGAAAACACATATAAATGTAAATTAATATGTATATAAATAAATTCATAATCTGATATTAATCATATATTAAAATAAAACACTTTATAATCATTTTTATAAAGGGGTTTCTTAACGCCTTCATAACAATGATCTTATTAAAACAAGTTTCCAAAGAGGCGTTTTACGATAATATCATAATAACCATAATAACATATGATTATGTATACTATTGTTAAGTATACGATGTAAGACATATGACATATATATCTATCGCTATTATATATATATATGATTATAATAATAACAATACTTACATTACCCATCTTAACGCGCACGGAATTCTAAACGCCAGTCTCTATTCTCCCCTAGATCTCACGTTATACCGTGCAGTCTCGCCGCCTGACTTCGCGACATCACGTGACTCGACGACGATACAGACCACGTGACCACTATATATCACGTTAATCGCGTGGCGGCGAATAGGCTTCCAGTGGTGCGAATATGCAGCCGAGAATCTGCGTGGATCCCATTCTACAACAACAACAACTACAACAACAACTACAACAACAACAACAACAACAACAACAACAACAACAACAACAACAACAACGCATGTAAGTCGATATCCTGTAGCGAGTCTAATAATTACGTTGCCATGCGCGCAAACATCGAAATCGGTGTTGATTAAATCCGAAGTCACTTCACGCGAATTTGCGAATATTCGCGCGAATTTGCGAATTTTTATGAAAAATAATCGAGTTTTTTATAGATCAAACAGTTTACCTTGGATCTAAGCATATCTAAAGCCGTGTACACACCACTAGCATCAAGTACAGCATCAAGCGCAGTAACAAGTCGCCGCCTAAATCTATGAAAAGTTCTATTTTCGAGTAACAAGTCGCCGAGCTCGATGCTCGCTATGTGAACAGTTAATTTGCTCGGTAACAAGCGCAGTAACAAGCGCAGTAACAAGCGCAGTAACAAGTAGCCGCACTCGCGGTACTTGTTGCTCGCTATAGCAGATATATCTGAACACCAATAATAATGTATAGGCTACCTAGCATCAATTGCAGTAACAAGCGCAGTAACAAATCGCCGTGCTTGATGCAAGCGGTGTGTGTACACCACTTTACATCATTGTTAGTAACTATTCGCAAATGCGATTTTTCGAACGAATATTCGCAATAGGTCACTCAGAACTTAACACTACGAGGTTCGCCTAATCGATGACTCATTCGCAGTCATTACGCATAGGGGGCGTATTCGCGTGCGTACGACGAACACGCCCCCTACACCCGCCCCAAATTACGCAAGCTTCACCCAACAAGTAACAGCTATAATACTAGTATGCATCACGTGACGTTCGAATGTCCACGCGCGTGCGTTTATTCATTAGTATAGTATCGCTCATTCGTTGATCATCTCGTCGGGTTTCATTCGCGTTTCATTCCGGTTTCATTTCGGTTTCACTGTTTAAGAGTCGAGTAAACAAACCTACATCGTTAGTGTCACCTGGAAGCCGTGTACACGTCACCAGGGGACGCCTCTAGTAGTCACGTGGTAGTCACGTTCTCTAAATATAGACGTTAACGTCGTGTGCGCCGCTCGAGCATAATTACACACCGGCGCGTGACGTCATTAACGTATTACGTAATACGACGAAAATGAGCATTCGCTGTTTAGTGCGCGAGATCCACCACCGCTACTACCACGTGATATACGCACGCACGCACGCACGCCCATGCGCATGTCTATGTTTTGCGAGCGCGCGCGCCTTTTATCGATTAATTAGTTCAATAATTATTTAGGTCAAATCTTGCTGATGAACACGTGCTGATTTCTCGGTACAGCAACCTTCTGGCTAAACACGCCCATCACAAGGTAGTAGTAGTGGTAGCAGTAGTAGTAGTAGTAGTAGTAGTAGTAGTAGTAGTAGTAGTAGTAGTAGTAGTAGTAGTAGTAGTAGTAGTAGTAGTAGTAGTAGTAGTAGTAGTAGTAGTAGTAGTAGTAGTAGTAGTAGTAGTAGTAGTAGTAGTAGTAGTAGTAGTAGTAGTAGTAGTAGTAGTAGTAGTAGTAGTAGTAGTAGTAGTAGTAGTAGTAGTAGTAGTAGTAGTAGTAGTAGTAGTAGTAGTAGTAGTAGTAGTAGTAGTAGTAGTAGTAGTAGTAGTAGTAGTAGTAGTAGTAGTAGTAGTAGTAGTAGTAGTAGTAGTAGTAGTAGTAGTAGTAGTAGTAGTAGTAGTAGTAGTAGTAGTAGTAGTAGTAGTAGTAGTAGTAGTAGTAGTAGTAGTAGTAGTAGTAGTAGTAGTAGTAGTAGTAGTAGTAGTAGTAGTAGTAGTAGTAGTAGTAGTAGTAGTAGTAGTAGTAGTAGTAGTAGTAGTAGTAGTAGTAGTAGTAGTAGTAGTAGTAGTAGTAGTAGTAGTAGTAGTAGTAGTAGTAGTAGTAGTAGTAGTAGTAGTAGTAGTAGTAGTAGTAGTAGTAGTAGTAGTAGTAGTAGTAGTAGTAGTAGTAGTAGTAGTAGTAGTAGTAGTAGTAGTAGTAGTAGTAGTAGTAGTAGTAGTAGTAGTAGTAGTAGTAGTAGTAGTAGTAGTAGTAGTAGTAGTAGTAGTAGTAGTAGTAGTAGTAGTAGTAGTAGTAGTAGTAGTAGTAGTAGTAGTAGTAGTAGTAGTAGTAGTAGTAGTAGTAGTAGTAGTAGTAGTAGTAGTAGTAGTATCTTTATTTGTATATTAATTTAATAGCTTTAGTTTACCAACATATAAATATATACTTATATTATATATTAATTTACTTTGAAATATATATAATGAAATATAATACATATATATATATATACAGTAAAACCTCTCTATAAGAAACTATTTTTTTTCAGTACTTTTTTTCTTATAGAGAGGTTTTCTTATAAAGAGGTTTTTACTTTTCCAATGATTTTAAGAATTAATTTATAATTGAAAACGCACTATATAACCTATAGGTTATATATATATATATATAGTATATTTATTTATTTATATTTATGTAAAAGTATTAATCAAAAGAAAAGTTTAGAAATATATGATTACTAAGTTAATACATAATGAAATTTTATTAGATTTACATTAGCAATTTTAAATTATGAATCATCATTGATGAATATAATGAATATTATAATAATCTATTATTTAACAATTAATTGTATACTATAATCAATTGTATCATCAATACATTTAAGGATATAATAACATTCATTAATTAATTTTAATAAATTTATGGATATACAATAACATTTATTAATTAATTTTAATAAATTCAATAATAAAAATAACATTTATTAATTAATTTTAATAAATTTTAATAAATATATGGATATACAATAACAATTATTAATTCATTTTAATTCATTTCGAGTTATTTATGTAATATAAAATATTTGTAAGAAAAAATAATATTTTGTATACAATAAGTTTCTTATAAAGAGGTTTTTCTTATATTTTTCTTGTAAGATTTTCTTATAAAGAGGTTTTTTAATGTGTAAAAGGTTGAATTCCAACCAAATGTGTGAACAATTTTCTTATAAAGAGGTTTTTCTTATAAAGAGGTTTCTTATAGAGAAGTTTTACTGTATATATATATATAGGTAAGGTAAGGTAAGGTAATGATTTATTTATACACTCGTTATATTTTAAAATCTCACAAGTGTTGAGAATATATATAAATAAATAAATAAATACAAAATAATTAAATGTTCAACAAAAAAAGTCTTAACTTCTTCTTGAATTCATTATGACTCCTTATGCGTCGTAATGAATTGGGAAGAGAATTCCACATGGGAGGAGAAGCCCAGCTTAACGATATTTAACCAATTATCATTAGATTTATCTTCGGCACTGAAAACAAATCAGAATATTCCAGACGAGTGTTCCTCATTTACTCTTCGTTTAGAAGTTTATTTAAATATTTTTGGGCTTTCTCAAAATTATAGTTTTATGAGTTATTCTTGATATTTTAAATGTACACATATTGTCCATAAGAAACAAATTTAATTCTAATTTGTTGTGTAATACTTATTTGGTCACACCTCTCAATATTAAAGATTAATTTTATAGATGATTTAATTAATCTATTTAATCCATAAAATAATTTCAGTTTGGAATTAATTAGTAAACTATTGCAATATTGTAATCTAGATAAAACAATAGATTTCACTAACGCAATTGTTGATGCCGTACTTAAGTACTTTCTAATTGTTCTTATATTAAATAGATTAAAATTAGCGGATCTACATTGTGAAGTGGCAAATTGATTAAATCCTAATTTTGAATATAATATTACTCCCAGAGATTTAGTACAATCACTTGGAATAATAACTGTAGAATAAAATGTAATAGTAGGAAAAATAAAAGGTTTAAGGGTAATATTAAGTAGTTTAGTTTTAGAAGAGTTAGGAAAAAGGTTATTTAGAATGAGCCACTTTCTTACATTTCGAGCACATAAGGTTAACTCACTAGGCACATTATTTCTACACGTAAGAACTTTCCAGTATAACTGAATATCATCAGCATATATTACATAGTTTATATTAGTAAATTGTTTAATAAATGTAGAGAGATGAAGAATATAAATCATAAATAATAACGGGCCTAATAAGTATCCTATAGTTCCCCGCGGAACACCATATCTTAGAGATTCAGTTGGTGAATAAATAACTGTAATATATATAGTGTATGTTCTATCAGATATATATGAAATTAACCAATTTAGTGCAGCACCATTAAAACCTATTGATCTTAGTCTAGATATAAGAATATTATGATCTAAACTATCGAAAGCAGCAGATAAATCAAGAATAAGTAACTGCGCATGTTCAGAATCATCTAAGTAGCCTATCATTAGTTAACTTTACTAAAGTCGTCTCAGTACTATGTCCTGGTCGATATGCATTCTGAACATCATCATAGAGGTCAATAATCATTAGGTACTCTCTGATTTGTTTACTAATAACTTTCTCAATTATTTTACTTAACATACACTGTACAAAATTAGGGTACAGGGAATTAAATGTATAGGGTACAGATGTTCAAATAGCACAACAATTTACCATGTACCCTAAATTGGGTACACGACTTTTAAACTCACTAGGGTGCAATATATATATTTTTAGGGTATATATATATGTTAAATATTAGGGGACATGACTTTTAAATGGGTATACTATATGTATTTATTAGGGTACAACTATGTTAAATATTAGGGTACGTGATTATTATATTTATATATCATGCAATTCAATTATGGTACATATCATACAATTACATTAGGGTACACTGTATCATATAATTATGATACAACCAGCTAAAATGCTTTAGGGTACAGTTTGATCATTTTTAGGGTACTGATCGTAGTTATTCAAATTGTACCCTAATCAGGGTACGGCTATGGGGACACTACTTACACCCTAAAAAAGGCACTCACTGTACCCTAATTTTTAATAGTGTAGGTAGTTTCGATATAGGTCTATAATTTGAGAGGATAGAACATTCTAAGTTAGACTTCTTTAACAATGGAGAAGTATATAAAGAAAAGTTAACAATAGAACAATAATATGGCACTAGGATATAAGAAAGTTTTCTAATAATACTAAGAGTTAAAATCTCATTAGGACTAGTCGACGAGGATATATATATATATATATATATATATATATATATTTACTATGGTAATGTAGTAATATTACTGTTAATGCTATTATATGCTCTATTCTAATATATATATATATATATAATATTGAATAGTTCCATTATTGGTTTCATTATTAAATATGTAGTTTATTTAATATTCTATGAATTAATATAATCATATATATATATATATATATATATGTGTGTGTGTAAAACGATACCATGGTAAACGCGTATATCGTACGCCTTATATCGCCCATACGACCTCTAAACACGGCGAGGTCGTAATAATGACCTCTACGCAATAACTCTAGACTAGTAGTCGTCTCGTCCAGCGTCGCTATCACGTGGTACGGTGACATCATCGCCGCCGATGTGTGTGTGTATGTGTGCGCGTACACTAAATTATGTACACGCAATATCCTGTGTGTCGAGTGACGTAATACCCCTGTTACGTAATCGTGGGAAGCAGACTTGTGACGTCATCGTGACGTGGTACCGACCACACATACCGTACACATACCCACAGTACACCGCGCGCAGCACACATACGGATGTATTAACGCACTGCATATGCATAATGTATATTATACTCGCATATATATACTCGTATACACATAAATCATACTCATTTACATATATATGTAAATATGCTTATATATGCGTGTGTGAGTGTATTACACATATACAGATATACATACATTTGTAAATATAGGTGTTAAAATTAATAATAATTAAACAAAACACTTAAATGTATATATATATATATATATATATATATATATATATATATATATATATTACCAATAGGAACATTTTATACAAATATATACTCTACAAAATAATCAATAGTAAATATAATGTAACTAAGTATTATTGATATTTAAAACAAATATTATAAAAAAAATAATCATAAATAAAAGAGTGTATTGCTTGTATTTTAAATATGTATTTTACCTATCTTTTACGTGCAAACTTGCGAATGTCTCGCGTCCACTTAAATGTAAGCAAGCTGTGGGTGTTGTGTACGCATATATACATTGAACATGTGAACACCCCACTGAGGTTAGCTCCACCCCCCACTGAGGTTAGCTCCTCCCCCCACTATAGTTAACTCCTCCCCACTGTGGTTAGCTCCACCCCCCACTGAGGTTAACTCCTCCCCCCACTATGGTTAGCTCCTCCCCCCATTTTGGTTATCTCCTCCCCCCTGTGGTTAACTCCTCCCCACTGTGGTTAGCTCCTCCCCCCACTGTGGTTAGCTCCACCCCCCACTATAGTTAACTCCACCCCCCACTATAGTTAACTCCTCCCCTCACTGTGGTTAGCTCCTCCCCACTATGGTTAACTCCACCCCCCACTATGGTTAACTCCTCCCCACTTTGGTTAGCTCCTCCCCACTATGGTTAACTCCTCCCCCCACTATAGTTAACTCCACCCACCACTATAGTTAACTCCTCCCCTCACTGTGGTTAGCTCCTCCCCACTATGGTTAACTCCACCCCCCACTATGGTTAACTCCTCCCCACTTTGGTTAGCTCCTCCCCACTATGGTTAACTCCTCCCCCCATTTTGGTTATCTCCTCCCCTCACTGTAGTTAGCTCCTCCCCACTATGATTAACTCATCCCCTCACTGTAGTTAGCTCCTCCCCACTATTATTAACTCCTCCCCACTATGGTTAACTCCTCCCCCCATTTTGGTTATCTCCTCCCCACTGTGGTTAGCTCCACCCCCCACTATAGTTAACTCCTCCCCACTTTGGTTAACTCCTCTCCTCAATGTGGTTAGCTCCTCCCCACTATGGTTAACTCCACCCCCCACTATGGTTAACTCCTCCCCACTTTGGTTAGCTCCTCCCCATTGTGGTTAACTCCTCCCCTCACTGTGGTTAGCTCCTCCCCACTATGGTTAACTCCTCCCCCCATTTTGGTTATCTCCTCCCTACTATAGTTAACTCCTCCCCTCACTATGGTTAACTCCTCCCCTCACTATGGTTAACTCCTCCCCTCACTATGGTTAACTCCTCCCCTCACTATGGTTAACTCCTCCCCCAGTGTGGTTAACTCCTCCCCACTATGGTTAACTCCTCCCCCCACTTTGGTTAGCTCCTCCCCCCTGTGGTTAACTCCTCCCCATTGTGGTTAACTCCTCCCCATTGTGGTTAGCTCCTCCCCTCACTGTAGTTAGCTCCTCCCCACTATGATTAACTCCTCCCCTCACTGTAGTTAGCTCCTCCCCACTATGATTAACTCCTCCCCTCACTGTGGTTAGCTCCTCCCCACTATTGTTAACTCCTCCCCCCCCCAGTGTGGTTAACTCCTCCCATCTATGGTTAGCTCCTCCCCACTGTGGTTAACTCCTCCCCACTGAGGTTAGATCCTCCCCACTATGGTTAACTCCTCCCCCCAGTGTGGTTAACTCCTCCCCACTATAGTTAACTCCTCCCCCCACTTTGGTTAGCTCCTCCCTACTATGGTTAACTCCTCCCCCCCCCACTTTGGTTAGCTCTTCCCCACTATGGTTAACTCCTCCCCCCACTTTGGTTAGCTCCTCCCTACTATGGTTAACTCCTCCCCCCCCCACTTTGGTTAGCTCTTCCCCACTATGGTTAACTCCTTCCCTCACTATGGTTATCTCCTCCCTCCTGTGGTTAGCTCCTCCCTCCTGTGGTTAGCTCCTCCCCACTGTGGTTAACTCCTCCCCCACTGTGGTTAGCTCCTCCCCTACTGTGATTAGCTCCTCCCCACTGTGGTTAGTACCGCGCGTGGGAGTATTCCATACGATCTGCACTGAGATATTCGTATATCACATCTATTAATAGCTTCTCGTTCTATTAATAACTTAGTAGTCTATAAATAACTTCTTACGATAATAACGAAACACTACTACTAATACGTTTGACGTGAATTCCGTAGAGAATATAGGATACACTAAAATAACAGAGTAGTGTTGGAAGTAAGCGATTCTTTTCGGAATAATAGATACGCTTACGGTATAAACAGATACACGTGATGTACCATGTGATATAACATGTGACTTATACCCATAGATTTATAGTTTACATGTAAACTATATGTAACTACATGTAAACTATAAATCTATGCTTGTATCGAATATATACTAAGTATACTGCACCGTTTCTTTTAACATTAGATAGATATTATGCTCATGGGCATATCTACTTTAAAATGGGCGTATACCTACTTTAAAATGGGCGTGTCAACTTTAAAGGGGGCGAGAATTACCAACGCTTATAATTATAACGCTTAAAGCGTTTATACACGATATCAAATTAAACGTTTTATCAAGTATTCCCATTTAGAACCATACATTTTCTTCGTTATCTTTTAGTAATCCTACCTCATATATTCGATAATAATGTAGTATGTATGTATGTATACTAAGGACAGGACATCAACTGGATGACGTCATCTCGCTATCTCGGCAATGGTAACTTTTTATACTCCGAACTATACACTTACAACGGTATATTTAATTATATTTCAATGATTTCAATCGTCCAATAAAATATATCGATTTAAAGATTTAAAGAGATATTGATTTATTTGTAAAATTAAATTCACTCATATTTTTAATTTCGTATTTCTATATGGGTATTGTATTCCTAAATATTATATGAACAAATACAAATTATTTCTAAATTTGGTTTCAATTAAACGATGTGTTTTATATTAATGATGTCGACATTCCAAGTAATATAATACGTATAACTTATATTATGAATTTAATATAATCATATTGGAATCATTGATTTAAAAGTGAATGTTGTCATTAATTTGTATGTCAATTCAAAATTGTCCTGGACCAAGATTGAATAAAATAAAATCACTCAAGCGTAAAATGAACTTTTCCCATCATATGCGTAGGCAGACTTCCTGTCCTTGGGTATACCATATATATATATATATATATATATATATATATATATATATATATATATAATATATATATATATATATATAGAAATTCGAATTTAAATCCTAACTCTCCCTATTCTATTCGAGCATTAATCGCAGTACACTAGTAGCTACATAACTTCACTCCTACCTACATATAGGCCTGCGTTTTTGTTGCATAATTACTGTACATAATCAATATTTAAGTCGCAAATCATTATTTTTCAGAATAACACACACATACACATACATGTATATGTGTATGTATGTATGTATGTATGTGTGTGTGTATAAAGGAGACCGCATGGTATACACTATAGTGTAATATATTACTTCCCGTACCTCGATAAAGGGTATCTGTAAGGGTATATAAAGGGTATCTGTCAATGCCTATGTCGCATACCTATTCGATGTTACATATGAATAATTAACCTACCTGTATATTATAATGAATTACATTATATTAACATTTCATCGTATACGGTTCGTTGTAGTTGATATTAATAGTGTTCTACTAATGCATATTGTTCTACTAATGCATATTGTATAAAATATATATTTTTTAATAAATTCATGTATTAGAATATAGATTGGACGTTTGTACGTTACAAAAAACGCTTGCTAACTTTGTACTTTGTGAAGTTGGTACGTTGGGACATTGGGACATTGGGACATTGGTATGTTGGTATGTTGGTACGTTACTACGTTACAAAAAACGCACATTTCAACTATATTCGTTTTCGCCACGTTGTACACTTATCCGTACTAATTCTTACTTTAATAACTGTTATTGTATCTATTATTGTCAGACTGTAGACATGGGGTATCTCGGCAACAACTTACATATATACCTTTCGTATCAGCTGAGCTGTACATTGTACACCGTACACTAATGTATACTTATACGGTGTACACTAATGTATACTTATAAGGTGTACAGTAGCTCAAGTGAACTGTGTATACACCAGTGTACGCCGTACACTGTACGTCTCATTCCTATGCTATAGTGATATATAGTATGATCGTGTGTGCACACTACGAGCATTATTTCATTACGATGATCGCGTTCACACGGGCCCACCAGTGTGAGACGTCTAGTGTACGACCTCGTATACGTACACTATAGTATGTGCGCGCGTGTCTCCGATGGGAGTCGAAGCCGCGCCCTCTTCTGAATTAGAGGTCGTAGAATAGAGGTCGTAGAGGTCACGCGAGGTCGAGTTACCAATCACCTATCGAATTCGAGCGCAGACACGGTAGATATGATTTACACGACACACATACACACACACGCACACACACACATACACACACGCACACACGACTGTCACGTGATAACGTTAAACACGTAGTCCCTGAATTCTAGGAATATATACGGACAATGTCCGTCGGACTTGTAGAGGACATCTACACATACCTATATATATATATATATATATATATATATATATATATATTTATAATACTTATCTAATATCATATAGTTAAATACCTGTATATATATATATATATATATATATAAAAACTGCCTGTGTGGATCAGTTGGTTAATTAAGCGGTAAGACACACAAGCAGTAGGGCTCATGTTCAAACCTCGCCCGGACCTATAAAATATGTCTTAAAATAATAATTAGAAGTGATCTTATATAAATGTGTATACATAAATTATCGGCTCTCGTTAAAACCATGGATGCTTTAATATGATAGTTCCTGGATGGGATGAAAGGACTCCACCAAAATAATAATAACAATAACAATAATAATAACAATATATATATATATATATATGTGTGTATATTTATAGTATGGAATAATATAATTATATTACTTACTATTAGGGACGAAGCAGCAAATACTATGAATAACACTTTAAGTTCTATAGAAGGTATACCTATAGCTACCTACACCTTTATAGCCCACACTATACGCTAAGTTTGTGGACAATATCACTGTAAATATATGTTACATATAATATGTCACTGTTATTTCTAATATATATATATATATATATATATAGAAATAATATTAATACGACAAAATAATTATAGATCGTTTCAAAAAATATATATAATATTTAACGAATTTCATAAATATGTTATGAAATTAATTAGGAATATAATGTGAGTATAATAAATTAAGTGACAATAAATTAATTGAATTAAATGTATGAATTATAAATATATGTATTTATATGCGAATATAATAATAGTAATTATAATGATAATTAATATGATACTGTACAATTGTACCTTTGTATACTGTACACTTGTACCTTTGTATACTGTACAAGTGTACCTTTGTATACTGTACAATTGTACCTTTGTATACTGTACAAGTGTACCTTTGTATACTGTACAATTGTACCTTTGTATACTGTACAATTGTACCTTTATATACTCTACAATTGTACCTTTGTATACTGTACAATTGTACCTTTGTATACTGTACAGTGTACCTTTGAATACTGTACAAGTGTACCTTTGTATACTGTACAATTGTACCTTTGTATACTGTACACTATTACCTTTGTATACTGTACAATTGTACCTTTGTATACTGTACAAGTGTACCTTTGTATACTGTACAATTGTACCTTTGTATACTGTACAATTGTACCTTTGTATACTGTACAATTGTACCTTTGTATACTGTACAATTGTACCTTTGTATACTGTACAATTGTACCTTTATATACTCTACAATTGTACCTTTGTATACTGTACAATTGTACCTTTGTATACTGTACAGTGTACCTTTGAATACTGTACAAGTGTACCTTTGTATACTGTACAATTGTACATTTGTATACTGTACACTATTACCTTTGTATACTGTACAATTGTACCTTTGTATACTGTACAATTGTACCTTTGTATACTGTACAATTGTACCTTTGTATACTGTACAAGTGTACCTTTGTATACTGTACAATTGTACCTTTGTATACTGTACAAGTGTACCTTTGTATACTGTACAATTGTACAAATGACTTTAGTGTTATGTAATATATTAATAACTTAACCGATACACGCGGTAGATAGGCGTGTTATACTGGTCACATGTTAGGGTGTAATATATGTAGGGTGGATAGGTGGACGGGTGGGCAAACACACCGTTGTATCTATAATATATAGTCGATGTATTATGTAATCGCAATGTATAAACTGACTGTCTACCTGTCTATCATACATGTCCATCTGACCAACATACATGTCCATCTGACCAACATACATGTCCATCTGACCAACATACATGTCCATCTGTCCAACATACCTGTCCATCTGTCCAACATACATGTCCATCTGTCCAACATGCATTTCCATCTGTCCAACATATATATCCATCTGTCCAACATACATGTCCATCTGTCCGACATACATTTCCATCTGTCCAACATACATGTCCATATATCCAACATACATTTCCATCTGTCCAACATACATGTCCATATATCCAACATACATGTTCATCTGTCCAACATACATGTCCATCTATCTAACATACCTGTACATCTGTCCAATATATATGTCCATCTGTCCAACATACCTTTCCATCTGTCCAACATATATGTTCATATGACCAACATACCTGTCCATCTATCCGACATACCTTTCCATCTGTTCAACATACATGTCCATCTGATCAACAAACCTGTTACAAAAAGTATACCCTTAGGACAAACATATTAGATTGGTATATATTTCAGAGAGGTGTGTTTGAATGACGAGAGAGGATTCAGAATCGTGGAAGTGGATATTGTGGTTATAAACTATCACTACTTTATGTAATCTGAGACTGTATACTGATACGATGAGATAATCATATGGGGATAGTTAATTTATTTATAAGACTCTTTGTGCCAGAGCAATCGAAGCGTCTAAAGTCAAAACAAAAACAATATACCGGAACATAAACGAAAATAAAATAACTAATAATAACGTACAATAGGAATACAGAAAGTACTCAACATTAATATAAGATTATAAACAGTGATACAAATATTTATCAGGGAAATGCAGTGTACTGGTAAATAAATACGTTTTTAATAGAGATTTAAATGATTTAGTGGATTGAGTAGAGCGTAGTTTATATGGTAGTTTGTTCCATAAATAAGGGCCGATATATGCCATGCACGAATATTAGTGGACTGGAGATTAAGTGTAGAGGGTAGATGTAGAAGGTAAGAAGTAGTAGAACAGAGATAGATAGTATGAGTGGGATTATAGATTAAGGAAGATAGATATTAAGGTCGGTTGTGGTGAAGACAGTTATGAGTTAGTAGAAGAACTTTAAATATTACTCTAAATTTGATTGGTAGCCAATGCAATCTCTTTAAATATGGAGAAATATGTATTTGAGAAAAGCGATCAATTTTAAAAATTAATCGAACTAACGCATTCTGTAGCATTTGTAATTTTTAATTTGATAGTCTGGTAAGGAGAAATGAAGAATATTGCTTAATCAAAAAGGGGTAATATAAAATATGCGGCGAGAGTTAGGGTATAGATACACTTAGGAAGATGGAGTTACGGATTAGATGGAAAGAGTGAATATGACAGTTTATAGAGCGAAGAATATTTGAGATGTGGCGATGAAAAGATAGAGAACTGTCGAAATAAACACTAAGATATTTAACATTATCAGAATATACTATATTATAATTGTTAACCATGATACAATGTGGGAATGGTAATGGGCGTTTGGGAGAAGGGAGGTAATATAGTTAGACATACTATTTAAGGATATTTAGGGAGATAACTCAAGAAGAGCATAGACATTTAATAGAGAATCGTGAAGAAGAGACCAACATTATTAATATAATTTGGATCAAACAACCTGCCCCAGATGCAGATTTCATGCATACCAGTAGTACATTAGTATATACTAGGAATAATATAGTATATATATATATATATATATATATATACTATAGTACATATACTATAGTACAATCCTATATAATAGTGTTACGGGGGAAGGCATTTCGTTGTGTCTATGACATGGACGAGGGGGGAACAATAGGTCGCGTAAACAATAGCTCATGGAGATCGTATCGCTCGATGACGTAACGCTAGATCACCGGAGATAGGGGGCGGGGCGAGTGGCGGGCGGTGGGCGTGGCCTGCTTAATGACGTAACCGGATACGCGGTGAGCGCATCGTTAGTCGCGCGTTTGTGTGCGCGTCTCGTTACGTAATACGATTACAGCTGTGCGCACACACGCGCGCGCGAACGTAGACGTATGTGGATGTCGTAGGCTGAGTGTTTCGGCAAGTTGCACGGGGATGGTGATGGTGATGGTGATGACGAATGTGTTGATGATGGTTGTAGTGGTGAGGTGTTAGGTGGTGATGATGATGATGTTGATGAGTGTATTGGTGAAATGATTAGGTGGTGATGATGATGATGATGATGATGATGATTTGATTTGATTTTGA
>OZ025239.1:125871713-125876713 GCA_964019155.1 Osedax fenrisi | reverse complement strand
CTTAAATTTAAATGATTTAAAAGAAATGTTATCTAATCAAAAAATAATAATAGATAATCAAGCAATAATAATTGAAAATCAAAACACAATAATTAACAAATTAACAAATACAACACATAAGTCAGATTTACAATCTTTCGCAGAAATTACAAAACTAAATATAAACTCAGCAATCCAAACTAATATGACCAATACTATAAGAAAGACAATAAATGAAAATAATGTTAACGTTGAAAAAAATAAATCCATAATACTGTATAATGTTAAAATGGAAAATGATGACAATTTCGAAACAAGAACAAGTAATGAATTAAATAAAATACATGAAATACTGAAAAATACTGAATGTGATTATAAAATAACTAAATACCATAGAATAGGAAAATATGATGATAAAGCTAATAAAATAAGACCAATAAAAATAACATTTAATACAGAAAACGAAAAACAAGACATTATAAATTCAGCACATAAATTAAAAAATACGCAGTATAGTAAGATTAGTATATCACAAGAATATACAAAAGAACAATTAATAGAAATACAAAAGCTCTCCATAGAAGCTAAAGGTAAAACAATCAATGGACACAAATTTGTGGTAAGATGTTCAATAAATAATACATTCAAAATAATAGAATTACAAAATAAAAATGAATAACTCAAAAGAAAAAAATGAATATATAACAACAAACAATTTTAATAAAATAAACAAAAAAATAGACGAACATAATCTAACATTTATACATCTAAATATACGAAGTCTTAATCACAACTTTGAATACTTGACAGATTTTTTAAATTTATTAACAAAAAAACCAGAAATAATTTGCCTTTCAGAAACCTGGCTAAATAACATAAATAATAATAACTTAAATATACCTAATTATAAACAGGTAATAAATAATAGACATTGTCAAGATAAGAGACGAGGAGGGGGAGTATGCATATACGTAACTAACAACCTAACATATAACATAGTAAATGAACTAACATTTAATATAATAGATTATCTAGAAATAGTAACAATAGAAATAATACAAGAAAGTGATAATAAAAATATAACAGTATCATGTATCTATAATAGTCCATTTAACAAAATAGAAGAGTTTAATACAATATTTTATGATAAATTTCATAAATTCATCAACAAAAAACTTATAATAATGGGGGATTTCAATATAGACACGACGAATAATATAAATTCAAAAATAAACCAACTAATGCACCAATTAGGACTAACACCACTTATACATTCTAATACAAGACCAATATACAATACAAATACAAACTTAATAATTGACCAAATCTACACTAATATAGATAGAAATTTCATAGGAAAAAGTGGTATAATACAAGAACAAATAACAGACCATCTTCCAATATATGCAAACTTTAACTTAAATAACAGATTACTGAAAAATAAAACATTAATAACAACAAGAAAAATTAAAAACAATAATATTGTAACATTTATTAAAAATCTATTACAAATAAAATGGGACACTGTATATAATAACAATAATGCAGAAGATGCCTATAATATTTTCTACACTCAATATATAAATATAATAAACAAACACTTTCCCATAATCACTTCAAAAGTATCATCACAAATATTCTCTAAAAACTGGATAACAAATAACATAAAAAGAAAAATAAATAAAAAACAAAAACTATTTAACTCATATCTACAAAGTAAATCAGAATTAGATTTATACGTTTATAAATCTTATAGAAATAATTTACAAAACACAATAAAACAAGCAAAACAAAAATACATTAACAAACAAATAAACGATAACATAACATCGAAAGAACATTGGAAAACAGTAAATAATATCATTAATACAAATGTAAATAAACACAATATTACATACATTAAAGATAAAAATAATAAAAACACATTTGACTCAAGTAAAATAGCAAATATATTTAATGAACAATTTATTAATAATGCACAAATTATAAATGATCAATTTAAAAATCAAAATATAATAAATCCTGTAGAAATACCAAATATAAATAATTCTATATTCATAGAACCAACCAATAAACAAGAAATAACTTCAATAATAAAAAATAGTAAATTAAAAACCTCATTAGATATAAACCTAATTAACATGAAAATTGTAAAAATATCAATAGATTATATTTCATCACCACTAACACATATTTTTAATTTATGTATTAGTGAAGGTATATTTCCACAAAAAATGAAAAATTCCATAATAAAACCCATATATAAAAATAAAAACCAATACGAACCATGCAACTACAGGCCCATATCAATACTATGTCAAATTTCAAAAATATTTGAAAAAATAATACATCAGAGATTTACTTCATTTTTTCAAAAAAACCTAATTATATCTAATACACAATACGGATATACTAAAAAGCATAACACAACACATGCTATTTTAGATTTATATAACCATATATTAATAAACAAAGAACAAAATAAATCAATAAATACTCTATTCCTTGATCTAAGCAAAGCATTTGACACGCTAGATCACAACATATTAATAGATAAATTATATAAATATGGAATAAGAAGCAATTCGCTACAACTTATCAAAAGCTACCTAAGTAATCGAAAACAAGTTGTTTTGATAAATGATAAAAAATCACAAATATTATGTAATAATATTGGGGTACCACAAGGATCAATACTTGGTCCTCTCCTATTTATAATATACACAAATGACCTATCATTACTATTCAATAATAACCAACAAGTAAAACTTATAGTATATGCTGATGATACAGCAATAACATTTACAAGTGAAAACAATGAAAAATTAAAATATACCATAGATAATATGATTACAAAAATAGAAAAATGGTATACATTTAATAAACTTAAAATAAATATCAATAAAACTAAAATAGTCAATTTTAACTCGAGAAAATACAGTAACATACATCTAAAAATAAATAACATATCAATACAAAATGAAATAGAATATAAATATCTAGGAATAATAATTGACAAAGATATAAACTTTAAAAATCATATATTTAATCTTAATAATAAATTATCGAAAATACTTTACTCAATAAGCAGATTATCAAAATACATTAAGACAAAACCAATGATTATCATATATAACAGCCTATTCCTGCCACACATAATGTATGGAAATATAATATGGGGTAATATTTATAAAAGTAATCTTACAAATTTAATTCTCACACAAAAAAAAATCATAAGAATAATAAACAAAACCAAATATTTCAGAGAACATACAAATTTGCTATTTGAAAGGAATAATATATTAAAACTCAATAGTTTAATAAAATATAACACGCTAATATACATGCATGACCATCACAATAATAATCTACCACAAAATATTTATAACATACATAAAAAACACGAAAATAAAAATAAAAATAAATTAAGGAAATCACCTATCTACAAAATACCTTATACAAAAAAAAGTCAACTAATAAATAGTATCCTAACCATGGGACCTAAGTTATGGAATAATCTAAATGGAGATATCCAAATTATAAAAAACAAAAATTCATATAAAAAAAAAATAAAAAATCAACTCATTGAGATACAAAAAAAAAATTAAAAATTAAAAAAAAATTAAAAAAAATAAATTATATAAAAAAATTATTATTATTATTATTATTATTATTATTATTATTATTATTATTATTATTATTATTATTATTATTATTATTATTATTATTATTATTATTATTATTATTATTATTATTATTATTATTATTATTATTTTGATGTTTATGTTTTTAAATGATAATAAAATATCTTATAAAACATAAGAAGAAAACGAAATGAAAAAAAGTAAAGTAATTCAACAAAAAAAAACGTTCCGGTGATGGTGATGCAGGCGACAGCATAGAAAAGATAATTATCTTCATCTGAAGCCTTTTAGAGGAAACAATAATATAATGAATTTAATAATTCACATGATATATATATATATACAACTTTCTTCTAATAAATATTATTATTATTATTATTATTATTATTATTACTACTACTACTACTACTACTACTACTACTACTACTACTACTACTACTACTACTACTACTACTACTACTACTACTACTACTACTACTACTACTACTAC
The DNA here is from genome assembly GCA_964019155.1 of Osedax fenrisi. Taxonomy (NCBI): domain Eukaryota; kingdom Metazoa; phylum Annelida; class Polychaeta; order Sabellida; family Siboglinidae; genus Osedax; species Osedax fenrisi. The sequence continues at coordinate 125,872,600 of OZ025239.1, read as the reverse complement.
TACTACTACTACTACTACTACTACTACTACTACTACTACTACTACTACTACTACTACTACTACTACTACTACTACTACTACTACTACTACTACTACTACTACTACTACTACTACTACTACTACTACTACTACTACTACTACTACTACTACTACTACTACTACTACTACTACTACTACTACTACTACTACTACTACTACTACTACTACTACTACTACTACTACTACTACTACTACTACTACTACTACTACTACTACTACTACTACTACTACTACTACTACTACTACTACTACTACTACTACTACTACTACTACTACTACTACTACTACTACTACTACTACTACTACTACTACTACTACTACTACTACTACTACTACTACTACTACTACTACTACTACTACTACTACTACTACTACTACTACTACTACTACTACTACTACTACTACTACTACTACTACTACTACTACTACTACTACTACTACTACTACTACTACTACTACTACTACTACTACTACTACTACTACTACTACTACTACTACTACTACTACTACTACTACTACTACTACTACTACTACTACTACTACTACTACTACTACTACTACTACTACTACTACTACTACTACTACTACTACTACTACTACTACTACTACTACTACTACTACTACTACTACTACTACTACTACTACTACTACTACTACTACTACTACTACTACTACTACTACTACTACTACTACTACTACTACTACTACTACTACTACTACTACTACTACTACTACTACTACTACTACTACTACTACTACTACTACTACTACTACTACTACTACTACTACTACTACTACTACTACTACTACTACTACTACTACTACTACTACTACTACTACTACTACTA
>OZ025239.1:125826713-125866713 GCA_964019155.1 Osedax fenrisi | reverse complement strand
TGACCTTTAACCTTCGCCGTCGCATCACCACCACCCCCCTCTCTCCCATTAGTGGTAGCGCGCGTACGCATGAACGCGCCTGTAGAGGTCAACCGTAGAGGTCAACCGGTGCATTTAGGAGCGGCGGCGACCACGTGTGTCTCTCTCGGGTCACGTGACGAGCGTGACTATTCCCTGGCGAGTGCACGCTCGCGCATGACTACCACGTGGGACACCACGAGGAGCAGGAGGAGGAGATGGAGGAGATGCATATCACGGAAACGAGAGACGGCGGCTGGCCGTAAAAAGATACAACTTCTCTCCGTTAAAGTGATCGCTCGCGCTCTCCTCCCCCTCCTCATTATCATATCCTCCTCCTCCTCCTCCTCCTCCTCCTCCTCCTCCTCCTCCTCCTCCTCCTCCTCCTCCTCCTCCTCCTCCTCCTCCTCCTCCTCCTCCTCCTCCTCCTCCTCCTCCTCCTCCTCCTCCTCCTCCTCCTCCTCCTCCTCCTCCTCCTCCTCCTCCTCCTCCTCCTCCTCCTCCTCCTCCTCCTCCTCCTCCTCCTCCTCCTCCTCCTCCTCCTCCTCCTCCTCCTCCTCCTCCTCCTCCTCCTCCTCCTCCTCCTCCTCCTCCTCCTCCTCCTCCTCCTCCTCCTCCGACTAAGACGAGCGATTGTCTACGCCCCAGGATATGTCCTCCTCGTCCACCCATAGTAGGGTCACGTCCTCTCGCCGAGTTAGTACACGTGACCAGACCTCGTGATAGGTAGACTGCCGAGAGGTGGCGCTACTAGTAGTGGCCGCCGCCGCCGCTCTAAATAACGCCCATTAATAACATTAATAGATTACTCATCAGCAGCGGCTCGGTAAGTCATCTAGATGAGGTCACCGGCTGGCGATGTGATGTAATAGTACGTGCTGGTCAGTGTGTGTGTGTGAGTGTGTGTGTGAGTGTATGTGTGTCGTATGGCTCGATTGCATAGAAGAGGATTATATACAATACGAGAATGATGTGAACATGTATGTTTATTCATTCGATGCACTATTATTCTTATTATCATTATTATTATTTTTATTATTATTATCGCTATTATTATCACTATTATTATTATCTATTATATATATAATACAACAATAGGGCCTTCTATCATTATCTGCATATAGACTAAATAGTATGTCCTAAATATACACACACATATATATATATATAATAATAGATTTATAATTATTCATATAGATATTTACTGATTATAGGTATAAGTACCTACATATATATTAGTTGGTATGTTTACTCAATAAACCTAACCGCAACTTTCGATCCGCATATGTATCACCTTATAAGGTATGATATCGGATCTCTTTCCTTATCTTATATTATCTTACATGTTCTTATCATAATGCATCAGTTAAACTATGTTTAAATGGACATTCGTAAAAGTACCCTCTTCCTAGCTTCACCCTCTACATAGGATGTACTCCATAGCTATTTCATTAGCCTGTTTACATTTGTCCCTTATGATATATAGTTGCCCAAATAATCAGGTATTACTATTATTACTACTACAATTATAAACAACTATCTCCCCAATAAACGATTACCACTACTACCACTACTATACACCCTTACCCCCCCCCCACCCCCACCCTGCCCCGCACGCAGAACACTAGCTCCCCGTCGAGGATGAAATCACCACTACTATACATCCTAACCCCCCCCCCCGCCCCCCGCACACAGAACACGAGCTCCCCGTCGAGGATGAAGTCACCGCGAGCCGACCCCCACCTGGTGAGACGTCGCGATACTAGTCTGTCTCCGTTCGACCTCAGCATCTCTCCGCCTCCAGCGGCGCCGACCTCTCGCTGCGACGACCTCGCCATGTCACCGAGGTCGCATAACGACCTTCAGATGTCACCAGGCGCCGCAGCCTACTCTTCACCGCCGCCCTACATCCGACAACTTAACAACTCCACGTTTTGTTAGCTTTTATGTAGCTCTTACGATCGTGCCACAGTGATCGCATATACTTGTGTATAGAAAATGATCGATAATATATTATATATATATATGTTTAAAATTTAAATATTTATATATATTTAACTTCCTGTGTGGCTCAGTTGGCTAAGGCGTCAGACACACAAGCAGTAGGACACGGGTTCGAGTCCCGTCCGGACTTTCATAAAAATAGGTCTTAAAATATTATTTAGAAGTGATCTTATATAATTGTGTATAAAGAAATGATCGGCTCTCGTTAAAACCATGGATGCCTTAACATGAGAGCTGCTTCGAAGGGTCATTAGAGTCATATGGTTATAAGTGAAAATTCATCTAAGTTCCTGGATGGGATGAAAGGACTCCGCAAAATATTCGTTATGGGGCCAGAACAATTCGAAACAAATATATAAAATTTGTTTTCTAATGTGTTGATATATGGTTAATATACACCACAGTTAACAATAGATACACCACAGTAAACAGCGGACTACAGCGCAGAAATGGCATTCATTATTCCGCATAACTAGTAGGGGCGCCGGAACGATGGTGTGTATGTAGTGGGGACCAACCAATCAAAATAAATGCTGTGGTAAAAGTGAGGGATGAACAATACACAGGAGGTCCCTCTAGATTTTAAAGTGGGGGGGGGACATATCCCCCCCGCCCCCCCCCCCCCAGTTGCAGGGCCCCTAGGTATAACACACGCACCTCTACAGCGTAAGGGCTAAAGTAGGGCTATAGTAGGACCCTTTACAATGTAGGACCCCCTATATACGACTATGTATAATATGTATCGACATATATGTCCTACACATAGATAGCATGTCCTCACGCAGAATCTAGACCCGTGACACTATTTGTAAGTGATGAATCCAATTAATGTTTAATTGATTTACATATGAACAAAACTAATTAATAACTATCGATTTATACATGTATACACACACGAATATCCCATTATTAACTCTCACACCCACACACACATCCACATATACTCCACACCCATTCTCACACACAATCACACTCTCACACTTTCACATACACATACTAACAAACTTTCATACACCCATACTCACACACACACCCTCACACACATTCTCCCACACACCACCACTCCCACACACAGCATACACTCTCACACACCCTCTCACACCCATACTCTCACACACACACACACCCTCACACACACACACACTCCCACACACAGCACACTCCGACTCGATAACCTGCATAGACGTATCGAAGGCGTTCTCCAAGCCCCCGCCGCCTCCCCCTACCTCCAGCACCGCTCCGTCCATTACCGGTCAACCCACCACCGCCAACACCGCCGCCACCACTGGACACTGTCCTAACTACTCGGTGTACCGTAACCTACGCGACGATCTGTTCACAGCGGTCGACTCGGTTACGGACGCTATGTCCCTATTGGTCAGGGAACTTCACGCAGGTTTTTATTGAACATATAATTCGAAGCCGCCTATATCATACTGTACAACTCAGACTGCGTCGTATTGGTGTGAACGCGTGTTACAGTAGTTCAGTGTGAAACCACAATAAAGATACCTCGAGTGAACGTGTTAACAAATATAGCTTAGCTTTTATTACTAACATTCGTCTAGATATTTTAACTCTACCTATTCCCTATTAACATTACAGCACTATTATCTATATATATATATACTTATCTAATAATGTCTATACCTATATATAGCATATATCGTATATAAAACTTACTTAATATATGTATTTTTTTCAAATCCAAAAAAATGAATAATATTATAAGTTATCGTTAAGAAGTTTCTGTATTTACTATCACTACTTGATGATTTAATATTATTTTAATAATTTCCTAATAAATTAATCTACTAATTATACATGGTAATTATTTGTATTTATTAAAAACAACAAAGGTTCACATTTAAACTAATTCCTATTTACATTTTATAAATAGATATTTTTTAAATATATTATTAATACATTTTTTAATTACATGTGTTATACTTAAAATACACAAACTGTAGTTTGTATATTTTAGTGACGTTGAAAAAAAACAGTATTACAATCATATACCAAAAATACATTTAAAAATTCTTATTCTAACTTATTACTAAAACTTTATTATATACTTACACATAATTTTGATATTTATTTTACTAATTTTTTCGATAAAAGTATAAAACCTAAAATATATTGCGATTTAAAATTAAGATATTTAATAATATTTATTACTATTCAAGTATCTATATATATATATCTATATTTTTGATATTCGTATATATTTGCTTGTTAAATCCTTCTTCCGCAGTATTAACATTTATAACAATATATAACAATATTCATTCTAAATATAATTTTATAAAAGATTCCCCTTTTATTATACTCGCATTAATTTTAATATAATTTCTAACACTATGTACATTTGCAATGAGTCTAATATTATTTATATGAAGTAATTTATAAATATATATATATATATATATCAGTAATATTTTTACTTCTTAATTTGTATTCGAATGAACATCTAATTTTATTTTCAATTAATTATTGCAATTTGTCTCTTATAGGGGTTTCACACCAACTTGAATGCAATTATTAACTCTAATAATTAGAGGTAAAGTAACTCTAATATTTCGATCTAATAAAGTTAAACTTTAACCTCTAATTATTAGAGTTAATAATTGCGTTCGTGTTGGTGTGAAACCCCTTTTAAACTGTAATCTTCTGAGTTTTTATTAAACTTGAGCGTTATAATTATACTTTCAATTATTTGTTTCTTTATTAGAAATTAGAATATCTAAAATATCATGAATGGGTTCAAGGAAATACATGAATATTTTTTAAATATCGTCGTTATTTATACCAGTTTGTGAGGAATGATAAATCTGATGTATATATACATATATATAGTTATACTTTAAAGTTTATTCTTGCATACATGTATTGTAGAGGAATCTAGTAAAACAAATAAAAGTAATAAATATCAGACATGTATATATTTTATAGTAATTCTTTTTTTATATGATATTTTACACATGGATATTACATTAATGACTTTTTTATTTACTTTAATTATTTTTTCAAGTATATATATATATATATATATTATATGCCTTCTAATACGGGTGATCACATGATCACATCATCTACAGTACAGTATCACTGTGATACTAGAGAACGGAGATAGTTCTTTAGATTTATTTCATTAACTAAATTAATTTATACTATTATAATAAATATATGCGTTCACACTACGTTACATATTAAGGCATATATTTCATATATTTGTAACATACTTTCCGTTTATTTATATATAATATATAGATATAGCGATACTTAAAAGTATTGTATTTAAATAGAGTGTATCGTATATTTACGTATAATATATACGTAGGTGCATTATACATTTGTAAGTGATGAACTATATAGTTATTAGTGAACTTGTGTACGTATAAGTTCATTATACTGAATCATATCTACGTTTAGTTTTCTCTTATATTCATACGTACATCAATATTAATAATATATTATTGAACACATATTAATTAAACTATACATTTATTATAACAAAATAATATAACTATTTTAATAAGGATAATTTTTTTTAATATTTACAAAATACATTTAAATCATAATTTGTATTACTAATATCTACTATATTACATCTTAATAATCTATAACAGTACAATTATAACTACTACTACTTCTGCTACTACTACTACTACTACTACTACCACCACCACCACCACTACTACTACTACTTCTACCACCACCACCACCACCACCACTACTACTACTACTACTACTACTACTACTACCCCAATCCACAGAAACCGAGCAACTAGACAGCGACGACGACCATCTGAAAGGTAAGTGTCAGCACGCGCAGCCTACGTCGTTACCGTAGCAACGTGATAACAACGCACACACTCGCGCAGGTGATCTACTCATGTGGGACAAGGAGATGCAGGCGACCCTCGAACAGGAAACTCGGTTCATCGACGAGCTGAGGAAACGCCACTTCAACGAGAACAACGTCGAGAAACTCGTGTAAACCGGCGCGGTTAAACACGTCCGCACGCGCGCTCGTAACATGTAAACCGGCGCGGTTAAACACGTCCGCGCGCGTAATCGTAAAGCGTAGATATAACGAATAAATAATTTTCAATTTTTATTAAACGCTATCACTCTTCGTCGCCCTTCTTCGGTATTTTGTCTTTAAGTCGGAACAGTCGGTTCTTCCTCTTCCTCTTGACGCCCCCGTTGGGTTTATCACCCGCGGTGGGGTTCTTGTGTTCCGGCTTCACGGTTTCTATGGCTGATAATCCTGTAGGTGGCGTTGTGTTGAGTGTGTGTAACGTAGGTGTAGTATATAGTGTGCGTACTTGTTAGTTACGTGTTATCGATGCTATTAAATGGCCATCGAACGGCCATCGCATGGTGTACGAGCGTGGGTATTACAGTGAACTAACTTTAATGAATATAAAATAAACTATATTTTATGGGCATTAACTAAACTAACTTTAATGAATATAAAATAAACTAAATTCAATAAGTCACAAAAATCGGTAAAGGGTAAAAAAAAGTAAACATTTATAATATCGTAATCTATTTCAGTACCTATTTAATTAATAAACTAATAATACCGGGTGTATGAACGTTGCAAAGTTAATGTACACTCTTAATACGGCTCATTTACCCGTCACCCAATAAACCTGCGTAGCTGTTCTTCGTAGTGGATTTGTAGGGCTCGGTGTGGAACTTTCCTTTAAACTTGCGGGTGATCAGCGGTCCCCGTAGTAACTCCGACATCTCAGCTCTAAGCCCCATAACTCTCCTCTTCTGCGCGTTCTGCTCATAGTCGTCTCCCATGTCGTGTAATCTAAGCGGGGGGGGGGGGAGGAGTTAGGGGCGGGGCTAGTGTAATCTAATCAGGGGGAGAGGAGTTAGGGGTGTGGCTAATGTAATCTAATCAAGGGGGTTATATATATATATTACATTTCTGCCATAATCATGCAATATCATTATTATTATAATCAATGTATTTCACTATGTATCAAGATAACGTCGTACAGGCAATTATACATTATAATTGATTTAAGAATATGTAATATAAACATAATACAGCCAATCAAATCGCACGATATATTAACACCTCGACATAGTTATGACTCATCGCTAAGTGGGGGTTCATCGCTACAGCTTTCATACACGTCGCAGTGCCCCTAATCGTGTAATGTATTGCGTGTGTTACTAATACCGAGGTCACTGCGATACCCTAGTGTCTAAGTGGGCGTATGTATCGTATAGGCCACGCCTCCACGCATACAGCCCCGCCCCCCCATGTTAACTCTCAGCCAACTGACTAATTTCCAAACGTGAACAATCTATATCATATATATATATATATATTGTTATTGTTATTGTTATTTTTTATTTGGTGGAGTCCTTTCATCCCATCCAGGAACTTAGATGAAGTTTTCACTTATAACCATATATGGCTCTATGTCCCTTCGAAGTCGCTCTCATGTTAAGGCATCCATGGTTTTAACGAGCGCCGATAATATAGATATAGCTATATCGAGGTAGTATGGTAATTAAGGTTAAGCATCGTTGACCAATGCGAGAATGTGTGTCAAGCTGAGATTATCATGGAGGGATGTATGCGCTATAGCATCGCTTAATACAAGCGTCCGATTAGTCAGTAGTGTAGCGCAGTGACCAGAGCATGACGCACTAATACTAGAATGATTACTGAGTAGAACAGGTGTTTGCTAGCTAACAATTCGTCTTCGTCAAGTTTCATGTCCACCTCCTTCGCTGCTTTCTCGAACCAGCTGTTCTGCTTCTTTTGTTTCATTAGCCTGGCGATAATGGGGGGTAGGGGTTAGGGTTAAGGGGTGGGATGAAGGTAGCGTGGAGTTGGGGTAGAGTGGGGTGAAGGTAGTGAATATAATGTGGTGAAGGGAGTCGAGATGGGGTGGGGTAGGGTGGGGTGAAGGGAGTCGAGATGGGGTAAGGTAGGGTGAAAGGATGAAGGGAACGTAGGATTGGGGTAGGGTGGGATGAAGGTAGCGCGGAGGTGGGGGGAGTAGAGTGAAGGTAGCGTAAATGAGGTCGGATAAAGGTAATAGATGTAGAAGTGGGGTGGGGTGAAAGTAATGGAGGTGGGGTGGTATGGGGTGGGGTGTAGTGGGGTTACTAATGATTCACTAACTTGTGTTCTTCCTTATCTATAGTTTTAGCCAGCGCTAATCGCGGTTTCATGGCGTAGATGACATCTGATTCGACTGGAAATGTTGCCAGTTCTTCCCCTATAATTAAGAATTAACGATATTAAATTTTAATATTTATGAGTAATATTCAGAACTATTTATATATAAACAATATTATTAAATATATAGTATATATATATATATATATATATATATATATATATATATATATATAATATTGTTTATATAGTAATACATTATAACTAATAATATAATTTATAATACAAATATTGTTGACATAATTACATATCATGCTGGATTGTGTAAACAATCACAATATAAGTATATGTAGTGTTGTTAAAAAACGCGTTTTTTATTAATGTTTGTTTAAAACATGTTTTGACCGGTTTTTTTCGTTTTTAATTGGTTTTATTCGTTTTTTATACGTTTTTTACTGTTACAAAAAATAAAATTATTTAAATAAAGTAGATATGTTGTTAAATAATAAAATAATAATAAAGTAATTACATATTATATGAATAATCAGTAATAATTCAAATAATATATTATCTGTATTATTAGCATCATTAAATCATATTGTCAAACTATACATTAGTATGACAATTATAATAATTATAATATTTATTTTGTTACAATATAACACTGAGTATTTCTGTATTATTTAATGTTATAGACATGGAGATTATATCACAATCTATAGATATATGTACATTATATAATTAATATTATAAAAGCTGTATGAACTTTCATATTTATTTTATAATAAATTATTATAAATAATAAAGTAAAATTAGATTTCTTTTATGTTCTGATATAATAAATTATATAATAATATATATTATGAACTTTCATATTTCTTTTATATTAATATATTATTATTAAAAAAATATGAAAATTCATACTATTTTTTTATATAATATTAAACATAATATATACAATTATTATATCAAAACATAAAAGAAATCTAATTTAATTTTATTATTATAATAATATTATATTTTTAAACATTTATTAAATAATCATTAATTTTTCAATTATTATACAATTTATTATATCAAAAAAAGAGCAGAGAAATTATTATCAAATTAAATGTAAATTTAAATATTAACAATTAAATAAATATATGTATAAATGTATGTCTCTTGTTTTTTTCTGTTTTTTTCGTTTTTTATTCTATATTTAAAACGGTTTAAAACGCGTTTAAAACGTCTGTTTAAAACGTGTTTTTTATTAACTCACAACACTAAGTATATGTCATAATATGTGTAATATTAATAAATAAATAATATATAGTTGTAGCAAGAACGTCTGTTAGTGTAAATTTTGTGAAACTTTTACGCTTGAATTATTATATCGTATTGAATATAGTCAATGCTACATTTGGATTTATTGTTCAAATCAATAGATAAACTCGTTTTAATTAATGATTTTATATATATTAAAATTGTAAAATAATTGAATACAAATTATAAGCATGTCAACATAAATAATATGGTAAAACATATTTCAATTCAAACTTAATTTATAAATAAATTTGTATTTTTAAATATATAAAAAATTTAACATAGAAATTCGAATTTAGAAAAATCAATGCATTTTACAAAAATAATTATTTTCTGACATATTTGAAAAATATATCATTAAAAATTATCTAATTTGGAGTACAGCAAGTTATAATTACGGAAATAGCAAGTAGATTCCCTGTTCTAGGATGTATATGAATTTAAAGTAAATGAATGCAAATTAAATATAAAATGAAAATTTCAAAATTGGTCAAATATAAAAATTAATAATTATAATGATACTAATTTTTAAAAAACAACACATCGATAAATAAATTTAGTGAACTCTATATTTTGGATTATGTTATTAAATTTCTCTAAATCATGTAAACATTCTCTCGTACAAGCTCTCGTACAAGCTAAGCTGAGTGCGTTTCTCCTACCTTTATTAAGATTCATGATGATCTTGTGATAGTTCTTAAGATCCTCAGCCCCTATGAGGAGGATGCTGAGCCCTTCTTTACAGGCCCTAGCAGTTCTACCACTTCTGTGTACGTAGTTCTATGAGGGGGTAGGGGGGTTGGGGTGGGACTGGTTATCTCCTACTATAGTGAAGGGGGGGTTAACTCCTACTATATTGGGGGGGGGGGGGGTTAACTCCTACTATAGTGGGGGGGGGGGGGTTAACTCCTACTATAGTGAGGGGGGGTTAACTCCTACTATAGTGAGGGGGGGTTAACTCCTACTATAGTGGGGGGGGGTTAACTCATACTATAGTGGGTGGGGGGGGGGGTTAACTCCTAATATATTGGGGGGGGGTTAACTCATACTATAGTGGGGGGGGGTTAACTCCTACTATAGTGGGGGTGAGGGGGAGTTAACTCCTACTATAGTGGGGCTCTACTAAGGCTATATTAGGTGGTATATTAGAGCTCTACTAGTACCTACTAGGGTTCTACTGAGGCTATAGTAGGGCTCTACTGAGGCTATAGTAGTTATTTAGTAGTACCCTACTATAGCCCTACTATAGCTCTACTATAGCTCTAGCGGGGCCTACCTCGCTGGTTCTAGAAGTCTGATAGTGAAGTACGTGTTCCACGTCGGGTATGTCCAGCCCCCTGGCGGCCACATCCGTAGTCAGAAGTAGTCCGTGTTTATTGTCTGTGTGCAGTAGTAGTAGTGTTAGTCACGGTACGATCGACAGGGGAGGACGGGACATGTTCGCGTTGCATTCTGGGCTTAGTACTCGGCTAATAAGAATACGCTTAATGATGGATTGTAGACATCGGACGCCTATTAGAACACGTAATGCCGGCCCTTAAAGTGCGGTGAAATCATTCGACCGTGAAATTAAACTTTAAATTAATAATAATAATAATAATAATAATCAGATAGGTTCCAAGTAGTAAACCCGTGTAGATATAGAAGTTCACTGAACTTATCCTTGAGATATATATAAGTAAAAAGATATACGTAAGTAAATTCATGTTTTGATTTAAGTGATTTGTGAATGCATATATATGTATATTAGTATCAGCTGTTTAGATTATAGCCTGTTTGACGAACAGTACGCTATTGAGGTTGAACGCCGAAGCAAGCCTGACTGACCTTTGAACTTGTCGAGATTACGCAATCGTTGTCGTTGTTGCATGTCGGCGTGAAGGGGTAACGGGGACAACCCTAGTAGGGTAAACATGGATACTAGTCTTCGGACGCAGTCCTGTGGGGGGGAGGAGGGGTGGTATTGAGGGGGCACGGGGGAGGGGGGAGGATGGGTGGTATTGAAGAGGCATGAGTGGGGAGGGAGGTAGACTTGTAGGGTAAAAGAGAGACTGTAGGGAGAAATAGAGATAGGGGGAAAGGGATAGGGAGAAATAGAGAGAGAGTAGGAAGAGAGGGAGAGAGAGAGAGAGAGAGAGAGAGAGAGAGAGAGAGAGAGAGAGAGAGAGAGAGAGAGAGAGAGAGAGAGAGAGAGAGAGAGAGAGAGAGAGAGATAGAGAGAGTGAGGGATACGGTACCTTACTGTTAGCGAACACTATAGTACGTCCAGGGTACTGGTGCATCAGGTAGTAAACATACAGGTCTTTATCGTCGGGGGTAGGGCAGTTAATCTTTGCCTGTGTGTGTGTGTGAGGGTGTGTGAGAGTGTGAGGGTGTGTGTTTATGCGTATTAGTGTACAAATAATAAACTTCACACAATAAATATATATGGTATTAAACTTTGGAAAGGATTAAATAATACATGTAAAAATTTAAAATACAATGCATTTAAAAAATATATAAAACTTGAATATTTAAATAAATATTAATCTCATTATTAACACTCGTTATTATAATTTTAATATATATATATAACAGTTAATATATGTTACTAATGTTGTTGTATATATAATTTTAAATTAGTTTACCTATTTCTTTCTTTCACGTTTTACTATTCTTAATTTTAACATTGTCATATTATTGTATTATTATATTATTGGAGGGTACCCTCATTGTGAGTATAGATTACAAGGTAATCTCAGATATTCTCCTTTGAGCAGAAATTGTATATACTGCATTATATTGTATTTCTACTCAATAAACCATATTCAATTCAATTCAATTCAATATATGAATGTATGTGTGTATTGTATTTAAGTGCAGACCTAGTTTATATAGCAAATACATGAATCTATAGTTTATCTACTGTTTATTATATAGGTTATTTAGTTTATTTAGTGAATCTAGGTTAGTAATACAGAGTTCAGAGGTGATCATACACACACACACATTCACTAGGTTAACCTCTACGAGAGTTTCAGCTGTACCGTGACGTTTCATGGTCAAATCGATGACCTTCCTCGTAGATTTCACTCCGATGTGTGCGATTAATTGTTCTGAAATGTTAGGCGTAAAGTGTACGTTTGTTATTGTTACCTGGTGCCAGATGTTCTGAGAAAGTAACTGTTCCTAGGATTATCCTAGAATAATCCTTAGCCATATCGGTAATGTTAAATATTGTCCTAGGATAATCCTTAGCCATATCGGTAATTTTAAATATTTTCTTAGGATAATCCTTAGCCAAATCCTTAATGTTAAATATTGTCTTGGGATAATCCTAGGCTATATTATTTTCTCAGAAAAATTAAAAAAAATATTATACCCCCATAATAAAACATATCACCGACTTACTAAATCTAATCAAGTTATAAATATGTTCGATTCAAATTACCTAATTTTTCTTCAGTTGAGAAACTTTTCTTCTTTTTGATAACACGATTAGGACCAGTATGTTGTAGGGTCAAGGTCGCAGAGAATACCATTGTTTGTCTTCTTGCTAGTTTCTTTTCATCTCTTTAAAATGAATGTTATAATTTATTGGTTGAACTTTCATATATTTTTTAATTTACAAATTATAATCACAAATATTTATAATATTTATATTCTAATGTAATAATAAAAATTGTTCTATAAGAAATAATCATTTTTAATATAATATTATCCTATTATAGTGCTATCTTATATAAATAAATATATTATATTTATAGTATTATCAATGAAAGGATGCACACACCTCACACGTACACGCGGGTGTGTGTGTGCGCGTGTACTATAGCTAACTCGTTGATGAGGCTCAGTAGTTTAGTCATCTCTTCGAAGTGACCCTTCTCCACCATTCTGTCAGCTTCATCCACAACTAGATGTTTGATCTCGGCGATTGTGGACAGGTGCTCGTTACCCTGAGGGGGGCGGGGGTTAGGGGGGGGTAGGGGTTAGGGGGTAATGTGGGATAATACATCACTAGATGTCTGATCTCCGCAATTGTGGACAGGTGCTCGTTTCCCTGAGGGGGGGTTACGCATAACGAGGATTAGGGGGTTACTAGGGAGGGGGGGCAGGGGTTATAAGGGGGTAATGATGAGGTGCTTGTTTCCCCTAGTGATACGTGTAACGGGGTTTAGGGAGGGGGAACTAAGGGGGTGTACACTAGTAGTACATCACTATATATCTGTGGAATAGTTCTATACTGTATATTGCAGCGATGATTATTACGTATATGAGAATTAGTAAATTAGAATAATAATAATAGTTATAGTAATAATATTAACGTTAAAAACAATAATTGAATAGGTAAATAGATAGTATATAAGTATAGATAGTAAAAAGACGATTATTTGTTCTAAACATTCCACACATAAATAGAATTCTAATAGAATAACTATGTATTTCACATATAATTCTATTATTAGAGGGAGTTAAAGAGAGGTTAGTTATTAAAGATGTTAAGGGTCAGAGGTTACGCATAAGATGCACAAACTGACCATTTCCACTAGCTCCCAAAGTCGTCCGGGTGTGGCTACCACTATCTCGGGTCTTCTCTTCAGTAGACGTTCCTGTTTCTGTTGAGACATGCCCCCTATCACCGTGACAATCTGTACGAGGTGGGGTGGGGTACTAGTTAAAGGGGGGGGGCTGGCGGGGCAGCGGGGTGGGGCTAACTCTGATATCGGTGTGACGGCATATCGAGGCGATGTGATCGTGTACCTGTGCGTGTGGACGGGTGATTACATCATCGTTATTACATCAGCGTTATTACATCATCGTTATCATTACATCATCTTTATTAGATCATAGTTATTACATCATAGTTATTACATCATCGTTATTACATCATCGTTATTACATCATCTTTATTAGATCATCGTTATTACATCACTATTTTAGGCGTCACGCTCATCTATCAGATAAAGATATCATTGAAACTAATTTCATTCGTGAAATCCATTGAGTGATATTAATATTAAACCAAATAGATGTATTACATCACCACCGTGGTTATAGAGTGCTATTACATCATCGCTATCATTACATCATGTTTAGATGTGTATTACAACACCATCGTTATCGAATACCTGTAGACATTCATCATGATAGAGTCGTGCTAACCTGAACCGCGAGTTCTCTGGTCGGGGCCAGAATTAACGCCTTCAGAGTGCTGTCGGTGTCGTAACGACTATAGACGGCTGAACCAATCGGATCGCTCGATTCGCCGTCGTCTGAGTCATCGCCTGAGTCATCGTCTTCTTTCATTTCGACGTCTGAGTCATCGCCGTCTGAGTCATCGCTGTGTTTCTCATTAGCCGCTGCTGCTGCTGCGTCGATTTCACTGAAATCTACATTGTTAAGAACTCGCACGCAACGACCCACTTGTTCGCTGTCGTCGTCGCTGCCCGAACCGAAGGACATGTCCTCTTCATCCATGTCCTCGTCGTCACCGGGGGGAAGGTCGTAGTCACCTCCGTCGTCGCTCTCTTCGCTGTCATCCGATTGGTCACTGGCTTCCTCTATCGTGGGGGGCGGGGTTATAGTAGGGTGCGGGGTTATAGTAGGGGGCGGGGTTATAGTAGTAGGGGGCGGGGTTATAGTAGTAGGGGGCGTGGTTATTAGTAGTAGGGGGTGGGGTTATTAGTAGTAGGGGGCGGGGTTATTAGCAGTAGTAGGGGGCATGGTTATTAGTAGTAGGGGGCGGGGTTATTAGTAGTAGGGGGCGGGGTTATTAGCAGTAGGGGGTGGGGTTATTAGTAGTAGGGGGCGAGGTTAGTAGTAGTAGGGGGTGGGGGGTTACACCTACCTCCGTTACGTCTAGCCAGCTTACGGCGCAGTATAGAAGCCACCATCGGAATAGCGAATGCCAGCGTCTTACCGCTCCCCTGTGTGTCGGAGAGTGTCAGTGATATATCTCTATACTATAGTGTTAGCTAGCATGATCTTATCATTATATTAGAGTCAGCTTACTGTTGTTATTGGTAATACTTAAAGAACTCCATGTCAGCCTGTTATGAACCCCATTTAAGGCTGTTATGAACCCCATGTCAGCCTATTATTATAGGCTGCGGTGTTGAAAAGTCAAACCGGTCATAGTATGCTCTATAGATCTATTTTATATATATTATTACAAGTAGAGTTTGATCCTAAAATGTCATGGGATAAACTCTGCGCGCGTGTGTGTGTGATATAAATAGATCGATAACGGACGGGTTTGGTTTTTCAACACCACATAGACTTATAAAATTATAAATATTTATTTTGTTGGTAATCTAATTTATTTTAAGAAAACGGTTATAAATAAATGAATGTTGACAAAGATAGAAGCGATCGCGTCACCTGACGTCACTTATTGGCTATTAACTAACGGTTTCGGCTGCTCCGACTATATCAAGTTTGTCTTTGATCGCAAACGGTAGAACTTCTACTTGTATGGGAGTCGGTTTAGCGAATCCGTTCTCGGAAAGTGCTCGTAATATAGGTTCCGGAACAAATAAATCTTTCCAGGCCGATACGTCTATATTATTAGTTAATCATTAAATAGTTAAGCATTAATTATTAAATAGTTAAGCATTAATCATTAAATAGTTGTTCATATTAACTAAGTAGTTAAGAATAGAACATTAAATATCTAAAATTCATATGATTATTTTTCTATTAATTCTCAAACATTATTAATGATGTATGTATATTGTGTTCCGATGATGGTCAAGGTTAGAGCCCTATAGAGGTCAATTATGCTTACACATTTATATGAATATATATATACTTTATAATATTTATAATGTAATAACGAACCTACGGATTTCAATTTTGAAGCCTTATCTTTTTTCTCCAATAACCTCTTATCCGCCTTATTTAATTTTACAGTTTTCGTGGACTTCTTTTGTGTAGTTTTGCTGTTATCTGATTTATTGGAGTCTTCTTGCACATTTTCTTTAACCGACTTCTTTGAGTCTTGTTTCACACTTTCTTTATCCGATTGCTTCGAATCTTCTTTGGCATTTTCTTTAACTGATTTCTTCGAGTCCTGTTTCACACTTTCTTTATCCGATTGCTTCGAATCTTCTTTGACCGATTTCTTCGAGTCTTTTTTTACGTTTTCTTTAACTGATTTCTTCGAGATTTCTTTTTTATCACCTACGATTAACAGAACTTTAAATAATTAAACACTAAATTAAAATTAACCGAAAGAAATAGGCTAAGTTAAACATGTTCCACTAATTCACTGTAGGGGAGATACGCCGTAATAGTAGTAGTATAGGCGCGCGTGTATTTCGGGCGCTAATTAACCTTTTTTCACATCCGGTTTAGCGGATTCATCGTCATCGGAAGCAGGGGCGGCGGCGACGGCGGTGGCGGTGAAACCTTGATCAAACACATCCTCGTAGCAATCGAGTATCTTACCACGCGAGATGTTCTTGCCCTGGTCGCTCTTGTTGTTCATCGAGTCTTCGAGGTACTTGATTTGCTAGCGAATCGTGGTTATACGTTACTATAGACGATGATGATGAGTCACTTTATGAGTCACTTCATCGATGACAATAGAGATTACTTATTAGAAGTTTTCTATTGCTATTGGTTGTAAATTACAGCTCGCAACGAATTAAATTTTGATACAATAATATAGTTATTATTGTCTTAGTCGTAATGGCTTCGAGCGTAATACTTTCATGCCTTCTACGTGTACAATAGTCATCACTGTTGACTCATCACTGATGACTAATCACTGGTGACTCATCACTTGTGACTCATTACTGATGACTCATCACTGATGACTCATCACTGGTGACTCATCAGCTACATTATAAACATCGTAATCACTCTACTACGGGCGGCTTACATTAACGCACGCTACTAACGGATCGCTATGTTACCACAAGGAGAATTAACCGGAACCTTCCGCTAACCGATCACTACATAGTGATAGCGTATGTCATCGCCATGACGATTACGTTAACGTAAACAATACGATATGAAAGCATTACGTCTACGGTTAAATGTGTACACTGTGATTTTAATAAACAAATGACGCGCAATTCACTAATGTCAAGGATATTAACTAATGTCAAGACTATTCACTAAGGTCAAGGCTATTCGCTAACCTCTTTAGTTTCGGCGCTAACTGGCCGACGTTTAAGCTTCTTGAGTTCGTTAACTTGAGCTCTGCGTTTGGTTCTGTTCTCCTTGCGCTTCTTGAACATCACCTGTTTCTTGTTGACCTTGCCGTTTCCCTCCTCCTCCCCATCTGCCTCCTCATCTCCTTCTTTAGAGACAGCATCATCTAAAACAGCGCGAGCAAACGGTGTTACATCATCGAACTCTGCAGTATATTGTTATATAATCTTTTACATAAGTAACAAACGAGGGCAATATTCGATACAGACCTATCCTATTACCCTACTATATAATAATATATACATACATATATATATATGTATGTATAGGATATGTCTCGACTAATAGCAAACATTTGCAAACAATACTATGAATAGTTAACTATAAAACGCTGATGATATCGCAATAATATCGCAATATATATTAAACGATTCCGTATATATTATTATTTTATTTTATATTGTATTATTTTAATTATACTAAATAAAGATTATATTCATAGTATGAATTTCATACTATATATTAAACATATAGTATGAATCTCAGCACGTGTATCGTATATTTAAAACTTGTGTGTTTAATAAACACAGTTTATATTGTATAATTAGTAAGTCTATACAAGTTTATCAAAGTGTATACGAGTATGGTCAAGTAAACAGACTATTGTCGCCGGCCACGCGATACCGACCAGTCGAAGGTGTAGCTTCTTTATCGGATGCTTTAGGTTTAGCGTTTCTTTTGTTAGTTTTCTTCTTCTTCTTCTTTAAGTCCTTCGAAGATTTTACGTCTTTCGAAGATTTTACGTCCTTCGAAGATTTTGCGTGAATTTTATCCTGGTAGGGTGAAGTGTTAGAACGTATGAAATTCTTCTTCGTATAGAATGAATAACACTATATTTATAGATTTTATCAAATGTTATCAGATTTTAAATGCCAGCGATGATAAGAAAGAATAATACAATATATATTACGTTACAATAGAATCTATTGAATAGATGAATAATCAGAGTTCCATTATGTTGGGCCAAAACATGATTTTACCAGGCAAAAATCGAAAAAACATCCAAAGCCTATATTTACCATGTTATGTTATAAAACCGGTAAAACTGGGAAAAACTGTTAAAATCTAGTACACATAAAATATAATACCTTTTTAAAAAAATGCTTATTGAAATTTAAAAGGATATTGATTCATTTATATATAAATATTATAGTTAATTAATCTCGCAGCTTTATTTGTTAATTTGATCAAATATTTTTGCCCTCTGCTTTAATTATGCCATTCATGGTAACTTTATTAAAAATATCCCATACTGGATTTATGGGTCAGCCACCCTTATTCATATTGTAAAATTAACAAATACTGTAAAAATAATATAGGTAAGTATTTCTATGTAGATATTCTAATATGTATGTGTTTCTATGGTATTAGTAGATCGACTATCGACTCAAAAATTTTGCGGGCGTTCAAATCGCGCATCAATCACGAATTTGTCTGCATTATTATACAGTGTATATCGACTAAAGGAAAAATTTGTAAATAATAGTTCAACTATAGAGGGCGTTGATGATATTGAAATAATATCGGAATATATAGTAAATGATTATAGTTTAATATAGAGCATGAATCTCTACATTAAATGTAATATTTATATATTATATATAATATTCGTGTGTCATTATAAACTTTATGATACTATAAATGATTTTATATACAAAGTATAATCAAGTAAATGTTAGGATTTCAGTAATATAATAATGTGATATCGACTAGCGCCGCCTATAATTGAACTATGTGAATTGTTTGCTTTAGTTGGCTATAATCATTTTATATAGTTATATAGTAGTTTTATAGGTCAACAGATATCATATTTCAATAATATAAATATATTATTCTACACTTTACTATATTCATTGATATGTTATAGATGAAATAGTTAATAGTAATCACTTATATATTTTGAAATTAAATATGTATAATTGTTGAGCGATATTAAAATAATTAATACAATTTTATTATTATTTCTTACCTCAGCATCATTTGAAAAGATAAATTTTCCATCTTTTATGGTATAAGATTTACACTCCTCTAAGCATATCAAATCAGTATTCAATTGTATATCTTTTAAATTTGCAGGTATATCAATTTTTTGCCAATCCGTCTCCATATCAATAATTTTTAAATTCAAAAATATTAATATATTTAGACACTAATATTAATATTCATGTATTTATTATAAATCTTTAAAATAATATTAAATATAATATGTATTAATTGAATTTATATTGTATATAGTGGTTATAAAATTATTAATATTGTTTTTAATTCATTAAATTAAAAATACTAATATCAATTATACGTGTCATAATAATAACAAATACATTTATTTAGATTTAATTATTATTATTTCAATATGACGGATAATGATATCGATGAATTATTTGATGTTAAAACTTCTTTGTACATTGGTAACTATCAAAACTGCATAAAAGAAGCTCAATCAATTAAAGTTATTATAAACTTAAATACAGTATATTACATATTATATTTTATTTGTAGCTACACAAATTATTAAATTATTTTTTTAAATTTGGATAATAATTTTATTTGTTGTTATCATCATCATCATGATAATCATTTATGAGATTATTAAGCTAAGTGTGTTTAATAAATTAATGGCCAATAGATATATTTGACAGCAAGTATATTGTGTGGTTATTTTTATGTGGATTACGTTATTAAATTTAAATAGAGCGAGGTGGCGGTGTCTTTGATTTGCCTATAAACATAGTTGGCATCGTGAGGTTTTTGGTTTTTTCATTGGTTTTTTGGTTTTTTCAAATTGCAGGTTTTTTGGTTTTTGGTTTTTTGGTTTTTTGCTAAAATATAAATTAAATAGCATATATTAAATATATGATATATTCTATTTTATTATTATAATAATTATATACACTTTAATTAATAATTAATATTAAAACTTCAATTTTATTAAATAAATAATAGTTAATTAAGTCTACTTTGTTTTTTGTCTAAATATAAATTAAATCTCATATAATATGATTTACATTTAAATGTATTAAATTCGAGTATATTATGTTTATACTTGTAGTTTATTTATATAAGTAGCAAAGTTTTTTCTAAGGAAAGATATGAGTTATATGTATAAAATTGAATCACACGATTTTATCGTAAGTTTTAGATTAGTTTATACAATGTAAAGATGGTATATATTATGAATGTATTTTCCGTAGACATACCAATGTACCATCAGACGTTGGTATATTACAAAAAATGCTCTCTTATATCATATAAAACTTACAAGAAATATGTGTAATAAAATACCTAGAGCGCCACCTATATCGGGTTAATTATGATTTTGAATGATATATATATATATGTACCGAGTAAATTCTAATTTATATTGCATGTAATTTAATTTAGCTATATAGATATTGTTGTATGAAACCGCGCAGTACCTACACTATTTAGGTGATTCGATACTACTACTAGTAGCGGCAGATAGTAGTTATTAATTATATTGAATATATATGTTATATATTATGTTAGATATATACTATATATATATTATATAGGGAGTGTTAGATATAAGCTTTAAAACATTTTTGTTAGTAGTAAATTAACTTGATTATTAAGATTAGTTTTTTTATAAATATTAGTTTTTTGGTTTTTTGATTAAATATAAATTAAATAGCTATTCTATTATATATAAATATTATGTATTTACATACTATATTAAAATGACCATATATTACAAAATATAATTTTTATATTATTATACAATAATTATAATTTTATTAAATAATTATTTTCATCAACGAAAAAACCAAAAAACCATAAATAAACCTTGAAAAAACCAAAAAACCCAAAAAACTAGCAAAAAACCTATAAAAACTAGGAAAAAACCAAAAAACCAAAAACCTGGAGCTAAAAAAAAGGTTTTTTGCCAACTATGCCTATAAATGAATCATCAGATATTTATGTATACATGTGCACGATACACTATGTATTATTACACGTGTAGTGTTCTTTACAATTCTTCTGATTTATTACTAACATTTTAATATAAAGAATTAGTTGTGATCAATTTCTTATGGATAATTATTAATAATAATTAATAATACAATTATCATGATCATAATGATTATGCTTATAATACTACTAACAATTTTGATTTCAATATAATTTAGAACTTATATGAAATATGTTGAATTGCAACTCGATTAGCTCTTGTTTATATAAGTGGTGGCGTTTAGAAAATTGACTGCATTATTATTGATATGCAATCCTATATGTGTGAGTAACACAGTGTGACCTATATTACCATAAATAGAACATAGTTGTTTATTTAGAGAATAATGCGCAATTTACTATTATGTATACCTGTAAATGTGTATAAATATATATTAATGTTATCCTATAAATATCTTGGTGTTTTTTTCGACAGTTCTATATTTTTTCATCACTACATCTCAAATCTTCTTCGCTCTATAAACTTTCATCTTCACTCTCCGTCTAATCCGTAACTCCAACTCCCTAAGTGTTTCTATAACTCTCGCCTCATCATTATTACCACTTTTTGATTACTGCACTATTTTCCTTTTCTCCTTACCTGGCTATCAAATTAAAAAATTACATATACTACAGAATGCGTTAGTTCGATCACTTTTTAAAATTGACCGCTTTTCTCAAATACATATTTCTCCATATTTAAAGATATTGCATTGGCTACCAATACAATTTAGAATAATATTTAAAGTTCTACTAAATCATAATTCTCTTCACCACAACATACCTGAACATTTATCTTCCTTAATCTCTAATCCCACTCATACTATCTCTCTGTTCTACTACTTCTTACCTTCTACATCTAATCTCTAAACTTAATCTCCATACCACTAATATTCGTGCATGGCATATATCGGCCCCTTATTTATGGAATAAACTACCACATAAACTACGCTCTTCTCAATCCACCAACTCATTTAAATCTCTATTAAAAACATATCTATTTACTATTTCATTTCCCTGATCACTATTTTTATCACTATTTACAATTTTATTTACTATTTATATTAATTGTGAGTACTTTCTGTATTCCTATTGTTCATTGTTATTAGTTATATTATTTTCGTTCATGTTCCATTATATTGTTTTTTTGTTTTTACTTTAGACGCTTGATTGCTATGGCACAAAGAGTCTTTAAAATAAATTAAATTAAATTAAATTAAATTATAGCTTTCAAAATAATGAGGGATTGTTTATTCATACGAGTGGTGATATAATAATCACCTCTTCTATCTTAATATTGTGTGCTATACATGTATGGTGAGTAATGGGTGCGAGCATCTAATAGCTGATTGGCCGACAAGGCGTAAGTATTAATTATGTGTCATTTGTGTATACGCAATTCTAATAAATATTACACATCCGCAAACATCGTACTTAGAATACGGTACCAATCGTTTATATTTCAATCACCATCACACATGCATATGATTATAAGATATCACCCTATATATTGAGGGTATGACAATAAGTAGTCAGTACTGGGTTATTACTTTACATGTTATTTATATTATGCATAAGAGCAAATGTCTTGTTCTCGATCATACTAGATAATCGTAAGTTATATATAAATTTATTATATTATACTTTCAATAACTACAATTTATTTTAGTGTTAGCTTTAAAAAGAATTTTATTTCAAAAACTCGCGTAATTTCATATTATTTGCATTATAACTAATTCATAATCTAGCACATATGCTACATAGCATCTTAATGTGTGTCATATGACTCACATTATGTATGCATGTACAACTCACTATATAACGTTAGCTTTTTATGTTATAAATATATTCTACTTTATTTATATTTATATGATGTCTGTAAATGATTATAATAATAATAATAATAATATTTATTTATTGAAATCTCATATATATATATATTGAATACAATACAAATAGCGGATACAAATGGACCCCTCAAGAAGTCATAGACTTATACATGTTATAAATAACAGTGAGAGGCCCCGGACAATACAATACAAATAGTAACATTTTGTTTTCTTGTGTTTTGATTTATCGTTTATTAAGTTCTTTATAAACACAAGAGAAAATCAAGAACTGCCTGGAGTCGAACCCGGGACCTCTGGCTTACTAGCTTTTGGTTGTCCCACTGAGCCATCGACCCCAGACTTATATAATAAATAAATAACATATATGTTATTGTATCAAAAAGTTTATTAGTTAATTAGCTTAATTTATTATATAATTATTATAAATAAACATTGAACAAAATATGAAATAATTTATTTCTGAAAATTGATAAAGAATTTTCCTATAAAATCTTATTTATCAATTATGTATTCGTAATAATTTAAACTAGATTTCTCCTATTAACTAACTCTATTTTCCACTGTAACGTAGAATCTCACACAAGAGAAGAGACTGGAATGCGATTGTTTGATGTACAGGGCGTATATTGCGCAGCAAAAGTTTGGAATCGTAATGAAAGAGGTGTCTCCCTCGTCTCATCCCCAGCTGCGAGCGATTCGTCTGTTTGCCGACTACCTCTCGGCCAATGAAACGCACAGGTTAGTCTAGCCGGTCACCTTATTCCAAAAGCCATCTCGATAGTAGTAAACCTTAGTATCAAATTTATAATTATTCGAGTCTTTTATGATATCATTTAGTATTTTTTAATTAATAATTATAATATTTATTTATTGAACCGCAAATAGAATATCGGATATAAAGTTCATTTCAATAAGTGACGGGCACAGGAGAATATATTTATAATATTTAAGTAAACACATTATGTTATAATAATATATATATAAATAAATTGAAATATATAAATACTTATATTTATTTACATTTGAAATGTAACATATTAATACATTAGATATATTTATTTAATAATAGTGTATATAAGACCTCTTATTATATAAGAGTAATATATATCTCACATATTTGAATGATATTATTATAAATATAATTATTAGATATATCCATTGTAAGCATTTAACAATACGCTTACATCACACATACACACGCGCATGCTAATTGCACACCTAAAGTAGCATTACGTTCACAGTAATATTAAAACACACACACACCTTATAGAGATGAAGTGCTCACTGAACTAGAGAGACAGATGTCCTCCAATGTGGACATCTCTACTACGATGTTCTTCATAATGGCCGCCAGTATCTACTTCCACGAGAATGTAAGTCACTTATCACACACAACTATGTCTCTCTCTATCCACACACACAACTATCTCCCTTCCCTATGAAATATGTAAATCAATGATGTTAATACATTTATTTATTTTTTATTATTAGTTTTGTGTCCTGTTTTATGTCATTTTTAATATCTATTTTCTAACTTTAATAAATTATATTATTATTATATCCTCTCCATCCAATAATACACATACACACACACTCACACACACACTTATCTCCCTTCTCTCCATTACCACACACACACACACACACATACACACTTATCTCCCCTCTCTCCATTAGCACACATCCACATACACACTTATATCTCCCCGTCCCCACAGAACACAGAATCAGCCCTCAGAATCCTCAACCAGATAGAGACCATAGAAAGGTTACATGGTAGTGTGATAACATTGACCACTGGTCAAGTTAATTCTATTATGTCCACTACCTAGGCATTATAAGATATTAATTCTATGTTTTAATTGTAATGAAATTACATTACATTGTAATTAGATTATTAAATCTCACATTTAATAATTATACCTACTACTATTCAACATCTAGATAATATAGTATGTTCATCAATGTGTTATCAAATTGAGCTTATATATATTATATACTATAGTATATTATATAAGATAAGATAAGATAAATTTTATTATTGTAATCATTATAAAAGAAAAACAATAAATGGACAAATAAAATAGTCAGAAGACTTTCGAGGTATTTGACCTTAATAATGCCATATGCATAATATATTATATAACAATTGTATTTTTTAAAGATATTTAAACATTTTTTTATAATAATATTAGCCATCACATCGAACAAAAATAATATACTATAGTATATATAAGCATATATAAATGTTTAATTGACTATAAATGAGCTCCATTATCACCACCGCAACAGTGTGGCGTTGACACTTCAGATATACCTGAACATGAACCGCGTTGACCTTGCTAAGAAGGAGTTGACTCGCCTCCAAGAATTAGATGAAGACGCAACCTTAACTCAACTAGCGCAAGCTTGGTTCAACCTTTCAGTAGTTAGTTACTGCAGACATTCTAGCTATATTGAAATGTAGCGGTACTTAAGTTTAACCATTAAGTGCCTCTGAATAAATAGTATTGCTATTATAATTAATATATGTTCACAAGTATTTTAGTATAGGTATTATATTTCAAATAACAATTATTATACTAAATATTTTATCAATATTATAAATAAATATATTCTAGAAGGAAATTATTATTCAATAATATCTTAACTATTATTTAAGGGGCGGATATAGTTGTTCTATAGATAGATTTGTTCACATACACCATATTATAATTCAGTAAATATTAAATTATAATCAAATAATTATATAATATTTATTAAACAAAATTAAACGATTTTCTATAGAACAGTAAATCACAAATATTATTATTACAAACCTTAATAACATTACGCTTACATGTTATATGCGAATTCAATCGGAAAGACATGCCTCCATATTACAGATTATTTTAAATATCACCCGGATCTGCGTTCATTTATATGTGGTAGACTATGTGGTATTAAGTCATCCCATATCTCCTTCATCTCCTACATACGCAGTCATTAGTCATTAGCTAATATAGATAACACAACCATATTACATAGTAATACTACATTCCTCTATCTTCTATCTTTTACACGTCGGATTATATTATTGTGTATATATGTAGTCTGCCACCCCCCCTTAAGTGATCATTAATAAACACACTTGCCTGCGGTTAATGCTAGGCCTAACCACTACTACAGGGAGGGGACAAACTACAGGATGCATATTTCATATTCCAAGAGATGGCCGACAAACATATGAACACACCGTTGTTATTGAATGGAATGGCTGCTTCATTCATTGCACAGGGAAAGATCAAGGATGTCGAGTCTTTATTACAAGAATCACTCTCCAAGGTTACTACTACTACTACTACTACTACTACTACAACTACTACTACTACTACTACTACTACTAATACTACTACTACTACTACTACTACTACTACTACTACTACTACTACTACTACTACTACTACTACTACTACTACTACTACTACTACTACTACTACTGCTACTGCTACTGCTACTGCTACTGCTACTGCTACTGCTACTGCTACTGCTACTGCTACTGCTACTGCTACTACTACTACTACTACTACTACTACTACTACTACTACTACTACTACTACTACTACTACTACTACTACTACTAATACTACTACTACTACTACTACTACTACTACTACTACTACTACTACTACTACTACTACTACTACTACTACTACTACTACTACTACTACTACTACTACTACTACTACTACTACTACTACTACTACTACTACTACTACTACTACTACTACTACTACTACTACTACTACTACTACTACTACTACTACTACTACTACTACTACTACTACTACTACTACTACTACTACTACTACTACTACTACTACTACTACTACTACTACTACTACTACTACTACTACTACTACTACTACTACTACTACTACTACTACTACTACTACTACTACTACTACTACTACTACTACTACTAATACTACTACTACTACTACTACTACTACTACTACTACTACTACTACTACTACTACTACTACTACTACTACTACTACTACTACTACTACTACTACTAATACTACTACTACTACTACTACTACTACTACTACTACTACTACTACTACTACTACTACTACTATATTCATCTATTACCACCATTACAGGATAATGATAATCCAGAAACAATGGCTAACATGGGATTATTAGCTCAGTTATTGAGTAAGGCTCCAGAAATAAGTCAAAGATATATCTCGCAGCTTAAAGATGCTAGTAAAGTGCATTCTTTTGTTACCTCTCTTCAGAATAAGGTACCACCATAATAATAATACTTCCATAAATATGTACTAACGTAATTTATAAATAATAAACAGGAAAAAGAATTTGAAAGATTTTCAAAAAATTATACTGTCTCTGTTCCATCTAAATAAAATATTTTATAATTATTTGTTATTAATTATTTTTATTATAAATTATGTTACTTATATATTTGCTCTATTATAATAGAATTGATAACTGACTATCAATACTTTTGTAATAGTTATTATTATATATTTGCTCTACCATTTTATTACCATGTAATTATATAATGATGAATATAATTATTATACAGTATAAATATAAATAACTGAATAAAAATTATTCATAATCATTTTATTGTATTTCTATTATATTTCACAGATATTTTTATTTAACTGGTTAAAGATATAACTAATATAATGAATACAAATAAGAGGGGTTTTGATTTAAAGAATGTAAACATATTATATTGATATATATATATATACCAAGGACATCTATTTCTACAATGATAACTTATCTGTACATCTTGTATATACCTTATAGAGGTACATTTATTTATATTTCAATGATTTTATGTATTAATTTTCAAAGTATGCAGTAATATTTATTTATTTATTTCCTTTCATATCTCAGTAACTATAAGAAATATTAAAAAATTATATATACACGAAATGCTAGAAATGTAATGGTAAACATGAATACGTATTTTGTTTTTCAAATTATTCAATCCTAAATTGTTATTTGATCAAATATAATATTCTGTTTTTACTTTTTGAATATTTGAATAATATTTTTTTTAAATAATTGTAAATACTTTATTAATTAAAAGAAAACTTAATTCTATACAAAATATTGTAGATTAACTACATTTTCATAAATTTAAAAATTAATAGTATTAACCAATATATCTCAACTAAGCAACTCATATGATTTTTCTATTACCGACCTAAATTATCTTAATACCAACCCCATATGATTTATAATATCAAATCAAAATAGATTCATGTTTTACTTTAAAATTTATCGTAAGTTGTATTTGTAGCATTTATATAGAATAAGGATTCAATCATATTCCAGTAATTTATATACATATTGATTAATATTAAATAATAATATACACTATTTTAATATAATAAATATAAATTTAATATGAATATTAAAACAGAAACTAAATAAAAATAAAATGCATGAATTATGTATATTCATTAAATCTATTTATGTCTACTATTTCATTGGATATTATAATACTAAAATTATTTTAGGGGGTTGGTAATAGGAGAAGGGGATCGTATTGGAAAATGTATCCGATTACCTGCCCCATTGTTCATTCTTGTAAATATAATGGTATCAAAAATATAAAATAGCCAACTTATTTATTGCCATAAGGTTACCCTAATTTCAAAACTTCAAATGGATATTGAATAAGTTATTACAAATAATTATGTGGGGTCTGTAATTGTAGACTTTCCCCAATATTTAAATCATTAATTTAAAAACTAGCTTTTGCATATATAGGATAGGATGGTTCATTTATACACCAAATATGGTAAAAAACGATTACCCTCACTGGTGTTGAAAACGAACAAACAAAACAATAACAGTAAATAATGTAGCAATATAATATATAAGAATAGAGATGGAACCAGATCAACATCAATGAAAGGGTTACTTTAATTTTAAATTTAAATAGTCTTTGAAACTATTAGAAAAGACGTGAGGCGACTTCAATTTACGTAGGCGGTAAGACAGCACATTCCATGCATTAGGAGCCATGCTTGTAAAGGAGCGAGAACGCATCACGTTACGAGTAACAGGTAAGTCAAGTATTGTGGCATCAGACGAGCGCAGATGTGGGAGGATGTTGCGACGAGTGAGCAATCCATGTAAGTATGCAGGTATACCTAAGAATAGTGTTTTCTGTTTTAAGCAGAGAAGACTAAATTGACACCCTTTTCTAAACGATAGCCATTTCATATTGCATTGGTGGATGTCGGTTAAAGCATGATCGCATCGCTTAAGCCTATGAATCAATCTTATGGATGAGAGAATAATTCTATCAACTTTTATAACTTCATAGTTTTTAATTCCGTAGAATAAATAACAGCAATAGTCTATTCGAGATAGTACTAGGGCATTGAGAAGGCGCTTAGTGATTTTGGACGAACAATAGTTTTTAATGTGGCGAATTGTTCTCGAATAGAGATTGCATTGATATGAGCACCGTAAGATAGAGTACCATCAATTAATCACCAAGATTGCGCACAGATTCAGCTGAATCAGCCTTCTAGAAGGCTTAATTATTATACCGTCAATTGACAGAGTAGTGAAAGTAACGGTCCTTTCGAGATGTTAAGAAGTTCAGTTTTGGAAGTATTGACTAGGGGGTCATTAGTTAGTAACCAGTGAGTAATCTCAGAGGTACAATCAGATAGCTCAGAGTTAGAGTTCATAGAGTCAATGGGCAGTTTCAGTAGTAGTTGAATGTCATCAGCATAGATGTGGTAATATATATATTAGGGTATTTGCGAATAATATTAGAGGACGTAAATATATAGAGAAGATCTTCTCTATTATAACTACATATATGTATTATAAATATATATATATATATTGTTTCGAATTATGAAATAAAATCGTATTAATTAAATATATAAATAATATCGTGATCGGGATCGGGATAGGGTAAGAAACTTAGGATCTATATCGGGATCGAGAAATGATCGAGTAACGAAGTGAGGATCGGGATCGGGAAATGGATCGCGTAATAGAATAAATAGAGGATCGAGATCGGCGATCAAGATAAAAAGAATCGGTGCCCATCACTGACTATAGTAAAAAATTAAATTATATAATATTTATTTTAATATAATATTATATAATATTTATTTTGTAACTTTTTTCTGACTAAATATCAATTTATTAAATAATTAGCTTAAATTATATAAAGTGGAGATTACCCATTTTTAGATTAAGGGTGTGTTGGCGGTTGGTGTTTAGCGGTGTTCTATAGGGGCAGAATCGATTTTACTGGGGCAGAATTGGTTTAAGTGTGCAGAATCGAGCCTATATATTACATTGCCGATATTCTGCCCCAGTAGAATCGATTCTGCCATTTGAAATCGATTTGCAGAATATTTTTAAAATGGCGTGCGTACGGAAGAATGTGTGCAGTAGGGGAGCCCGTTTTTGAAAGTTTTTCTCTCTCAGCTACAGTAGGTCATACATGTCATAATAAACATATTTGGAAAGTTTCATCACAAAATATGTAATATTGGTAAAGCGAAGTGTACTTTAATGAAGAAATATTTCATTTGTTTTACAATGTAAATTTCTATAAATAGAAATTTTTTCTTATGTATTTTATATATTTGTGCAAGTGCGCGTTGTCATAAAAATAAAATATTTGGCAAATACGTGTATAAATATATTATAATATTAATAAAGTACAAAATTATTTAAAAATTTAAAATTAATTTTATTTTTTTTATTTTTTAATTAATGTAATTTATTCAACTATTTTTTTGATAAATTATTTGAATTAAGGATCAAACTTTGTTGTGAGCCTATAATTTATATTTACGAGGTATAATAAAAAAAAAAATATTTAATTTTCTGACAAAAAATTTGTTACGACTATTTTACCCCAAAATTAATTTTTTGTTAAAATGCTCAATAAAAGTCATTTTTTGAATAAATATCTGCTCTTTTTATAACAATACTTATAATTTTATATTCATATAATGATGATAGACATATATAATATATATATATTTTTTTTTTATTATTCCATTGCTAATTTTTTTTTTCAATTTAGAAAAAATTTAAAAATTAAATTAAAATTTCCGTAGATGGATTTAATTATTTAAAAAAAAATATTTTAAAATATTTTTTAAGGAGATTGTTATATACTACATATGCTAATATGTGATTTGTATTTGTAAACAAATTTTTCTTTCATATATTTGTAATTTAAATTTTTATATAAATTTTCAATGTAAATTCCTATCTATTTTTGAATATGGTTTCGCTTTCTGAATTTTTGTCAGATTTTAATTATTATTTATTTATTATATCTGGAATAATTAAAAGGAGTTATTCCGAGCGAGATGGAAATTTTATATGAAGGAAACTACAAAAGTTACTAAAACGGGCTCTCCTGTGTGTGCAGTGTACTTTCTATAGGTACCAACAAAGCCCATGCAAGGGCTTTGGTACCATCGATATAAAGAAAGTTATTCGTACTTTCTTTATATCGATGCTCTATGCATGTACCCATATATGTATAGTTTACAGTGTAAACTTTACACTATATTTACACTATATATGTATAGTTTACAGTGTAAACTTTACACTATATTTAGTGTAAAGTTTACACTGTAAACTATACATATATGGGTACATGCATAGAGCATCGATATAAAGAAAGATATAAAAAAATATCGATGGCATAGAGCTAAAGAGAAATTTTCTCTTTAGCTCTATGGCATAGATTTGGCTAGAGTACCATAGTATAATACCCATCGATGTAAATAAAAGTACTTTTATTTACATCGATGATAATACCAAGGACATGAGTACCAGTCCTTGATAATACCAAAGATTTTCCGAAGGAATTGCTTCGCAAAATCATTGATAATACCATGGTACTCTAAATCTAAATCTATGCTCTATGGCATAGACATATGACGAACTCGCTCCTATGTCTATGCTCTATGGGTACATGTCAGCAAAGATTTTCCGGAGGAATTCGGAAAATTTGAATTTGATCAATGATTTTGCGAAGCAATTCGGAAAATCTTTGATGTCAGAGTGTCAAAGTGTTTGTCCAATGGAACACAAGGTTTACATCACATGATATTATTTAAATATCCAGTGTGTTTATTAAATTATATATTTTTATTTTATTTCAAATATATTTAATATAATATTACGTTTATCGGCATGATTAACGGAAAAAAACTACGTAAAAAATTAACAGACGAGCAGGTTGTATTTCTAATTAACCTGTGGACTACTGATATAAATAAGGATCGGGTAGAAAGTAATTTAACGAGGTATACGAGATATGCCACACAAATGAATGAAGAATTTGGAATTAACAAATCGAGGGAAACGATAGAAGCTAAAATAAAAGCTCTACGGCAAGCTTATAATAAGGTAATCATTGCTTCATAAACATTATATAAACTAATAAAGGTCACAAATAACGTAAAAAGTAAACATTGCGATGCGGGAGTCGCAAATTCAAATTCGAATTTTATTATCAACTTAAATTCAATTCAACGATTCAAATCCAGCCTCACGCGTTGGTTTTTGTAATTGTTGCGCGTTAGTTTTGACCATCGATATAAAGAAACTTTCTTTATATCGATGATTTTGACCCGTTGTCATATAAACTATTATAAAACCAATTTATCCTACAAATTTTAATTATAATATATGTTGTATAATTATTATAATAATATAATTATTATATTAAATATATATTTTAATATAATTTAATATAATTTATTTGATGGAAGTAGATGATTGGTGTAAATCATATATATGTATCATATAATCTATCATATACTGTATATATGTTATACATTCTAATATAAATATATATTTAATATCAATTAACCGCAAAATAATATACGCAGATCTTTTTTTAAAACAGACAAAGTGTATATGTACATTAACACGTAAGTTAGACTATATTATACATGTTAAAGTATATAAAAAACGTGTATTAATAAGTTTATTAATTGTTAAAATTAACCATTTTCTTGTATGTTTTTCTAATGGTAACACCCTTTCTGGCTTCATTTAAATATGTAATGACTTTATGCATTCGAATTTTCATAAATTTCTGTATTATTAGATTTATTAAAGCCACCTTATGATCCTCCATGTTAACATGGATATTTATTAAATCTGGCAATATATTTGATATATTAGATTTTATTTAATATATTTTATTCTGTAGAACATTTAATTACAGAATTAAAAATTAATTTAATGTCTTCATTAGCACCAGGTATTTTTCTTTGCCATAATGGTATTAATCTCTGTAATTCCATTGCAGTATATTTACTAATATTGTAACTAGATCATCCTATGGCTTTTTCAGCCAACCCCAAATCCTTCCTATCTATTAAATCATAGTGTTTATTATCCAAACATACAAATGCTTCGATGCAACTGAGTAGTCTAGTTTCAAGTGACTGTCTAATAAATCCATCTATATTAGAAATAACATATATATCTTTCTTATATGTTAGGAAGACTATAGTACAAATACTGGTTGCGTGATTACAAATAACTGTCTCGGCATTACAAATACTGGTTGCGTGATCACAAATAAGTGTCTCGGCATTACAAATACTGGTTGCGTGATCACAAATAACTGTCTCTGCATTACAAATACTGGTTGCGGGATCACAAATAAGTGTCTCTGCATTACAAATACTGGTTGCGTGATCACAAATAAGTGTCTCGGCATTACAAATACTGGTTGCGGGATCACAAATAAGTGTCTCGGCATTACAAATACTGGTTGCGGCATTACAAATAACTGTCTCGGCATTACAAATACTGGTTGCGTGATCACAAATAAGTGTCTCTGCATTACAAATACTGGTTGCGTGATCACAAATAACTGTCTCTGCATTAAAAATACTGGTTGCGTGATCACAAATAAGTGTCTCTGCATTACAAATACTGGTTGCGTGATCACAAATAACTGTCTCGGCATTACAAATACTGGTTGCGTGATTACAAATAAGTGTCTCGGCATTACATATACTGGTTGCGTGATCACATATACTAGTCGTAATAAATAAATAATGTATTTACTATTATGAAGTATTATTAATTTTTATTTATATTAAGTTATAGATGCGTGTAAAGGGAGTGATCTTAAACAAATTGTCCAAAGAATTATATTATTCAGTTATTCTATAATTTTCTATTAAAACAATTTATATGCATATTTATCGGAATACTGATTATTTATGTTTCCACTTGTGTTTAATTCATTATCGAACTATACAATTTTGAATAGTACTTTTAATTTTCTGAAACGAATAGTAAATAAATTGTGAGTTTTTTAATTTGAAGCTATTAAAAGTCCTATTAACTATTCATTTAGATCACTAATATATACCTATATTGTATAAACTCACATAAGATGGGCATAATAGAACTATATAAGATATTCTGTACTAAATTGCAGTTAGGTAAAAATAAAGTTATTGTATCAAAGCCATCTATATTCGCAACAAATATACATATATACCTATAATTATATACAACGTCTTTGTTCGGACATACTGAAATCTAATATTTAATAGTTTTTAATATATATATTATTTCTTAAACAGAGGAAAAATGGACTTCTGAGAATCGATCAATCTACAGATACGGTGATCACTTCGTCGTGTCCTTTCTTTGAAGAAATTGACGACCAGCTCGGATCTAGGCCACTGCAGGAACCAGTCGACGAATCGGCATCCGGTATTCAATTTGAATTACCATCCACGTCGAGTCAAATACGCTCTAGTCCCATCCCAGCACACCCCTCTAGTCGCCTCCCAGCAGGCCCCTCTAGTCCAATCCCAGCACACCCCTATAGTCCCATCCCAGCACACCCCTCTAGTCCCATTCCAGCACGCCCCTTTAATCCCATCCCATTGCGCCCCTCTAGTCCCATCCCATCGCGTTCCTCTAGCCCTATCCCATCTTGTCCATCAAGTCCATTACCCTCCTGCCCCAGTAGTTCAGTATTAACTACACCCATATCACCTTCCTTCATCCAATCAAATAGAAGGAAGCGAAGATTTGATTCGCATTTACTAGATGAAGCAAACATATCAAATAATGAGATCGTAGACTCCATCAATAATTTACACGAAACTACTAAACTACAAGGCTCAACCATAAATGACTTACTGGCATCGACTAAACTACAAAATACATTACTAACCGAAAATAACGTATTACTTACTCAATTAGTTGATCAACAGACTAATTTAATAAATATATTGATTAAAAATAGTAATTGTCAGCCACATCAATCCCCACAACATAAAAGTGAATATAAGTGATTTCATATGTGAACAATTCCAATTGAATGTATATTAATAATAAAAATAATAATAAATATTTATTAGAAGTTTTAAATTGTACATTTTTTTTCGTATGAAATATATAATTATTTATGTTATTATTTCCTCTAAAGGGCTTCAGATTAAGATCAATATATTTTCTATGCTGTCGCCCGAAATTATAATTAGATATTTACAACTACTATTTACATATTTTTCATATCAATTGACAAATTATAAAGAATATCACTGAATTATATTAGAATCAATATATTTAATTCAATTAATTCTCATTGTATGCAGATTATTCAAATGGTGAAAAAATACATTGTAGATTCGTACAAATAGAAGTCTATCCAATTCTAATGTCAATGGTTCAAAATAATAAGATACAATAAATAATTGTAAATATTTTACTACAGAATGTTTTGTTAATTATATTGAAATAGTTATTGATCAATTTAAAATTAGTATGATAAGATTGATGTTTTTAATAATTTATATTTAATTTTTAAAAATATAATTACAAGTAATAGTTTACTAAACTTATTAATAATTACTTCACACATGATAATTTATTTAATACGGGCTTTAGAATTAATAAAGATTGTAATGAATTTACTTTGTATGTTAACTTACTATATAAAAGTATAAACAATGTATTATATCATGATAATTTATTTTATTTTTAATAAAGATATATATCAATTTATGTTGCCACTTATTATATTAAATTCTGTTACAAATATCGTACCATTAGTCGTCACTTTATAAGATGCTAATTCATTATTAATAAACAGGAGTAAGAGTATCTCATATCTTCTAAAAATTATACTATTTTCTTTTTTATCTAAATAAATATCTATTATTAGTCTTATTAACTGACGTAATTAAGTATTTGTTTTATTATTAATACTAGTATAACAATATAATTATATATTATGTAACACATTGTTTATTGCCGATAATTATATAAAGAATAATAATAATAGTAATAATATACGGTATAAATATAAAAAGTTATAAAAATAAATATAAATGATAACTGACTAAAAATTATTCACCATGATTCTCATTTTATTGCTGTTTACGTTTGACTTGAACACTTCCATGTTCTTCCATTGTGAGTTGCCTGTGATGTTCGAGGTCATGTTATAACATCATTACCGTATCGTGTGTGTGTGCATTACCAACCATTCGTTGAGTCGTTCATTTTAATCGCGAACGACCAATTGTTATTGTTGATAGAATTTGATTTCGGAAGTTCGAGTTGAATAGGAACATTGAAGGTCATTCCGTAAGGGCCACACATCACTAGAGGTGACAGTAGAGTTTCTCCTGTTGTAGTAATAGTCAGGTGGTTGTAGTAGTAGTAGTAGTCAGGTAATGGTAGTAGTAGTTAGGTAGTAGTAGTAGTAGCAGTAGTAGTAGTAGTAGTAGTAGTAGTAGTAGTAGTAGAAGTAGTAGTAGTAGTAGTAGTCAGGTAGTGGTAGTAGTAGTAGTAGTAGTGGTAGTAGTAGTAGTGGTAGTAGTAGTCAGATAGTAGTAGTAGTAGTAGTCAGGTAGTAGTAGTGGTAGTAGTTAGGTAGTAGTAGTAGTAGTAGTAGTCAGGTAGTGGTAGTAGTAGTAGTAGTAGTGGTAGTAGTAGTCAGATAGTAGTAGTAGTAGTAGTCAGGTAGTAGTAGTAGTATTAGTCAGGTAGTAGTAGTAGTCAGGCAATAGTAGTAGTAGTCAGGCAATAGTAGTAGTAGTCAGGCAATAGTAGTAGTAGTAGAAGTAGTAGTGGTAGTAGTAGTAGTAGTCAGGTAGTAGTATTCAGGAAATAGTAGTAGTAGTCAGGCAATAGTAGTAGTAGTAGAAGTAGTAGTAGTGGTAGTAGTAGTAGTAGTCAGGTAGTAGTATTCAGGAAATAGTAGTAGTAGTCAGGCAATAGTAGTAGTAGAAGTAGTAGTAGTGGTAGTAGTAGTATTCAGGTAGTGGTAGTAGTTAGGTAGT
Organism: Osedax fenrisi; assembly: GCA_964019155.1. NCBI lineage: Eukaryota > Metazoa > Annelida > Polychaeta > Sabellida > Siboglinidae > Osedax > Osedax fenrisi. The sequence goes on along the minus strand of OZ025239.1, from coordinate 125,828,839 downwards.
AGTAGTAGTCAGGCAATAGTAGTAGTAGAGTGGGTAGTAGTCAGGTAGTAGTAGTAGTAGTAGTAGTCAGGTAGTAGCAGTAGTCAGGTAGTAGTCAGGTAGTAGTGGTAGACAGGTAGCCTACTGACCATTGTCGAGGGGGATGTCATCAGAATCCTGATACACGTAGAAGAACAGTTCTTGTTCGACTCCTTCGGAGATTGCGTGTTTAGGAATAATCATCTTCACACCTAGAACAAACATACAGGGGTCAGTCTATATCATACTAGGTTATCAGTTATAAACACATATTTCAATGTATATATTGTTATTTTTATTTGGTGGAGTCCTTATATCCCATCCAGGAACATAGATGAGGTTTCATTTATAACTACATGACACTAATGTCCCTTCGAAGCCTCTCTCATGTTAAGGGCAGGCGCTGGAGTTCATCTACACCATGCTATTTATAGCTCCACCGAAAAAGTTTGAGATAAAAAAATAATAAAGATAATTACATAATTTTTTTTTTATTCAATAGATACTATCCTAATACATATATATTCTGATTTTTATAAATAAAATTCATTTAAAAGTATGAAATAAAACAGTATATAAACGATGAATATTTTTAATTATAAATATATTACATAATCATACATAATCACTATTTATTTAATTAATATAAAATATAATAATAATTCAAACAGGATTTATATAGATGTATATGTTATACATTTACAGTAAAAATTTCAGTTAAAAATAATATAAATTAAAAAAGTAGTAGGCATTTACATGTGGTTACTAAGTGAAAAAGTAAAAACTGGAGAAAATGACATTCAAAGTTTTTACATAAATAATCATGGATAATATGTATAAATGTGCAAATATATAAAAAATACAATATAAAAACAAATATATAACATGTGATTTGTTTATTTATTTAATGCTATTTAATCTATGATGTATGCTAAAATAAATCTAGAAATTTTTAAATTAAACGATTATTCTAATAAATCGTAATATAAGATTACATATTACAAGTATTTTCATAAATACACAATATATTTATAAATTTATTACTCCTAAAACACTTTATATTGATAGAAATACTCAAAAATATTAAAAAATATTTTAGGATATTATAAATAAAATACAGAACTTGGATAATACATAATAAAAAAATATTGTAAAAATTAAATTATTTAACACATTTTAACTCCAGCGCCTGCCCGGCATCCTTGGCATCCATGGTTTTAACGAGAGCCGATCATTTATTTATACACAATTATATAAGATTTATATATATCACAAGCTGTGAATTCAGAGAATAACAAGATATAATATTTATTAAATAACGCTCCAATATTTAAACATGGAGACATAATTGTAATATGCGAGAATCATTAACTATCGGGGATAATTAACTTTACTTAGATTTGATTGGTCGGTACTAAGTAAGAATTTGATGTCAATACTACGTTATCCATCATTGTTAGCTAATGAAATGAGCACTAAGAAACTATCATCATTCGGGTATGTAAAATACACCTGGATTACAATAAAGATGTATAAATACTAGGCATAACAAATTAGCTTTGGATTGTTTAATAGCACCACTATATTTTAAAATAAAGACAAATTAATTATATAAGTTACAAGAACAAATGTTAATATACCATAAAACCATATAGAATAATATGTAGTTTGTATACGTTATTTAATTTTTTAAATTGATAAATCCTAAAGTTCGATGTTTAGATATGATTGTTACATTTGTATTAGAATTCAGTATACAACGTATGTTGTACAATGTACTTCCTAGGTATTTCTTCTTATATTTACATAATTTATGATATATATAATGTAATATATTTGTAATTAAATTGATTATATTTAAATATTCAAGTTTTATAATAAGATATATCCATGAGAAGGATGAGATGAGAAGAGTGGTACAACTAGAATAAAGAAATGGGAGTTGTCTAGTGTATAAACCAGCCACTTTTAATAGATTATCTTTAGCGTAGCAGGTAGAGTAGTAGGAGTATAGTAGTACTATAGTAGGAGTATAGTAGTGCTATAGTAGGAGTATAGTAGTACTATAGTAGGAGTATAGTAGTACTATAGTAGTGCTATAGTAGGAG